>JASAOG010000321.1:0-408638 GCA_030265305.1 Biomphalaria pfeifferi | reverse complement strand
GATGAACAATTCAATTGATGACACTATTGCTACATCTAGTCCTCAGCTAAAAATCCTCAATTTTTCAAAAATTAATACAATATCCTTTCCTATAAGTACAAAGATGGCCACCGAGACCGATCTTCTTTGAAAATGTCCTCAACTACATCCTTTTAACATGAAGATGGCTAAAGAGCCCAGTCTTCGCTTTTAAAATTCCTCCGTTAATCATTCCTATAAACACGAAGATGGCTAAGGAGTCCAGTCTTCGCTTTTAAAATTCCTCCGTTAATCATTCCTATAAACACGAAGATGGCTAAAGAGTCCGGTCTTCGCTTTTGAAAAGTCCTAAGCTAAACATAGTAAAGTCATCAATTAAATGTGTTTTCTCCGCAACTATTTAGTTGGTCTGCAAGGGCAAATGTTGATTAAGTGTGCGTTGCATCACGAGTGGCGATATTTCCTTTGATGGACAGGTTCATATGTTCCTTGAGTGTGTCTTAATTATTGTTACAAACCTTCCATCGGAATATAAATGAAGACGTCTAACACAGTTATACATCCGTATGAATTTCATTTTTAAGCACTCAAAGAATGATTTCACTGGGAATTGCAAATACATTTTGATCACCACATTAAGTACAGAGGTCAAAGACCTGCTAATTATCACACATTTGTTGTTATATTTATTGTTACAAACGTTCAATCGGAAGATAAATGAAGACGCAAATACATTTAGATCACCAGATTAAGTGTAGAGTCTCAATGAATGAGAGATGAGTGTGATACAAATGACAATCCCAAATGTTCCTGCACAATTATATACGTGTAATGGATTAAAGCTTTTTTTTACATTTGTTTTGCGAATGTGCATCAGTTGAATATCTGGAGCCAAATAAATAGATGCATCATGAGCGGCAACATTTCCTTTGGTGGAAACGTTCATACTGATTGTTCATTGAATGTGTTAGGGTTAGGATTTTTTGCATGCAATTGTATATCATATCACATGGAATAGTAGATTTTTTTTTTCACATTAACTCCCAACATGAAAATATAATGCACATTTTTCACACCTTAGAGATGAAACAGTTTAAGAGTATTCAAGTCAACTTAATATGTCATTATATTGCACATAATCACAAAAAACCATGAATGTTTTTTGTCACACTATCACACACTGAAGAATTGAAACAGTTTATTTAGTTAAGATCTACATGAAGTCAAGTCAACTTGTTATGCAATAGTACATCATATCACTGAATTGTAGATCCTTTTTTTTTGTCCAATTAAGTACTGGGATGTAAAGACCATGCTTATTAACACATAGTTGCTACAATAGTATCTTGAATCATCCCAATCTCCAAGTGGCAAAGTGAAAGTTGATGGTGATTCACAACTTTTCATTTTTGTGTTTGAATTCCATATTTAGAATACATTACTATTGAATTAATCCAAATGAAAAAGAATCCAATTCCATTATTTGTTGAAATATATTTACATTTATATAGTTGGAATTATTTCAGAGCAATTCAGTTTTTCTGAAAAATTTAAATAGGAACATTCACATATTTTAACTGAAATTAAAATGGTATATCAAGTTTAACAAATGAAAATTCAGTTTACTTTCATAACTAGACACTACTAAAACAAATACAATACAAATTTCTTTAATTAGACAGGTGAACTTACAAGTTGTGTGTGAAGTTATGTGTTTGTGAAGTAATTACTGACATTATAACATACAAAACAAATACAGGAACCATGCATACATATACAACTAATGCAGGATATATAAAGTATCATGCACATACAACATACAACTAATGCTTTACAAAAAATAAATGCTGTGAAGTATAAGAATATTTCTTACCTTATTCTGACTATGGCTCCATTTGAAGAAATGGCAGATGAACTTAAGATAAAACATGTTGATAATTTGTAGATCGGTAGAATCTTTTCACAGTGAGAGAGACATTTAATGTTCCTTCTGTAGCCTTGAAATGTTCATCCTTTTTCCTTGACCTCATGTTTAATTGACTATTTAGTCTATAAGTGAGTTAAGAAAAATGCACTGTTTAACAAATACATCACATTTAAATGCAGTATTGATAAAATTAGTGCATTTTAATATGTGGCAGTTTCTAATCTTTTCATTCAAGAAGAGCTTTTTCTGTCTCAGACTTAAACAGAATGTGTTTTTTAGTGATGGTCATTTTGTTTTCAAATAATAGTGACACTATCTCAATGTGTGATGGAAAAATAAAAAGGTTTATGAGACTTCATGGTATTTTAATGTCAATTTTTTTTATGTATCTCTCTTTGATAGGAGGTATAGTGGCTGAGCTGTAACACACTTAGCTTCTGAAGTTGAAGTCCCAGGTTTGAATCCTAATATTTTAAATTTTGGGACCTTTGGGTACGTCTAGATTCTACCCAACTCTAATGGGTCCCTGACATTAGTTGGGGAAAGTTAAGGCAGTTGGTTGTTGAGCTGGCCACATGACACCCTCGTTAACTGTGGGCCACAAAACATGACCTTTACATCATCCGCCCTATAGATTGCAAGGTCTGAAAGGGGAACATTTTTTTAAATAAAATCACATTCAACTTTTCATTTGGCTATATATATAAATGTGCCATGAAGAATGAAGCAAATTGCTTATTTTAAATTTTTAGGAAGTAATGCAGTCTAATGTGAGTTCATTAATTTGTATTTTTAACCCAACAGCTCCAACTTTTAGGTTTTGAAATGCTATCCAATTAAACAAAAGGAGGTAACTAAATTTTTTTAAAAATAATAATTAATAAAAAAAATGTAAATAATACAAACAAAATAAATAAATTACATAAATAGAAAAATATAGCTAGTTTTAAAATACTTCAAATATCTAAAGTATAAGTACATGTTTTAAAAATATCTAATTTCACAAGTAGGCCTTATAAGCTACCCTATCTAGACTTTTGTTTAAAATATTTTTAGAAAAACAAAAGACTATACAGATCTGGCTTTCGTTTTGTGTTTTGGTTCTAAACTAGCTCTTATTGTCTGAAAGTTTAAGAAACTATTGCTAGGGTCCTAAAAAAATACATCAGAATTAAGCTCCTAGTGTAAAAACAATGCATCTTAAAGCAAAAGCTCTTGGGTTATAGTGTAAAAAAATATTTATTACCTTTATATGTAGATCACTAAATAAACTTTATGACAATAAAAGTGACAGTGGAGAATCAAGGCTTCAGTGAAGAATCAGTGCACAATGATTGAGCCACTAACCTCCGGATCAGTAGCATGTAGAGTCTGTCTTTAAAAAAAACAACTTGAATGTTGAAGCAAATTTACAAATTGAAAGAAAAATGTCAATAATCTAAAAAAAAAAAAAAAAAAAAAAAAAAGGAAACAGTAATAGCCCTTGCCCAAGTGTATTAATATATTTATATACTAGACATATTTTACCTGCGACCAGCGGGTCTTTATTTGCGTATTACTGTCGATATAGTGTTTTTAAACCATTTAAACAAAATAATAATGTAATAAATAAAGCGAATGTGGAAATGTAAAAATAGTATGAATGAAGCCATCAAATCAAAATAGCTAATCTACTTAAATCCATTTTTTTAAATTAAAACATTTGCTTGTAGGCCTACATATATTTGATTAAAATTTGAAATGAATAGACTTAATTTTGTATGTTCATGTGTTAAGGTCTAAAGTAGATCTTGAGGTATACATAGATCTAGATCTAGACTAATCTAGAGTTAAAAATTGGCTTTAATAGAGTTCATTCTGTGCTGCTTAAGCGTGAACTTTTTTCATGAATGAATGTAGGCCTATCTCAACACGGCTACGAACGAATGTATTAAAAATGCTTTCGAAAAACAAATTTGAATGTTAACTTGATTAAAATATGAAATGAATGGACTATATTTAGTGTGTTCATGTGTTAAAACATAAAACTATCTTTGCAAAAAGAAGTTTTATCATCTTAGAGTTCAATAAGAGTTAGACCTAGGCATAGACTCAGTAGAGAGAAGTGTTAGTGTGTAACCATTTGGTAATGTCTAATGAAAGAATGTGCATCTGGATATCTAAATTAGCAGATATAAATAACGAATTAATGTAAAAATGCTTTTGAAACACAAATTTGAAGGTTAATTTTATTAAATAATGAAATCAATAAATTATATTTTGTATTTTCATGTGTCAAAAAAAAAAAAAGTGCAAAGTTTAATTCTTAAAATTAGATCTAGATCTAAATCCTTTCGATCTTTTCTCATGTCAACATCGCCTAGATCCATAAAATACTATAGCTGTAATAGAGTTGGTCTTTTTTTTTTTTGTACCCAAGGAACATTTCTGCCAAGCTTTATCAAGAGTGGGCAAGCGGTTTTTATTTCTATACTGGAACGTACATACATACGCCAAACATTCTGCTTTATATATATATATATATATATGTATATATAAAATATCAACCTTACAAATCAGAAGGTAAGTTATTATAAAAATGTATGCACTATTCAAACAGTAAATGTAAAGCAGCTCTTGTGTGATTGCAACTACACCACCTAATAAAAAGTTCACATTTTGGTCCTAATTTGTTAACTTAAGAAGAAAACATGTAGCTTATAAACCTAGAACTAGAGCAATGTTTGAAAATTTGCTGGCCAAACAACCCATGGTTAACCAATGGCCATAGAAACAGTTGAGCTTGACACTATCTGACCCATGATCCCTTGGTCTGAAACGAGTACTCTAAAACTAATATTCTAAAACTAACATTTTATGTTTTCATAACAGATTTTTATATGCTTATAAAATAAAAAATTTTTTTTTTAATTTGCTTCAAGATATTTGACTGGTACACTAGAATTCAACTCACCTATTGTTCTTAGAGAATTACCTAAGTAACCTTGGACACAAACGTGATCTCCTTGGCCTGACATATCCAGACTCCTGACATTGAAGTACAGTAAAGTGGGTCACTACCAATGCAAGAAAGGTGTACACACTGTTTGGCAGAGTGACTTGGCAATGAAGACTTGTATATCATAGGGGTGCACTGCTGATAGCTGATACCCTGAAAACAGTTTGTGATTACATAATCTTATTTGACTGACCTAAATTTTGTAAATTAATAAATGCCTTTTAATATTATATTAGTTATGATGATGCATTGTCCAAGGCTAAGTAATGCATCAAATAACAAAGATAGTTGTCTAACAAAATAAATACCTATAGCTTTTAATATTTTCTTCTTTTGTAAAATTTGTTTGGTGAATGAAAATAAAACTTTGTATTCACTGTGTAACCATCTTCATAGTGTTGAGAAATGAACCAGACAGACCATTAGACATTTGTTGATATGCAGTTCAGGGTTATGCTAACCAAATCTAAGGCTTGACCAAAACACAGAAAATAGTTCAGAATAATGTTTAAAAAATTTGAATAAATTGTTTCAGAATTAACTGTTGAAGAAAAAAAATGTCTTCCTTTGGCTTTGAAAGCTTTAATTGGTACAAATGCCAAAGAGAAAACTGTAATCATCTGATAGCAGATTACCAAGGAATAGTAGTTGCTTGGATAGGATGACAAATTGGTACTGTTGGTAACAGAATGTTTGCTTGTTAAGATTCTGAAATATGGAAACATCATATACTGAATTAGAATATCTCTTAAAATACACTATCTCATGATATTAAAATAACATTGTTATATAATACTAGTAAAATAATAATATATTTAATTTAACTTCCATTATCTTTTTTGTAAAATGTGTGTTTTGAATGAAATTAAAACTTTGTACTCACAGTGTAGCCATCTTCATAGTGTAAAGAGATGAACCAGAAAAACCATCAAACATTTGTTGATATTTAGTACAGGAATATGCTAAGCAAATCTGAAGCTTGACCAAAAACACAGAAAAATGTATAACAAGTTATTTATTATTTTTAACATGTAATTGATAAATTATTTTAGAATTAGCAGTTAAAGAAAAGAAAAAATTAAGTCTTACTTTGGCCTTGAAAGCTTTAATTCATAAAAATGCCTAAGAGAAAACTGTCATCTGATAGTAGATTACCAAGGATTATTTGTTGCTTGGATGACAAATTGGTACTGTTGACTGCAGAGAATGTGCACTTGTTAAGCTGATTAAATATGGAAACTAGAATATCTCTTAAATACACTATCTCATGATATTTAAAATAACATTGTTTCTATGAAAACAATAGTTAAGCCTATAAGTATTGCATGGTTTGACTATGTTAAATAAGATGAAGGAAAAATACTTGCCCTATAATTAGACTTCCCATGATGTTTACTTCTAGTTTCAATTTCTTCATTCATATATTTACCTGACCTGTCTGTTTACAGCTTTGGCTTTTATCTTCCAGGCTAGTAGTTGATTAGTAATCAATACTCAACATCTTGAACTGATTAAAAAAACAACTACAAGGTAAATAAATAATTATATAACTACACATTATGATGCAATTATTATCATTTGAATTCAACCAGATATCAAGTAGCTGAACATTTAAACAAATAAATGGCATCTAATAAAAAATTGCTTAAAAGTATCCACTATACAACAATATCTGTTGTTTTATAGTTTTGAAATATTTGTGCTTCAAGTAGGATGTTCTATTGAGAATAAACTTTGCCTTGACCTCGGGGGAAAAAAAGTAAAAAAAAATTATAATTATATATATTGAAAAATTACATAAAATATACAAGTTAGTACAATCAACAAAAAAAAAGAAAGGATTCTACTAACGTGTTGCCTTGTTTTAAGTCTCTACTAGTTCTGCTCTTCATATTTACTACTCAGAGATGGTTTACAAATCTGTATGGCACTCCATTTCTTGAATAAGATCTATTCAACATCTTAATCTGAAAAATGTGAAAATATAATTTTGTTTAACTTGTTACAATAATCATGACTATATGTACCTAACTCTAAATGCTAAATGACGGAAATGATTTTTTTTATGTAAAATAATTTCAAAGCAATTACCAAAAGCCAAGAGGACAAAGAATATTCAAAATGTTATCTAATATTGAGCCCAAGGAAATCCATGATGAAAAAGCTTAGTGAAAAGCACAAATGCTGAGGTTACCTAAAAAAAAAAAAAATTATGTTAACATTGATATTCACCAATGCAAGCACTAACACCAAAGATAGAATTCAAATAAACATTTAAAAATTAGAATATTCATAATTTGCCAGTTGCTTTAGTATACATGAAAAATAAAACAATGACATTTTATTAAAAAAAAAAAAAAAGGTAAAACATTTAGATGAACTACTTGTCTTATAAGCTCAATAGACAGATGAATGGAAAAGTATGTTGAAACAGGTCCAGAATTCTTGATGGCTAGACAACCACAGAAATGGAATTGGCATGATTAAAAAACTTTTGGATATGCTAACTACACTGATTTTTCCTGTTCCCCATAACTTTTACCTACATCTGAAGAGAACTAAGCTATACTCAGCATCTTAGCCTGAAAATTGTAATAAAGTGTGTACAGGCTGATAAATCAAATACAAGTCTTAGTGAAGATTCTGGGATTTTGACTAAGCTTCATAATGAGATAATCCCCAATTGGATCTAGCTCTCTAAATGTTAAAGTGAAGAAAATTTATTAAAGTTATTAAAGTTGTTATGTATACATTTGAAACTAATTACCATAAGGCTAAGAGATAACAGAAAACAAATATTCTTAAATTGTTAGGAAAATATTTAAAACATTTTCAATTAGCATGCAATAAAAAAAAAATGCAATTAAAATATACAAATACATAGAAAAAAAAAAATACTTGCTTTGATAGATCTGTAGTAAGAAACTGGTTCTTATTTAACATACATGAAAAGAAATGAATTAAATTAAAGTAGTTAAATGTAACATTGGAAAGGACCACTTGCCTTAAAAAGAGAAATATGGTACAAGCTTGCTACAATTCTGATTATAGGTGCTTTTTATTTCTCAGATGTCTCTTAGTCATAGTTCTCATAATCTAGATCCCATTTCTAGATCACTTGGCTGTAAACAGCATTTGGAACTGAAAATGTTATAAAATATGAGAATATGGATGTTATGACTGCAAAGAGAAAGAGTTTATTTTGAAGATATTGACTTTATTACCAAATTAGTAAGGCTAAACCTGAGTTTACCTATCTCAGAAATACTACATCAATCATAATAAGGCTTTTCTAATATGCATATATTTAAAACTAGTTTCCAAAAACTAAGATAAAAGAAAAAAATACAAAGTGTTTTGTTAATATTAAAAACAAGTTTAATTAGCATGCAGTAACAATACAAAGTCAAAAAAAAATATACTATTACTTACAATGCTGCTCAATATCTATATATACCAATTGCCTTCCTATTCTTTATTAAGCAAGCATCAAAAGAAACTTAAGTCTAAATTACATAAATTATAGCATTTGAAGCAATGTCTTTGGAAAAAAACAAAAAAACATATCATCTAATCTTCACTACTTTCCATCACAACACCCTCACCTGTTCCTTTGTTGAACTGTTGGGGCACCACACACAATCTGTCAACTGTCCTTCACTTCGCTCACAAGGCTGTACACCTGTATATCTTGTTCTGAACATTTTTAATGTGATATGAAGCTTGTGTTGAAACTTTGGCTGCTAACAAAAAAAAAGTTTGAATTCATTATTTCGAGATGCACATCAAGCATTATGAAATTCAACCATTGTTATGCATATATTTTTAATTACAAAATGTTCTATAAAATCAAAAAAATATTCTTTAAATGTTATATAAACATTAAAAATATATTCTCAAATTGAATGCAAAAAAACAACAAAAAACAACAACAGAATATAACTGAAACATTAAAAAAAAAAAAAAAAAAAATTGCTAGATCAGTAGTTCCACAGCTTTTCTGTTCTTAATTAGCATACTTCAAATGAAAGAATGAAATTAAATGTAAAATGCCTAAATCACAATGAATGGATTACTTGCCTTAAATAACACTTTGTAGCATAACACTTTACACATGTTTTAACTTCTGACCAGTTCCTCACAAGTGATGGTTCTAATCATGGTTCTAATCATCTGATAACTAGACATTGATCTGAAAATGTTCCAAAATTAAATTATGATAATGAATATATAAAACATTGGACTATGAAATCAGAGTTGTTAAGATTTTTTTGCAGATAAAATTTCAACTTAACTATAAAAACTAGATCTATAAAAACTATATGAAGCTAAATGAGTTATTAATTACCATAATTATTTTTTAAATAATTTCAATTAAAAACATGCTCAATTTGCATGCAATAACACAAAAGATAAAGCAACACAAAAAAAAGAATGAAACTTACAGATATTTGCTTTGCTAAATCAGTGGTTTAATAGCTTGCCCTTGCTTATTAGGAAAATTTTATGACACAATGACATTAAATTCAAAATTGTTAAATTCTACCTTTGTCAATGACTACTTGCCTTAAAGAATGCCGGCATCCTTGATACACCAATTTTTTTAGCGTTTTTATTTACTGTCTGCTTCTCAGAGGTAATAATTTCTAGCAATCTGTATGATGTTCCCTTTTTATATTACAAAGAAGAGATCTGTGTTTTGATCTGAAAAAAAAAGTTAAAAACTATTTATTACAACACTCTTGTTTAAAATATAATTGGTTGCTAAATTTTTAAACACTATTATTATAGCTTTTATATAGCGCTACTTTCATGCCTAAAACATGCTCAGAGCGCTTTGGTCCAATCTTATTTGTGGACCAGTGGGGGGGGGGGGGGGGGAGGGGGTATCTAGGAGTTGGTTTTCTGTGCTGCCTTTAGACGCTCGTTCAGTAAACGCAACTCTGCCAGAGTCGGGTGTCGAACCTCGAGCCCCCTTCTAGGTAGCAAAGACAAGCCAAGTTCAAGCGCACTTAGCCTCTCATCCTTCCCACTAGATCTAAGTTATATTTCTAGTATAATAAGGCACCATCTTTAATACAAAGGACTGTGAAGGTTATGGATGAGTGACACCATCTTTAATACAAAGATTATGGATGAGTGACACCATCTTTAATACAAAGATTATGGATGAGTGACACCATCTTTAATACAAAGATTATGGATGAGTGACACCATCTTTAATACAAAGATTATGGATGAGTATGCCTGCAGTATTTCACATGGCTATGCAGACCAAGTTGTCAATGCATATTTCGACACAAATGAACAACTTAAGACCAAAAATCTAAACTAAGTAACTAGTTATGTTATTAAGGTAGCATTTTCTTTTTGCAAATATGTTAAGTACAAAGTAAGACTAGGCATAGGATACACTAGATACAGGTAACAATAACACAACAGTAGTTAGATGTTTACTAGATCTAGAATTCTCTCTCTCTCTCTCTCTATATATATATATATATATATATATATATAAAGTAAAGTTCCCCTTTCAGACCTTGTGGTCTATAGGGCAGATGATGTAAAGGTCATCTGATTCTGTGGCCTACGGTTAAGGAGGGTGTCATGTGGCCAGCACAACGACCAACCGCCTTTACTTTTCCCCAACTAATATCAGGTACCCATTAGAGCTGGGTGGACTAAAAGGCGCCCAAGGATCCCGATATAAAAATCCCAGCCTGCACCGGGATTTGAACCCGGGACCCCAGGTTAAGAAGCCAAGTGCTTTACCGCTCAGCCACCGCGCCTCCATATATATATATATACACAACAGAAGCAGAAAGAAGGGTGAAAATGCAACGGCGCCTGGTGATTATATATGCCCAACCTGCGATCGCAGCTATGTATCAAGGATTGGCCTCTTTAGTCACACAAGAAGTTGCAAAGGGAAAAGATCGTCTCTCGAGACGTAAAATGCCACAGATATATATAATATACTATATATATAGAGAGAGAGATCTTTAGCCTAGAAATATATAGTAATAAATATGTAGATCTAGGCTTATAGACCACTAGAATCTCAATCTAGATTAGATCTAGATCTATCTAGACTTCTAGATTCTAAGAGTCTCTAGATCTAGATCTAGATACAGATGAGCCGGTTATCGCGACGTAAGCAAATTTACTTTATCTAAAAGGCCTATATTCCCTATAAGAGTGAATAGTCTATATCTATAATCTATATTATACTATACATCTCTAGAATCTAGACATAAATTAATGTTATAAAAGTTATTTAATCTTTGACAGAATTACCATAAAGTTGATAAAGAGTTAGTTGCCAAAGCAAGTAAATATTGACTAGATAATAAGATGGCATTACTAAATTTAAACTAGATCTAGAAGACACTGCAAACATACCTGGAACCGAAGATTAGTTGCCAAAGCAAGTAAATATTGACTAGATAATAAGATGGCATTACTAAATTTAAACTAGATCTAGAAGACACTGCAAACATACCTGGAACCGAAGATTAGACACAAGGGACATAACGAGATAGGCAATAGATAGGATTAGCCTCATAGGAGCGTCCCATTTCACTTGAATGCTGGCAACACACTGAGCTCTATTCACTTCGACCGCACGTGACCAATAGGCTTCTGTGTCAAAACTTGATCGAGATTAGGTCTAATAGATAGACCCACGCCTAGTTGTACACGCTTCGACGTTTAGTTGCTATGAAACAATAGATCGCTTAAATTACTCTGACCCGTCACCCCTCAATACACATACACACAATATACTAACCAGTGGTCGGCTAACTCGTCATCCAAAAGAGAGAAATATAAACAATACAAAATTGAAGTTTGATCAGAGTTAGTAGCCCTGGAGACACTTTTATTTGAATTAATTAGGATTTAAAGTACAATCTCGCGACTACCGTTACCTTTGTTTTAGGTTGGGGGGCCTACATCAAATTAAACTTAGTATTATACCAGGGCCGGATTTACCTATAGGCAACACATGTTAGAACTATAACTTCCTCACAAGCTACGGTCTGCGGGAAATTTCTGTGCACGGACCAAAGGTTTGGAACTCACTCCCCATTGATCTCAGACAGACATGCTAAATTCACTAAATTCAAGAAGAACATTAATAAGACATATCTGTTTAAAACTTTTTATTTAGATTAGTTTGTGTCATTTTAGCTCTCCTGTTTATGTTTGTAATGTTATCACAGCGCCTTGAGCCTACATTTTTGTTTGTTAACTGCCCGAGTCGGGTGTGGAACTTCGAGCCCCTTTTATAGGTAGCCAAGCAAAGTGAAGTTCAAGCGTTCTTAGTCTCTCGACCACGCTTCCAGATGTGCCGACAAATTCGATGGTTAGATTACACAAAGGATTGCGTAATAACATGTCCTTTTTTTTCCACTAAATTATTATGTTTGTTTGTAAAATGTTTTACATGTTTCGAATGTTCATTCAGAGTTGAAGATAATGTACTTCCTAGTCCAAACCTTCCTCAGGACGACGGGAGAGGGGAGCGGGCTGGGTTTGAACCCGGGACCATCGCAAACGACAGTCCAGCGCGCATACCGCACGACCATCCTCGTAAATAGTCCCCCATCGTAAATAATTAATAACCATTCCATCAAATATTGACTATGTTTATGACGTTAATGATCTTTTTAAAATCAGCATTACATGTTCGTCATAAAAATAAAAGAGCTGTCATCTACAGATCGTTCGTTATCTCTGCACAGTGAATAGTGAATAATAAGATGATTTTTTTTTAATCGGTAAAAATTGAAGCTTAAAATGTTTCTCTCTATAACCAACGAACTTTGTCATAGGACAGAATATCTGTATCATAGATACACACACACTCTCTCTCGCTCTACTTCAATTAAAAATTCTTAAAATGTGCGAAGATAAAGATCACTAGATAAAATTCAAGTAGGCCTACTTTGCGAATTTCGTGAATTGTTTGCGCACTTAGTGATTCCTAATAAAAAATCTCGTGATATATTTTTTTCTTTCAAAATTTAGACAAATCACAGACCTATTGGCCTTTATATTAACACCAATTTCTTCCACCTTTCTACTGTTGAAAGCTAAAATCTAATTTTCCTAATGGAATTAATTTTTGTAAGCACTTAGTTATAAAATTTGCTAAATCTACCTCACGTATTTGTCATTCAATTGGAAATTAATCCCAAAATTATTATATTATATATGAGTATTGTGTATTGGAATGATTGCATTCCAAATGCGATCTTTAAACTAAGCGTAATGAAGGATGGCGTAACAGAGACCCCCCCCCCCTCCCCCAGGCCCTATAAAGATCAAATGAGGCGCCATTTTGATCGAGGTGACAGAGAAAAACAACTGCCAGAAAATAATACATTTGTTAAGAGTAGCACAATGATCAAAATCACTCAGAAGGTTAAAAAGTAAAGTAGCAATACTACATAACACTAGCTGTACCATAATTTACAAACACGAAAGGTCATCTGTCTTCATCGAGAAGTTATAAAACGCTGGTTGTGAAGTCTATAGAAGTCTAACTTCTAAAGCGCTGGTTGTTAGGGTGTATGTGTTCCGTGTGTGAATTGTGTTCGCATTTGCATCTATATTGTTATTGTTACAGTAGTTACTTGAGGTGGTCAAAGACAAAGACAGTTCTAGACAAACAATTTCCATTTGATTGGATCAATAAAAATTATCTTGTCTGAAAGTTTTCTGAAAACAAAATAAAATACTCAGAAAAGCAGCAGGGTAAAGCACATTACTTGTTCCACGTGCTAGGACAAATGTGTACAAGTGCTCCTTCTTCAATGGTGCTATTAGAGCATGGAATGGGTTTTCTGAATCAGCCAGGAAAGGCAATGACTTGGAAAATACTAAATCACTAATTAACTAGATAACAGGCCGTAATTTTCCTTTGAAGTAACGTCTGTAATTCATCAGATAAGATAGGTGCAGTCGACGAAAAAAAAAAAGAACGTAGACCTCAGAGAACCTGCTTTTTATGCATAACTTGTGGCAAAATATGCAGGTCGCAACTGGGTCTGCTTTGCCACGTTAAATGGGGCATTCATCTTTAGTCACACAATCTTCGGAATCAAAGGCAAAGAGATGAGTATGTATAAAGTTACTATGAAGCAAGCAGCTGGTGATCTCGTATGATGTAACCTTTTCTCACTGCTCGCTGCCACAACCGTGACCTCCGTGACCCCACAACACACCTGACCAGAGATTGATGTGCTGTTAATAAACAGAAGCCCACTGTTGCAATAGGCCTACTTATCCATTCTCGCCCCATCTCTTCATTTGTGTGTGGGGGAAAAAAAGAGGGTGCGAGTCAACACCTACGAAATAGAGACGGAGGTCGGTCTGCACGACTGGTTTAAAGTCCCCGAGATTGTGGGCGCCTAGCTGGATCTCAGAATTCAGGGTCAGGTCTAATCTTGTATCAGCTACATGTTATAATAATGGGGAAATGAACAAAAGTAAAACATGTAGAAAATCGTTAGAAAGCAGATTAGACTTTTTTTTTATAACTGAATTTGTGGTACTACTCAATGAAAGCAAACATGCTTTCTCTCCCTTGTTTTTAGTACCGGTATTATAAAAAGTATCCTTTCAGACCTCACCATTTGTAGGTCAGATGATGTAAAGGCCATTGTTTTCAGGATTTAAGTGAGATCATGCCGGGCTACAGCCTCTATAAAAAAAAAGAAAAATATTACCGAATTATGACGGGTCTGAACTTTTTTTTTTTTTTAAGTACCGGTATTGTTATTCATAATAATCATACAAGTCTTTGTAAAGCTTTTCGAAAAAGTGTATGTGACTTAACAAAATCCTGCCCCGGGGCCTGGACGCATTTTAATCCGGCCCTGTCTGTTTAAAAAGCCAACGCTTAACGATAGTGCCATGTGGCCAGCACAACGACCAACCTCCTCTACCCCGCCCCATTAATGCCAGGTACCCATTAAGATGTCTATTGTTTTCTTCTCGCTTTCTTTCTCTCTGTCTCTCGTTCTCTCTGCCTCTCTCGTCTGGTATGCTTTGAGTCTAGTATCCTCCTTTGGTTTCTAATAAAATTTATTTTTAAAAAATGAGGATAGCATTACTACAATAACAAATTGGACGGGACGCTGGTCGAGTATCATCGGGCTCCAGTCTCTCCATTCACATAAACACAATGTCAACATCTCTATATTTTTCTCTCTCTGTCTCTCTCTCTCGTCGTTTGGTATACAATTGATTCTAGTATCCTCCTTTGGTTTCTACAAAAATTTGATTAAAAAAATGAAAATAGCATTACTACAATAACAAATAATCAGAGGCTGTCTTATCACTGGACCTGACCCTTGACGAGTGTCATTAGGGACACAAATATTTGTACGATGGGCTGAAGGTGACAAAAGATTATCTTTGTGGCTGGGCTCCAATCTTTCTTGTTCTCTTTTTTTCTTTCTGGTTTTCTCTTTCCCTCTCATTTTAGCGAATTTAAGAAATTTAGGCACTTTTTTGACAAGGCGGAAAATTAGGTACTCTTTAATTAGCGACCTTTATTTTGAAAATAATTTTAACGTATATTTCATTCTTAGACCATGGGCTATCGGTGACTCTAGAAAAAAAAAGGAACTATAACTATTCTAACTGAATTTTCTTGATATAAAAGAAAAGCTGACAAAACGGGGAAAAAATGACAATCATGAGAATGTGTGGGGAAAAAAATGACTCCAGATTAAGACCCATTATAAAATGATGATTCTCCTCTCATTTCTTCACCTCCTTACCCCCCCCCCCCCCCTCCAGGCATTCCCACTAAAAGGAGAGGATTTGTCGCGGGTAGATGTTGAACTAGGTGGTGAAAATGACGTCTCAAGGCTACAAACTGGAGTTAAGGGCAAGGAACAGCATTGTACCAAGGTGTTCAAATTAGAGTGGGAATAGGGAGAAAGGCTTTATGTTCGTTACTTATAGGAATTAAAATATAACTGATCAACTTACGTAGTATTCATATTTTATAAACAGTCTTAATCTCTTTCTTTCTATTGTTAATGGGTAGGCCCTTTATGAAGATCTATTGTGTGCGTGTATAGGTCTGTTACCTCCTTCAAATATTATTTGTTGTAATTAATTATTATTGAATATATATGTAAATTTATGTAATATAATATTTATATAAATGTATATGGCTGCAAATTGCAAAACGGCTAGAAATCACGATCAAATATGTTTTGAAAAGACAGATGAGTTAAACATTTCTATGTCATGTTTTTTTTTAATGGAAGATTGGTCTCTTATAGATACTTATTCTGCTTATAGCAGATTGTTGATGTTCCAATTTAACCCCGCATTCTCTATCATAAACCAAATTTAATATAG
Source organism: Biomphalaria pfeifferi (assembly GCA_030265305.1). Classification (NCBI taxonomy): domain Eukaryota; kingdom Metazoa; phylum Mollusca; class Gastropoda; family Planorbidae; genus Biomphalaria; species Biomphalaria pfeifferi. Next base: position 392,349 of record JASAOG010000321.1, on the reverse strand, counting down.
GGTCTATTTACTACAATTTTCGAGAAGGTATGATATTCCCCCATTCTTTTTGTGTTCAGTACCACATACAATTTTTTTGCTCTTTAGAATGAAAAATGAACAAGTCAAAAAAGGTTTCATACACACATTATCAAACAAACACTTACACACACATATATATGATCAAAACAAAACCAACAACAAAACACTCGTCTCCATTTCAACACTGCCCAATGAAATTTAACTATCTGCATTTCCTTTATATTATTATTTGTATTACTGTTATTAACATTATGATGGTTAAAACTGAAATGTGTCTACCAAAGTTTTTGAAAGCTGCAAAGCCTATAAAATTGAAATCCCCAAACGTCCATTTGTACTATATGCTGATCTACTTTCCTTACACCGCCAGTGTGTAGCCTCGAGACTCATTACGTAATTTTCACGGCCATGTTCAACATCTACCCACGACTAATCCTCTCCTTTTAGTGGGAGTGCGTGGAAAAAGGGGGGGGGGCTAAAGGACATTAGGTGCGTTACTTCGAGGTCTAAACAAGACCAATTGTTGTTATCGCTATAACAATAGGCAATATGTCTCGGTTTTTATGTTAATAAACTAATACAAGTATTTAGTTTATAATCAATACAATAGTAATTATATCCAAATATCTATAGTTCTCTCTTTTTATATTAATTAAAAATGAACAATTCTACTTGGAAGATCTAATTTTGTGAGTTAAATAAGTGTGTGTTAAAAATTTCTTTATCAATTTTTTGAGAAAATTGGTCTCTTATGAATACTTATTCAGCGGTAGAGTTCTTACTACTTGAGTTCTTAAAAAAAATAACCAATGAATCAGGCTCCCTTACACAGGCGACTATCTCACAAGAAATAAAGGTTTATGTGCCGATCATCAACATCAACATTTTTACCGTCTCCTCCCCGTTTCAAAAGTACGACCCCCCTCCCTTTTCAGGAGCACTTCTTAAGGGTTAAAGTAGATGAGGAGAGGGCGATTACATTTATCATCAACACTCTCCGACATAATATATGATAAATATTTTATAATATTATTTAATCTAACGTATTTACATTGGTAACTAAAATGTATACAAATTGCGTAATTATCAATTTCAACCGACAACCATAGAAGTTGGTGATGGAGGTGAAGCAATGAGCGGAGAATCATCTCTACCTCCCCTCCCCTGAATCATGTGATGTCTATATTATATAATGACTCTTAATCCGGAGTCTTTTTTTTTTTTTGCCACACATTCTCATGATTATAGTTTTTTTCCCCGTTTTGTTTCAGCTTTTCTTTTGTATCAGGAAAAGTAGAAGGAATCGTTCTATTTATTATTTTGTTTTATTAGGTCAACGATAGCCCATAGCCTAAGGATTAAATATCCGTTAAAATTGTTTAATTATGTTCAAAATTAAGGTCGCTAAACAAACAGTGCCCTAATTTTCCGCCTTGTCAAAAAGTGTCTAATTATCAGGTGCCTAAATTTCCGGGTGCCTAAATATCCGGTGCCTAAATTTCCAGACATCTATGTTAGCTTATATAATAATAAAAATAATAAGGCTTGTCTTCGAGTCCGAAGATTAACGAGGAATGCAACATTTCTCGTGGATACACAGTCCCAGCTGTGACCTACATATTTTGCCACTTTAGGGCAAGCATAACAATTGTTCGCCGTCGGTCGATTAGATTTTCTATATGCGACGCTAACACTCGATGCTGGGTACATCAAACTCTTTAATAACACATAACACACAATAGGATCTTGCTAACCGAGGGGAATAGCTCTATATACAAACACATAAACACAATGTCAACATCTCTATATTTTTCTTTCTCTTATTCTCTCTCTTTGTGTGTGTGTGTCTCTCTCGTTCACAGACCACGGGGAATTTCTTCCTGTTTCAATTCTGTAACAGCCTGTAACGTCTGTATTATATAAGATAAGAACAGCCACAAAGGACCGCCACTCCAGTCACGGGTCTCTGATGACGGCCCCATTTGTGAAACGGCGTGTCGGACTTTTTGGACTGGGACGTGTGTGTGTCATGTGTACCTTTCATTCTCAACATGGAGAGTAAAAAAAACATAAACAAAACACAAAACAAAAACAAAACAAAAAACGGACAGAAGCGAGGCTCACTACCCGATGTTCGCCTATCTGCTTCCACTAACATTTCTACCGAGGCGCCACCTTAAGGTCAGGGGATCTGGAATTAACTCGGTGTCATTGAACCAGCTGTCTCTGCACCATTTGTCGTGGCGCCTTTATTGACCTCAACCTATTCCTTGGTTTGTTAGCCCGTTGGGGCACCACTCATGATCGGTCAACCGTCTTCCTCCTTCCCTCTCTGTCCTTTGCTTTGTATAAAATCTCTTCCAAAGACAGGCACGTCCGTTCTTTTTGTTGTTTTCTAATCGCTTTCTCTGTCTGCCATAATATTTTTTTTTTTATTAACCTATTATAATGTCTTGAATTACTTTCCTTATTACCGACCCAGTGCAGTCTTGCCAATGTTGGCATTATTTTGACGAGAAACTCGTGCGCTAATGGACACGTGTTGAAGCACGGAGATAGTTTTGGGCTGTATGACACGTTGCGGGGTTGACTGCAGACGCTTTGTACTAGATTGACACGTGATATGACGTAATTATTTTCCTTTTTGAAGTAACGTTTGTAATATGTAAGATAACTTTATTGATCCAATCAAATGGAAATTCAGTTTGACTACAATTGACACCCTCTGCGTAACTCCTGTACAATAACAATATAGATGCACATACGAACAACATTCACACACGATAAACACATACACACTCATAACCAGCGCTTTATAAATAGACTTCTATGAATTCTCGATGACAGAATGTTTTTTTTTTATGTTAGTCATCCAGGGTCTATTATTACTGAATGTTTTAATTTTCTTCTTTGATATAATTATAGTTTCCACAGAACTGGATGTACGAATTAACAGTTGTGGTAAGTTCATCTGTCTGGGCAGTTGTTTACAAACATGTCCCAATATGTTTGCTCCAGACAACTTTGTGGCTGTAAAACAGCATCGTCAGACCATGACTGGATGGACTGTACTTCCGGTTTAGTTGTTTTTAAAACCGATTTGTACACGGGTGTAAGTGTGGTCCGACTCTCCGAGGGGAAATAACGATCGAGATGTGTAGGCCATTTTTATGTTGCTATAACACATGTCCAAGGTTTTATCGTGCCTTGTGGGACAATTAACATATTGACTATGTGTTGAGCTAACGAAAGATGATTGAAATCTCCCATAACTAGTCGGACAGCATCAGAACTTTTTGTCACAATTATATGTACAATGTTTAGTACAGGGTATATGTTTTGCTGCTTTCTCTGTGTTGGCTGTGGGTTTTATATACTCAAGTATGACGTAAAATTGTGTAAACTCTCTCGGCAGGTAGTATAGCCTGAGATTGTTACATAGTAGTTCAATATCGGTCGTGCACACTTTAGTTTTGATTGAGATATAGGATAATATAAGGTTGCGCAACAAGATCCACTTTATTTAGAATCTTATAATGGCAAGCTAGGAAGATTGATTTATGTGTTAAGTTATGGACCTTGTTGATGTCCAAGGGCTGAGCCGAAGGCTCTTCGAGCTCTTAGTTTGAAAAAAAACCTGTTTGGACGCCAAACAGTAAAAAAAAAAAAAAAAAAACCTGTGAGAACACAGTTCTGTTTGAGAGAGACCGAGTCAATGCCTATGTAAAGCATTGCTGTTTCCAATGCCTTTGGCCCCCGACGCATGCTTGGCTGCACATGGCCGAAGGCCGATGACACCGGGAGCCTCCGCCATTTTCCTTCGTTATACCAAGCTAACCGTGGGGGACTCGCCATTTATGTAACGGTCCCTTTGAGGAACAGCGCATGGCTGTGTGACAGGTTTGTGGGGACTTTTTTACAACCCCGCCCGTGCAAGAGATGGACTCTCGTCTACCCGTGGGCATCCCCACGGGAGTTATGTTTCGCCATTCATTTAGCCTAGCTACCCCCTCAAGTAGCCGTTTCCACCCAGGTGCCACGATGAGGCAGAACAGCGTACCCGGGAAATTATGGACCTAGATTTAGTCTAGAATCTAGACTTGAAAAAAGGTGTGGGGATATTATAGATCTAATTGTTATAGCAATAAGCTACATATTAGAAATTTAGTTTTCGGTTTTTCAACACCGGGAAATATAAATTTATTTAAAATATAAAATTTTTACAATTTATTGTAGTAGCGGTATCGTAATATTATTGGGTTGGAAAGATTCCATGTCCTTTGCAAAGCAACACCAAGTATCTCCAACCATTAATAACCTTGACCTTGTGCTAGTACACGTAGGGAAAAGAATAAGGCCACCAGACGTCTGCACGTCCACGCAGACAACTCTTGCTACCTGTCATGTCTGAGTGTCAAGTTTTAGTGTCGTCGCTAGGGGTGGGGGAGTTAGAATATCCAATCAGAGACAAGATAACAAGTTTATAATAAATGTTTTTATAAAACATAGATAAAAAAAAAATCGGCTCATAATTTATGGCTGTGTACCAATCAATGATTGTAAATTGCCTACTAGGTAATGTACTAATCAATAATTCGTATCTTTCTTATCTAATCTAATACTGACGTTGCTTCAAAAAAGAGGATGATTACACAATTGTAGGTAATCAGTAGTGTAGCAATCAATCAGTGTTGGTTATTAACAATATACCAGTCAGTGATTGTAGGTAAAAGATTATTTGATTTGGAATAATTTATTTTGATTTGATTTGGAATAGTTTATTATGGGAAAGGGGGCAAAATGGTATGACCATTACTTTTTTTTTGACGGTATTCACTGCTACGGTGTACCGGCACCTTTTTCAATTACTTTTCTTGTATTTTAACGTTTATTATTAATTTATAAATAGTTAAAAGTAAGGCAATCCATCACTGAGTGCCGGCATCTAATTTCGTTTTACAAAACGAAGACCATTAACTTATTGGCACGAGTCGCCGTGGTCTATATTAAATCACGATGTTTTGCACTGAGCCGACTTCTGCACTGATCGCGAAGGACCCGCTCGGGAAAGACAGCCTTATGAACTCTCCGTGACTTACGCCTTCTTCGATGTAGCGCAACCATAAAAAAAATCTCAAGCATAGAAGATTACTTCATAGATGGTTGTGATGGTAGACTGGCAGACGTCTGTGGCGCGGGAAGACCTGTAAGACTAAGACGGAACTGTTCGATGGGTCAACCGAACTGGACACTTCGTAACAGTATAAATGTCAGTTGGTTGACACAGGGAAACGTGGGTTGGTGCACTATGAGCTACAACCCCAGCTCCATTTTGTTTTATCCGCTCTAAAAACTCTAAAATGCGTCCAGGCCCCGGGGCAGGATTTTGTTAAGTCACATACACTTTTTCGAAAAGCTTTACAAAGACTTGTATGATTATTATGAATAACAATACCGGTACTTAAAAAAAAAAAAAAGTTCAGACCCGTCATAATTCGGTAATATTTTTCTTTTTTTTTATAGAGGCTGTAGCCCGGCATGATCTCACTTAAATCCTGAAAACAATGGCCTTTACATCATCTGACCTACAAATGGTGAGGTCTGAAAGGATACTTTTTATAATACCGGTACTAAAAACAAGGGAGAGAAAGCATGTTTGCTTTCATTGAGTAGTACCACAAATTCAGTTATAAAAAAAAAGTCTAATCTGCTTTCTAACGATTTTCTACATGTTTTACTTTTGTTCATTTCCCCATTATTATAACATGTAGCTGATACAAGATTAGACCTGACCCTGAATTCTGAGATCCAGCTAGGCGCCCACAATCTCGGGGACTTTAAACCAGTCGTGCAGACCGACCTCCGTCTCTATTTCGTAGGTGTTGACTCGCACCCTCTTTTTTTCCCCCACACACAAATGAAGAGATGGGGCGAGAATGGATAAGTAGGCCTATTGCAACAGTGGGCTTCTGTTTATTAACAGCACATCAATCTCTGGTCAGGTGTGTTGTGGGGTCACGGAGGTCACGGTTGTGGCAGCGAGCAGTGAGAAAAGGTTACATCATACGAGATCACCAGCTGCTTGCTTCATAGTAACTTTATACATACTCATCTCTTTGCCTTTGATTCCGAAGATTGTGTGACTAAAGATGAATGCCCCATTTAACGTGGCAAAGCAGACCCAGTTGCGACCTGCATATTTTGCCACAAGTTATGCATAAAAAGCAGGTTCTCTGAGGTCTACGTTCTTTTTTTTTTTCGTCGACTGCACCTATCTTATCTGATGAATTACAGACGTTACTTCAAAGGAAAATTACGGCCTGTTATCTAGTTAATTAGTGATTTAGTATTTTCCAAGTCATTGCCTTTCCTGGCTGATTCAGAAAACCCATTCCATGCTCTAATAGCACCATTGAAGAAGGAGCACTTGTACACATTTGTCCTAGCACGTGGAACAAGTAATGTGCTTTACCCTGCTGCTTTTCTGAGTATTTTATTTTGTTTTCAGAAAACTTTCAGACAAGATAATTTTTATTGATCCAATCAAATGGAAATTGTTTGTCTAGAACTGTCTTTGTCTTTGACCACCTCAAGTAACTACTGTAACAATAACAATATAGATGCAAATGCGAACACAATTCACACACGGAACACATACACCCTAACAACCAGCGCTTTAGAAGTTAGACTTCTATAGACTTCACAACCAGCGTTTTATAACTTCTCGATGAAGACAGATGACCTTTCGTGTTTGTAAATTATGGTACAGCTAGTGTTATGTAGTATTGCTACTTTACTTTTTAACCTTCTGAGTGATTTTGATCATTGTGCTACTCTTAACAAATGTATTATTTTCTGGCAGTTGTTTTTCTCTGTCACCTCGATCAAAATGGCGCCTCATTTGATCTTTATAGGGCCTGGGGGAGGGGGGGGGGGGTCTCTGTTACGCCATCCTTCATTACGCTTAGTTTAAAGATCGCATTTGGAATGCAATCATTCCAATACACAATACTCATATATAATATAATAATTTTGGGATTAATTTCCAATTGAATGACAAATACGTGAGGTAGATTTAGCAAATTTTATAACTAAGTGCTTACAAAAATTAATTCCATTAGGAAAATTAGATTTTAGCTTTCAACAGTAGAAAGGTGGAAGAAATTGGTGTTAATATAAAGGCCAATAGGTCTGTGATTTGTCTAAATTTTGAAAGAAAAAAATATATCACGAGATTTTTTATTAGGAATCACTAAGTGCGCAAACAATTCACGAAATTCGCAAAGTAGGCCTACTTGAATTTTATCTAGTGATCTTTATCTTCGCACATTTTAAGAATTTTTAATTGAAGTAGAGCGAGAGAGAGTGTGTGTGTATCTATGATACAGATATTCTGTCCTATGACAAAGTTCGTTGGTTATAGAGAGAAACATTTTAAGCTTCAATTTTTACCGATTAAAAAAAAATCATCTTATTATTCACTATTCACTGTGCAGAGATAACGAACGATCTGTAGATGACAGCTCTTTTATTTTTATGACGAACATGTAATGCTGATTTTAAAAAGATCATTAACGTCATAAACATAGTCAATATTTGATGGAATGGTTATTAATTATTTACGATGGGGGACTATTTACGAGGATGGTCGTGCGGTATGCGCGCTGGACTGTCGTTTGCGATGGTCCCGGGTTCAAACCCAGCCCGCTCCCCTCTCCCGTCGTCCTGAGGAAGGTTTGGACTAGGAAGTACATTATCTTCAACTCTGAATGAACATTCGAAACATGTAAAACATTTTACAAACAAACATAATAATTTAGTGGAAAAAAAAGGACATGTTATTACGCAATCCTTTGTGTAATCTAACCATCGAATTTGTCGGCACATCTGGAAGCGTGGTCGAGAGACTAAGAACGCTTGAACTTCACTTTGCTTGGCTACCTATAAAAGGGGCTCGAAGTTCCACACCCGACTCGGGCAGTTAACAAACAAAAATGTAGGCTCAAGGCGCTGTGATAACATTACAAACATAAACAGGAGAGCTAAAATGACACAAACTAATCTAAATAAAAAGTTTTAAACAGATATGTCTTATTAATGTTCTTCTTGAATTTAGTGAATTTAGCATGTCTGTCTGAGATCAATGGGGAGTGAGTTCCAAACCTTTGGTCCGTGCACAGAAATTTCCCGCAGACCGTAGCTTGTGAGGAAGTTATAGTTCTAACATGTGTTGCCTATAGGTAAATCCGGCCCTGGTATAATACTAAGTTTAATTTGATGTAGGCCCCCCAACCTAAAACAAAGGTAACGGTAGTCGCGAGATTGTACTTTAAATCCTAATTAATTCAAATAAAAGTGTCTCCAGGGCTACTAACTCTGATCAAACTTCAATTTTGTATTGTTTATATTTCTCTCTTTTGGATGACGAGTTAGCCGACCACTGGTTAGTATATTGTGTGTATGTGTATTGAGGGGTGACGGGTCAGAGTAATTTAAGCGATCTATTGTTTCATAGCAACTAAACGTCGAAGCGTGTACAACTAGGCGTGGGTCTATCTATTAGACCTAATCTCGATCAAGTTTTGACACAGAAGCCTATTGGTCACGTGCGGTCGAAGTGAATAGAGCTCAGTGTGTTGCCAGCATTCAAGTGAAATGGGACGCTCCTATGAGGCTAATCCTATCTATTGCCTATCTCGTTATGTCCCTTGTGTCTAATCTTCGGTTCCAGGTATGTTTGCAGTGTCTTCTAGATCTAGTTTAAATTTAGTAATGCCATCTTATTATCTAGTCAATATTTACTTGCTTTGGCAACTAATCTTCGGTTCCAGGTATGTTTGCAGTGTCTTCTAGATCTAGTTTAAATTTAGTAATGCCATCTTATTATCTAGTCAATATTTACTTGCTTTGGCAACTAACTCTTTATCAACTTTATGGTAATTCTGTCAAAGATTAAATAACTTTTATAACATTAATTTATGTCTAGATTCTAGAGATGTATAGTATAATATAGATTATAGATATAGACTATTCACTCTTATAGGGAATATAGGCCTTTTAGATAAAGTAAATTTGCTTACGTCGCGATAACCGGCTCATCTGTATCTAGATCTAGATCTAGAGACTCTTAGAATCTAGAAGTCTAGATAGATCTAGATCTAATCTAGATTGAGATTCTAGTGGTCTATAAGCCTAGATCTACATATTTATTACTATATATTTCTAGGCTAAAGATCTCTCTCTCTATATATATAGTATATTATATATATCTGTGGCATTTTACGTCTCGAGAGACGATCTTTTCCCTTTGCAACTTCTTGTGTGACTAAAGAGGCCAATCCTTGATACATAGCTGCGATCGCAGGTTGGGCATATATAATCACCAGGCGCCGTTGCATTTTCACCCTTCTTTCTGCTTCTGTTGTGTATATATATATATATGGAGGCGCGGTGGCTGAGCGGTAAAGCACTTGGCTTCTTAACCTGGGGTCCCGGGTTCAAATCCCGGTGCAGGCTGGGATTTTTATATCGGGATCCTTGGGCGCCTTTTAGTCCACCCAGCTCTAATGGGTACCTGATATTAGTTGGGGAAAAGTAAAGGCGGTTGGTCGTTGTGCTGGCCACATGACACCCTCCTTAACCGTAGGCCACAGAATCAGATGACCTTTACATCATCTGCCCTATAGACCACAAGGTCTGAAAGGGGAACTTTACTTTATATATATATATATATATATATATATATAGAGAGAGAGAGAGAGAATTCTAGATCTAGTAAACATCTAACTACTGTTGTGTTATTGTTACCTGTATCTAGTGTATCCTATGCCTAGTCTTACTTTGTACTTAACATATTTGCAAAAAGAAAATGCTACCTTAATAACATAACTAGTTACTTAGTTTAGATTTTTGGTCTTAAGTTGTTCATTTGTGTCGAAATATGCATTGACAACTTGGTCTGCATAGCCATGTGAAATACTGCAGGCATACTCATCCATAATCTTTGTATTAAAGATGGTGTCACTCATCCATAATCTTTGTATTAAAGATGGTGTCACTCATCCATAATCTTTGTATTAAAGATGGTGTCACTCATCCATAATCTTTGTATTAAAGATGGTGTCACTCATCCATAACCTTCACAGTCCTTTGTATTAAAGATGGTGCCTTATTATACTAGAAATATAACTTAGATCTAGTGGGAAGGATGAGAGGCTAAGTGCGCTTGAACTTGGCTTGTCTTTGCTACCTAGAAGGGGGCTCGAGGTTCGACACCCGACTCTGGCAGAGTTGCGTTTACTGAACGAGCGTCTAAAGGCAGCACAGAAAACCAACTCCTAGATACCCCCTCCCCCCCCCCCCCCCCCCACTGGTCCACAAATAAGATTGGACCAAAGCGCTCTGAGCATGTTTTAGGCATGAAAGTAGCGCTATATAAAAGCTATAATAATAGTGTTTAAAAATTTAGCAACCAATTATATTTTAAACAAGAGTGTTGTAATAAATAGTTTTTAACTTTTTTTTTCAGATCAAAACACAGATCTCTTCTTTGTAATATAAAAAGGGAACATCATACAGATTGCTAGAAATTATTACCTCTGAGAAGCAGACAGTAAATAAAAACGCTAAAAAAATTGGTGTATCAAGGATGCCGGCATTCTTTAAGGCAAGTAGTCATTGACAAAGGTAGAATTTAACAATTTTGAATTTAATGTCATTGTGTCATAAAATTTTCCTAATAAGCAAGGGCAAGCTATTAAACCACTGATTTAGCAAAGCAAATATCTGTAAGTTTCATTCTTTTTTTTGTGTTGCTTTATCTTTTGTGTTATTGCATGCAAATTGAGCATGTTTTTAATTGAAATTATTTAAAAAATAATTATGGTAATTAATAACTCATTTAGCTTCATATAGTTTTTATAGATCTAGTTTTTATAGTTAAGTTGAAATTTTATCTGCAAAAAAATCTTAACAACTCTGATTTCATAGTCCAATGTTTTATATATTCATTATCATAATTTAATTTTGGAACATTTTCAGATCAATGTCTAGTTATCAGATGATTAGAACCATGATTAGAACCATCACTTGTGAGGAACTGGTCAGAAGTTAAAACATGTGTAAAGTGTTATGCTACAAAGTGTTATTTAAGGCAAGTAATCCATTCATTGTGATTTAGGCATTTTACATTTAATTTCATTCTTTCATTTGAAGTATGCTAATTAAGAACAGAAAAGCTGTGGAACTACTGATCTAGCAATTTTTTTTTTTTTTTTTTTTAATGTTTCAGTTATATTCTGTTGTTGTTTTTTGTTGTTTTTTTGCATTCAATTTGAGAATATATTTTTAATGTTTATATAACATTTAAAGAATATTTTTTTGATTTTATAGAACATTTTGTAATTAAAAATATATGCATAACAATGGTTGAATTTCATAATGCTTGATGTGCATCTCGAAATAATGAATTCAAACTTTTTTTTTGTTAGCAGCCAAAGTTTCAACACAAGCTTCATATCACATTAAAAATGTTCAGAACAAGATATACAGGTGTACAGCCTTGTGAGCGAAGTGAAGGACAGTTGACAGATTGTGTGTGGTGCCCCAACAGTTCAACAAAGGAACAGGTGAGGGTGTTGTGATGGAAAGTAGTGAAGATTAGATGATATGTTTTTTTGTTTTTTTCCAAAGACATTGCTTCAAATGCTATAATTTATGTAATTTAGACTTAAGTTTCTTTTGATGCTTGCTTAATAAAGAATAGGAAGGCAATTGGTATATATAGATATTGAGCAGCATTGTAAGTAATAGTATATTTTTTTTTGACTTTGTATTGTTACTGCATGCTAATTAAACTTGTTTTTAATATTAACAAAACACTTTGTATTTTTTTCTTTTATCTTAGTTTTTGGAAACTAGTTTTAAATATATGCATATTAGAAAAGCCTTATTATGATTGATGTAGTATTTCTGAGATAGGTAAACTCAGGTTTAGCCTTACTAATTTGGTAATAAAGTCAATATCTTCAAAATAAACTCTTTCTCTTTGCAGTCATAACATCCATATTCTCATATTTTATAACATTTTCAGTTCCAAATGCTGTTTACAGCCAAGTGATCTAGAAATGGGATCTAGATTATGAGAACTATGACTAAGAGACATCTGAGAAATAAAAAGCACCTATAATCAGAATTGTAGCAAGCTTGTACCATATTTCTCTTTTTAAGGCAAGTGGTCCTTTCCAATGTTACATTTAACTACTTTAATTTAATTCATTTCTTTTCATGTATGTTAAATAAGAACCAGTTTCTTACTACAGATCTATCAAAGCAAGTATTTTTTTTTTTCTATGTATTTGTATATTTTAATTGCATTTTTTTTTTATTGCATGCTAATTGAAAATGTTTTAAATATTTTCCTAACAATTTAAGAATATTTGTTTTCTGTTATCTCTTAGCCTTATGGTAATTAGTTTCAAATGTATACATAACAACTTTAATAACTTTAATAAATTTTCTTCACTTTAACATTTAGAGAGCTAGATCCAATTGGGGATTATCTCATTATGAAGCTTAGTCAAAATCCCAGAATCTTCACTAAGACTTGTATTTGATTTATCAGCCTGTACACACTTTATTACAATTTTCAGGCTAAGATGCTGAGTATAGCTTAGTTCTCTTCAGATGTAGGTAAAAGTTATGGGGAACAGGAAAAATCAGTGTAGTTAGCATATCCAAAAGTTTTTTAATCATGCCAATTCCATTTCTGTGGTTGTCTAGCCATCAAGAATTCTGGACCTGTTTCAACATACTTTTCCATTCATCTGTCTATTGAGCTTATAAGACAAGTAGTTCATCTAAATGTTTTACCTTTTTTTTTTTTTTTAATAAAATGTCATTGTTTTATTTTTCATGTATACTAAAGCAACTGGCAAATTATGAATATTCTAATTTTTAAATGTTTATTTGAATTCTATCTTTGGTGTTAGTGCTTGCATTGGTGAATATCAATGTTAACATAATTTTTTTTTTTTTTAGGTAACCTCAGCATTTGTGCTTTTCACTAAGCTTTTTCATCATGGATTTCCTTGGGCTCAATATTAGATAACATTTTGAATATTCTTTGTCCTCTTGGCTTTTGGTAATTGCTTTGAAATTATTTTACATAAAAAAAATCATTTCCGTCATTTAGCATTTAGAGTTAGGTACATATAGTCATGATTATTGTAACAAGTTAAACAAAATTATATTTTCACATTTTTCAGATTAAGATGTTGAATAGATCTTATTCAAGAAATGGAGTGCCATACAGATTTGTAAACCATCTCTGAGTAGTAAATATGAAGAGCAGAACTAGTAGAGACTTAAAACAAGGCAACACGTTAGTAGAATCCTTTCTTTTTTTTTGTTGATTGTACTAACTTGTATATTTTATGTAATTTTTCAATATATATAATTATAATTTTTTTTTACTTTTTTTCCCCCGAGGTCAAGGCAAAGTTTATTCTCAATAGAACATCCTACTTGAAGCACAAATATTTCAAAACTATAAAACAACAGATATTGTTGTATAGTGGATACTTTTAAGCAATTTTTTATTAGATGCCATTTATTTGTTTAAATGTTCAGCTACTTGATATCTGGTTGAATTCAAATGATAATAATTGCATCATAATGTGTAGTTATATAATTATTTATTTACCTTGTAGTTGTTTTTTTAATCAGTTCAAGATGTTGAGTATTGATTACTAATCAACTACTAGCCTGGAAGATAAAAGCCAAAGCTGTAAACAGACAGGTCAGGTAAATATATGAATGAAGAAATTGAAACTAGAAGTAAACATCATGGGAAGTCTAATTATAGGGCAAGTATTTTTCCTTCATCTTATTTAACATAGTCAAACCATGCAATACTTATAGGCTTAACTATTGTTTTCATAGAAACAATGTTATTTTAAATATCATGAGATAGTGTATTTAAGAGATATTCTAGTTTCCATATTTAATCAGCTTAACAAGTGCACATTCTCTGCAGTCAACAGTACCAATTTGTCATCCAAGCAACAAATAATCCTTGGTAATCTACTATCAGATGACAGTTTTCTCTTAGGCATTTTTATGAATTAAAGCTTTCAAGGCCAAAGTAAGACTTAATTTTTTCTTTTCTTTAACTGCTAATTCTAAAATAATTTATCAATTACATGTTAAAAATAATAAATAACTTGTTATACATTTTTCTGTGTTTTTGGTCAAGCTTCAGATTTGCTTAGCATATTCCTGTACTAAATATCAACAAATGTTTGATGGTTTTTCTGGTTCATCTCTTTACACTATGAAGATGGCTACACTGTGAGTACAAAGTTTTAATTTCATTCAAAACACACATTTTACAAAAAAGATAATGGAAGTTAAATTAAATATATTATTATTTTACTAGTATTATATAACAATGTTATTTTAATATCATGAGATAGTGTATTTTAAGAGATATTCTAATTCAGTATATGATGTTTCCATATTTCAGAATCTTAACAAGCAAACATTCTGTTACCAACAGTACCAATTTGTCATCCTATCCAAGCAACTACTATTCCTTGGTAATCTGCTATCAGATGATTACAGTTTTCTCTTTGGCATTTGTACCAATTAAAGCTTTCAAAGCCAAAGGAAGACATTTTTTTTCTTCAACAGTTAATTCTGAAACAATTTATTCAAATTTTTTAAACATTATTCTGAACTATTTTCTGTGTTTTGGTCAAGCCTTAGATTTGGTTAGCATAACCCTGAACTGCATATCAACAAATGTCTAATGGTCTGTCTGGTTCATTTCTCAACACTATGAAGATGGTTACACAGTGAATACAAAGTTTTATTTTCATTCACCAAACAAATTTTACAAAAGAAGAAAATATTAAAAGCTATAGGTATTTATTTTGTTAGACAACTATCTTTGTTATTTGATGCATTACTTAGCCTTGGACAATGCATCATCATAACTAATATAATATTAAAAGGCATTTATTAATTTACAAAATTTAGGTCAGTCAAATAAGATTATGTAATCACAAACTGTTTTCAGGGTATCAGCTATCAGCAGTGCACCCCTATGATATACAAGTCTTCATTGCCAAGTCACTCTGCCAAACAGTGTGTACACCTTTCTTGCATTGGTAGTGACCCACTTTACTGTACTTCAATGTCAGGAGTCTGGATATGTCAGGCCAAGGAGATCACGTTTGTGTCCAAGGTTACTTAGGTAATTCTCTAAGAACAATAGGTGAGTTGAATTCTAGTGTACCAGTCAAATATCTTGAAGCAAATTAAAAAAAAAATTTTTTATTTTATAAGCATATAAAAATCTGTTATGAAAACATAAAATGTTAGTTTTAGAATATTAGTTTTAGAGTACTCGTTTCAGACCAAGGGATCATGGGTCAGATAGTGTCAAGCTCAACTGTTTCTATGGCCATTGGTTAACCATGGGTTGTTTGGCCAGCAAATTTTCAAACATTGCTCTAGTTCTAGGTTTATAAGCTACATGTTTTCTTCTTAAGTTAACAAATTAGGACCAAAATGTGAACTTTTTATTAGGTGGTGTAGTTGCAATCACACAAGAGCTGCTTTACATTTACTGTTTGAATAGTGCATACATTTTTATAATAACTTACCTTCTGATTTGTAAGGTTGATATTTTATATATACATATATATATATATATATATAAAGCAGAATGTTTGGCGTATGTATGTACGTTCCAGTATAGAAATAAAAACCGCTTGCCCACTCTTGATAAAGCTTGGCAGAAATGTTCCTTGGGTACAAAAAAAAAAAAGACCAACTCTATTACAGCTATAGTATTTTATGGATCTAGGCGATGTTGACATGAGAAAAGATCGAAAGGATTTAGATCTAGATCTAATTTTAAGAATTAAACTTTGCACTTTTTTTTTTTTTGACACATGAAAATACAAAATATAATTTATTGATTTCATTATTTAATAAAATTAACCTTCAAATTTGTGTTTCAAAAGCATTTTTACATTAATTCGTTATTTATATCTGCTAATTTAGATATCCAGATGCACATTCTTTCATTAGACATTACCAAATGGTTACACACTAACACTTCTCTCTACTGAGTCTATGCCTAGGTCTAACTCTTATTGAACTCTAAGATGATAAAACTTCTTTTTGCAAAGATAGTTTTATGTTTTAACACATGAACACACTAAATATAGTCCATTCATTTCATATTTTAATCAAGTTAACATTCAAATTTGTTTTTCGAAAGCATTTTTAATACATTCGTTCGTAGCCGTGTTGAGATAGGCCTACATTCATTCATGAAAAAAGTTCACGCTTAAGCAGCACAGAATGAACTCTATTAAAGCCAATTTTTAACTCTAGATTAGTCTAGATCTAGATCTATGTATACCTCAAGATCTACTTTAGACCTTAACACATGAACATACAAAATTAAGTCTATTCATTTCAAATTTTAATCAAATATATGTAGGCCTACAAGCAAATGTTTTAATTTAAAAAAATGGATTTAAGTAGATTAGCTATTTTGATTTGATGGCTTCATTCATACTATTTTTACATTTCCACATTCGCTTTATTTATTACATTATTATTTTGTTTAAATGGTTTAAAAACACTATATCGACAGTAATACGCAAATAAAGACCCGCTGGTCGCAGGTAAAATATGTCTAGTATATAAATATATTAATACACTTGGGCAAGGGCTATTACTGTTTCCTTTTTTTTTTTTTTTTTTTTTTTTTTAGATTATTGACATTTTTCTTTCAATTTGTAAATTTGCTTCAACATTCAAGTTGTTTTTTTTAAAGACAGACTCTACATGCTACTGATCCGGAGGTTAGTGGCTCAATCATTGTGCACTGATTCTTCACTGAAGCCTTGATTCTCCACTGTCACTTTTATTGTCATAAAGTTTATTTAGTGATCTACATATAAAGGTAATAAATATTTTTTTACACTATAACCCAAGAGCTTTTGCTTTAAGATGCATTGTTTTTACACTAGGAGCTTAATTCTGATGTATTTTTTTAGGACCCTAGCAATAGTTTCTTAAACTTTCAGACAATAAGAGCTAGTTTAGAACCAAAACACAAAACGAAAGCCAGATCTGTATAGTCTTTTGTTTTTCTAAAAATATTTTAAACAAAAGTCTAGATAGGGTAGCTTATAAGGCCTACTTGTGAAATTAGATATTTTTAAAACATGTACTTATACTTTAGATATTTGAAGTATTTTAAAACTAGCTATATTTTTCTATTTATGTAATTTATTTATTTTGTTTGTATTATTTACATTTTTTTTATTAATTATTATTTTTAAAAAAATTTAGTTACCTCCTTTTGTTTAATTGGATAGCATTTCAAAACCTAAAAGTTGGAGCTGTTGGGTTAAAAATACAAATTAATGAACTCACATTAGACTGCATTACTTCCTAAAAATTTAAAATAAGCAATTTGCTTCATTCTTCATGGCACATTTATATATATAGCCAAATGAAAAGTTGAATGTGATTTTATTTAAAAAAATGTTCCCCTTTCAGACCTTGCAATCTATAGGGCGGATGATGTAAAGGTCATGTTTTGTGGCCCACAGTTAACGAGGGTGTCATGTGGCCAGCTCAACAACCAACTGCCTTAACTTTCCCCAACTAATGTCAGGGACCCATTAGAGTTGGGTAGAATCTAGACGTACCCAAAGGTCCCAAAATTTAAAATATTAGGATTCAAACCTGGGACTTCAACTTCAGAAGCTAAGTGTGTTACAGCTCAGCCACTATACCTCCTATCAAAGAGAGATACATAAAAAAAATTGACATTAAAATACCATGAAGTCTCATAAACCTTTTTATTTTTCCATCACACATTGAGATAGTGTCACTATTATTTGAAAACAAAATGACCATCACTAAAAAACACATTCTGTTTAAGTCTGAGACAGAAAAAGCTCTTCTTGAATGAAAAGATTAGAAACTGCCACATATTAAAATGCACTAATTTTATCAATACTGCATTTAAATGTGATGTATTTGTTAAACAGTGCATTTTTCTTAACTCACTTATAGACTAAATAGTCAATTAAACATGAGGTCAAGGAAAAAGGATGAACATTTCAAGGCTACAGAAGGAACATTAAATGTCTCTCTCACTGTGAAAAGATTCTACCGATCTACAAATTATCAACATGTTTTATCTTAAGTTCATCTGCCATTTCTTCAAATGGAGCCATAGTCAGAATAAGGTAAGAAATATTCTTATACTTCACAGCATTTATTTTTTGTAAAGCATTAGTTGTATGTTGTATGTGCATGATACTTTATATATCCTGCATTAGTTGTATATGTATGCATGGTTCCTGTATTTGTTTTGTATGTTATAATGTCAGTAATTACTTCACAAACACATAACTTCACACACAACTTGTAAGTTCACCTGTCTAATTAAAGAAATTTGTATTGTATTTGTTTTAGTAGTGTCTAGTTATGAAAGTAAACTGAATTTTCATTTGTTAAACTTGATATACCATTTTAATTTCAGTTAAAATATGTGAATGTTCCTATTTAAATTTTTCAGAAAAACTGAATTGCTCTGAAATAATTCCAACTATATAAATGTAAATATATTTCAACAAATAATGGAATTGGATTCTTTTTCATTTGGATTAATTCAATAGTAATGTATTCTAAATATGGAATTCAAACACAAAAATGAAAAGTTGTGAATCACCATCAACTTTCACTTTGCCACTTGGAGATTGGGATGATTCAAGATACTATTGTAGCAACTATGTGTTAATAAGCATGGTCTTTACATCCCAGTACTTAATTGGACAAAAAAAAAGGATCTACAATTCAGTGATATGATGTACTATTGCATAACAAGTTGACTTGACTTCATGTAGATCTTAACTAAATAAACTGTTTCAATTCTTCAGTGTGTGATAGTGTGACAAAAAACATTCATGGTTTTTTGTGATTATGTGCAATATAATGACATATTAAGTTGACTTGAATACTCTTAAACTGTTTCATCTCTAAGGTGTGAAAAATGTGCATTATATTTTCATGTTGGGAGTTAATGTGAAAAAAAAAATCTACTATTCCATGTGATATGATATACAATTGCATGCAAAAAATCCTAACCCTAACACATTCAATGAACAATCAGTATGAACGTTTCCACCAAAGGAAATGTTGCCGCTCATGATGCATCTATTTATTTGGCTCCAGATATTCAACTGATGCACATTCGCAAAACAAATGTAAAAAAAAGCTTTAATCCATTACACGTATATAATTGTGCAGGAACATTTGGGATTGTCATTTGTATCACACTCATCTCTCATTCATTGAGACTCTACACTTAATCTGGTGATCTAAATGTATTTGCGTCTTCATTTATCTTCCGATTGAACGTTTGTAACAATAAATATAACAACAAATGTGTGATAATTAGCAGGTCTTTGACCTCTGTACTTAATGTGGTGATCAAAATGTATTTGCAATTCCCAGTGAAATCATTCTTTGAGTGCTTAAAAATGAAATTCATACGGATGTATAACTGTGTTAGACGTCTTCATTTATATTCCGATGGAAGGTTTGTAACAATAATTAAGACACACTCAAGGAACATATGAACCTGTCCATCAAAGGAAATATCGCCACTCGTGATGCAACGCACACTTAATCAACATTTGCCCTTGCAGACCAACTAAATAGTTGCGGAGAAAACACATTTAATTGATGACTTTACTATGTTTAGCTTAGGACTTTTCAAAAGCGAAGACCGGACTCTTTAGCCATCTTCGTGTTTATAGGAATGATTAACGGAGGAATTTTAAAAGCGAAGACTGGACTCCTTAGCCATCTTCGTGTTTATAGGAATGATTAACGGAGGAATTTTAAAAGCGAAGACTGGGCTCTTTAGCCATCTTCATGTTAAAAGGATGTAGTTGAGGACATTTTCAAAGAAGATCGGTCTCGGTGGCCATCTTTGTACTTATAGGAAAGGATATTGTATTAATTTTTGAAAAATTGAGGATTTTTAGCTGAGGACTAGATGTAGCAATAGTGTCATCAATTGAATTGTTCATCCAAGACGAAATTGTTGGTTATGTCTGTGCATTTGTAGACAACCCAACAGTGCACATCCTTTTTCTTGTTTTGCTTTTTTTCACGTGCCTTGGACAAAGCATCATCATAACTTGGAATGTTAAGAGGCGTTCAAAACAAATCATAGAAGAATGAGTTTGTAAAATAACCGGCTAGTTCAGTTGAATAATAGTTGGGACATAATTAGTTGAGTGCAAGCTTTGACGCTGATTCAACCCATTCAACATTAGTTGAGTGCGAAGTTTGTGAGGCTGATTCAGCCCTCAAACCGGATGCTTGTAGACCAACTTCCAGAGATCTAACACGACGCCATCGTAAAAATTCGTTGCAGTCAGTTTATCACGATGAAGCTGTAGGTCAACAAGCTCAAAACAGGAGTCAGTGAAAAAAGCAAGCCTGAAACATTTTATTGGGCTCCAACTATTCAACTGATGCACGTTTGCAAAACAAGAGTTAAAGAAAAGGATGAAAATATAAGCCATCAGATATAGGATGATTGTGCAGGAACAGTTGGGATTGTCGTTTGTATCACGCTCATCTCTCATCCACTGAGACATTGTGAAGCAATGTAACCAGTGATGTTTTGAAACATCTTTATTTAATTGTAATGAGGATATCTACAAACGTTTGTGTACAAATGTGTGATAATTCGCAGGTTTTTCATCTCTGCACTTAATGTGGTGATCAAAATGTATTTGCTATTCCCAGTGAAATCATTCTTTGAGTGCTTAAAAAAGAAATTCATACGGATGTATAACTGTGTTAGACGTCTTCATTTATATTCCGATGGAAGGTTTGTAACAATAATTAAGACACACTCAAGGAACATATGAACCTGTCCATCAAAGGAAATATCGCCGCTCGTGATGCAACGCACACTTAATCAACATTTGCCCTTGCAGACCAACTAAATAGTTGCGGAGAAAACACATTTAATTGATGACTTTACTATGTTTAGCTTAGGACTTTTCAAAAGCGAAGACCGGACTCTTTAGCCATCTTCGTGTTTATAGGAATGATTAATGGAGGAATTTTAAAAGCGAAGACTGGACTCCTTAGCCATCTTCGTGTTTATAGGAATGATTAACGGAGGAATTTTAAAAGCGAAGACTGGACTCCTTAGCCATCTTCGTGTTCATAGGAATGATTAATGTAGGAATTTTAAAAGTGAAGACTGGGCTCTTTAGCCATCTTCATGTTAAAAGGATGTAGTTGAGGACATTTTCAAAGAAGATCGGTCTCGGTGGCCATCTTTGTACTTATAGGAAAGGATATTGTATTAATTTTTGAAAAATTGAGGATTTTTAGCTGAGGACTAGATGTAGCAATAGTGTCATCAATTGAATTGTTCATCCAAGACGAAATTGTTGGTTATGTCTGTGCATTTGTAGACAACCCAACAGTGCACATCCTTTTTCTTGTTTTGCTTTTTTTCACGTGCCTTGGACAAAGCATCATCATAACTTGGAATGTTAAGAGGCGTTCAAAAAAAATCATAGAAGAATGAGTTTGTAAAATAACCGGCTAGTTCAGTTGAATAATAGTTGGGACATAATTAGTTGAGTGCAAGCTTTGACGCTGATTCAACCCATTCAACATTAGTTGAGTGCGAAGTTTGTGAGGCTGATTCAGCCCTCAAACCGGATGCTTGTAGACCACCTTCCAGAGATCTAACACGACGCCATCGTAAAAATTCGTTGCAGTCAGTTTATCACGATGAAGCTGTAGGTCAACAAGCTCAAAACAGGAGTCAGTGAAAAAAGCAAGCCTGAAACATTTTATTGGGCTCCAACTATTCAACTGATGCACGTTTGCAAAACAAGAGTTAAAGAAAAGGATGAAAATATAAGCCATCAGATATAGGATGATTGTGCAGGAACAGTTGGGATTGTCGTTTGTATCACGCTCATCTCTCATCCACTGAGACATTGTGAAGCAATGTAACCAGTGATGTTTTGAAACATCTTTATTTAATTGTAATGAGGATATCTACAAACGTTTGTGTACAAATGTGTGATAATTCGCAGGTTTTTCATCTCTGCACTTAATGTGGTGATCAAAATGTATTTGCTATTCCCAGTGAAATCATTCTTTGAGTGCTTAAAAAAGAAATTCATACGGATGTATAACTGTGTTAGACGTCTTCATTTATATTCCGATGGAAGGTTTGTAACAATAATTAAGACACACTCAAGGAACATATGAACCTGTCCATCAAAGGAAATATCGCCGCTCGTGATGCAACGCACACTTAATCAACATTTGCCCTTGCAGACCAACTAAATAGTTGCGGAGAAAACACATTTAATTGATGACTTTACTATGTTTAGCTTAGGACTTTTCAAAAGCGAAGACCGGACTCTTTAGCCATCTTCGTGTTTATAGGAATGATTAATGGAGGAATTTTAAAAGCGAAGACTGGACTCCTTAGCCATCTTCGTGTTTATAGGAATGATTAACGGAGGAATTTTAAAAGCGAAGACTGGACTCCTTAGCCATCTTCGTGTTCATAGGAATGATTAATGTAGGAATTTTAAAAGTGAAGACTGGGCTCTTTAGCCATCTTCATGTTAAAAGGATGTAGTTGAGGACATTTTCAAAGAAGATCGGTCTCGGTGGCCATCTTTGTACTTATAGGAAAGGATATTGTATTAATTTTTGAAAAATTGAGGA
This sequence comes from Biomphalaria pfeifferi, assembly GCA_030265305.1. Lineage (NCBI taxonomy): Eukaryota > Metazoa > Mollusca > Gastropoda > Planorbidae > Biomphalaria > Biomphalaria pfeifferi. The sequence goes on along the minus strand of JASAOG010000321.1, from coordinate 369,501 downwards.
TTTTTAGCTGAGGACTAGATGTAGCAATAGTGTCATCAATTGAATTGTTCATCCAAGACGAAATTGTTGGTTATGTCTGTGCATTTGTAGACAACCCAACAGTGCACATCCTTTTTCTTGTTTTGCTTTTTTTCACGTGCCTTGGACAAAGCATCATCATAACTTGGAATGTTAAGAGGCGTTCAAAACAAATCATAGAAGAATGAGTTTGTAAAATAACCGGCTAGTTCAGTTGAATAATAGTTGGGACATAATTAGTTGAGTGCAAGCTTTGACGCTGATTCAACCCATTCAACATTAGTTGAGTGCGAAGTTTGTGAGGCTGATTCAGCCCTCAAACCGGATGCTTGTAGACCACCTTCCAGAGATCTAACACGACGCCATCATAAAAATTCGTTGCAGTCAGTTTATCACGATGAAGCTGTAGGTCAACAAGCTCAAAACAGGAGTCAGTGAAAAAAGCAAGCCTGAAACTTTTTATTGGGCTCCAACTATTGAACTGATGCACGTTTGCAAAACAAGAGTTAAAGAAAAGGATGAAAATATAAGCCACCAGATATAGATTGATTGTGCAGGAACAGTTGGGATTGTCGTTTGTATCACGCTCATCTCTCATCCACTGAGACATTGTGAAGCGATGTAACCAGTGATGTTTTGAAACATCTTTATTTAATTGTAATGAGGATATCTACAAACGTTTGTGTACAAATGTGTGATAATTCGCAGGTTTTTCATCTCTGCACTTAATGTGGTGATCAAAATGTATTTGCAATTCCCAGTGAAATCATTCTTTGAGTGCTTAAAAAAGAAATTCATACGGATGTATAACTGTGTTAGACGTCTTCATTTATATTCCGATGGAAGGTTTGTAACAATAATTAAGACACACTCAAGGAACATATGAACCTGTCCATCAAATGAAATATCGCCGCTCGTGATGCAACGCACACTTAATCAACATTTGCCCTTGCAGACCAACTAAATAGTTGCGGAGAAAACACATTTAATTGATGACTTTACTATGTTTAGCTTAGGACTTTTCAAAAGCGAAGACCGGACTCTTTAGCCATCTTCGTGTTTATAGGAATGATTAATGGAGGAATTTTAAAAGCGAAGACTGGACTCCTTAGCCATCTTCGTGTTTATAGGAATGATTAATGGAGGAATTTTAAAAGCGAAGACTGGACTCCTTAGCCATCTTCGTGTTTATAGGAATGATTAACGGAGGAATTTTAAAAGCGAAGACTGGGCTCTTTAGCCATCTTCGTGTTCATAGGAATGATTAATGTAGGAATTTTAAAAGTGAAGACTGGGCTCTTTAGCCATCTTCATGTTAAAAGGATGTAGTTGAGGACATTTTCAAAGAAGATCGGTCTCGGTGGCCATCTTTGTACTTATAGGAAAGGATATTGTATTAATTTTTGAAAAATTGAGGATTTTTAGCTGAGGACTAGATGTAGCAATAGTGTCATCAATTGAATTGTTCATCCAAGACAAAATTGTTGGTTATGTCTGTGCATTTGTAGACAACCCAACAGTGCACATCCTTTTTCTTGTTTTGCTTTTTTTCACGTGCCTTGGACAAAGCATCATCATAACTTGGAATGTTAAGAGGCGTTCAAAAAAAATCATAGAAGAATGAGTTTGTAAAATAACCGGCTAGTTCAGTTGAATAATAGTTGGGACATAATTAGTTGAGTGCAAGCTTTGACGCTGATTCAACCCATTCAACATTAGTTGAGTGCGAAGTTTGTGAGGCTGATTCAGCCCTCAAACCGGATGCTTGTAGACCACCTTCCAGAGATCTAACACGACGCCATCGTAAAAATTCGTTGCAGTCAGTTTATCACGATGAAGCTGTAGGTCAACAAGCTCAAAACAGGAGTCAGTGAAAAAAGCAAGCCTGAAACTTTTTATTGGGCTCCAACTATTCAACTGATGCACGTTTGCAAAACAAGAGTTAAAGAAAAGGATGAAAATATAAGCCACCAGATATAGATTGATTGTGCAGGAACAGTTGGGATTGTCGTTTGTATCACGCTCATCTCTCATCCACTGAGACATTGTGAAGCGATGTAACCAGTGATGTTTTGAAACATCTTTATTTAATTGTAATGAGGATATCTACAAACGTTTGTGTACAAATGTGTGATAATTCGCAGGTTTTTCATCTCTGCACTTAATGTGGTGATCAAAATGTATTTGCAATTCCCAGTGAAATCATTCTTTGAGTGCTTAAAAAAGAAATTCATACGGATGTATAACTGTGTTAGACGTCTTCATTTATATTCCGATGGAAGGTTTGTAACAATAATTAAGACACACTCAAGGAACATATGAACCTGTCCATCAAAGGAAATATCGCCGCTCGTGATGCAACGCACACTTAATCAACATTTGCCCTTTGCAGACCAACTAAATAGTTGCGGAGAAAACACATTTAATTGATGACTTTACTATGTTTAGCTTAGGACTTTTCAAAAGCGAAGACCGGACTCTTTAGCCATCTTCGTGTTTATAGGAATGATTAATGGAGGAATTTTAAAAGCGAAGACTGGACTCCTTAGCCATCTTCGTGTTTATAGGAATGATTAATGGAGGAATTTTAAAAGCGAAGACTGGACTCCTTAGCCATCTTCGTGTTTATAGGAATGATTAACGGAGGAATTTTAAAAGCGAAGACTGGGCTCTTTAGCCATCTTCGTGTTCATAGGAATGATTAATGTAGGAATTTTAAAAGTGAAGACTGGGCTCTTTAGCCATCTTCATGTTAAAAGGATGTAGTTGAGGACATTTTCAAAGAAGATCGGTCTCGGTGGCCATCTTTGTACTTATAGGAAAGGATATTGTATTAATTTTTGAAAAATTGAGGATTTTTAGCTGAGGACTAGATGTAGCAATAGTGTCATCAATTGAATTGTTCATCCAAGACAAAATTGTTGGTTATGTCTGTGCATTTGTAGACAACCCAACAGTGCACATCCTTTTTCTTGTTTTGCTTTTTTTCACGTGCCTTGGACAAAGCATCATCATAACTTGGAATGTTAAGAGGCGTTCAAAAAAAATCATAGAAGAATGAGTTTGTAAAATAACCGGCTAGTTCAGTTGAATAATAGTTGGGACATAATTAGTTGAGTGCAAGCTTTGACGCTGATTCAACCCATTCAACATTAGTTGAGTGCGAAGTTTGTGAGGCTGATTCAGCCCTCAAACCGGATGCTTGTAGACCACCTTCCAGAGATCTAACACGACGCCATCGTAAAAATTCGTTGCAGTCAGTTTATCACGATGAAGCTGTAGGTCAACAAGCTCAAAACAGGAGTCAGTGAAAAAAGCAAGCCTGAAACATTTTATTGGGCTCCAACTATTCAACTGATGCACGTTTGCAAAACAAGAGTTAAAGAAAAGGATGAAAATATAAGCCATCAGATATAGGATGATTGTGCAGGAACAGTTGGGATTGTCGTTTGTATCACGCTCATCTCTCATCCACTGAGACATTGTGAAGCAATGTAACCAGTGATGTTTTGAAACATCTTTATTTAATTGTAATGAGGATATCTACAAACGTTTGTGTACAAATGTGTGATAATTCGCAGGTTTTTCATCTCTGCACTTAATGTGGTGATCAAAATGTATTTGCTATTCCCAGTGAAATCATTCTTTGAGTGCTTAAAAAAGAAATTCATACGGATGTATAACTGTGTTAGACGTCTTCATTTATATTCCGATGGAAGGTTTGTAACAATAATTAAGACACACTCAAGGAACATATGAACCTGTCCATCAAAGGAAATATCGCCGCTCGTGATGCAACGCACACTTAATCAACATTTGCCCTTGCAGACCAACTAAATAGTTGCGGAGAAAACACATTTAATTGATGACTTTACTATGTTTAGCTTAGGACTTTTCAAAAGCGAAGACCGGACTCTTTAGCCATCTTCGTGTTTATAGGAATGATTAATGGAGGAATTTTAAAAGCGAAGACTGGACTCCTTAGCCATCTTCGTGTTTATAGGAATGATTAACGGAGGAATTTTAAAAGCGAAGACTGGACTCCTTAGCCATCTTCGTGTTCATAGGAATGATTAATGTAGGAATTTTAAAAGTGAAGACTGGGCTCTTTAGCCATCTTCATGTTAAAAGGATGTAGTTGAGGACATTTTCAAAGAAGATCGGTCTCGGTGGCCATCTTTGTACTTATAGGAAAGGATATTGTATTAATTTTTGAAAAATTGAGGATTTTTAGCTGAGGACTAGATGTAGCAATAGTGTCATCAATTGAATTGTTCATCCAAGACGAAATTGTTGGTTATGTCTGTGCATTTGTAGACAACCCAACAGTGCACATCCTTTTTCTTGTTTTGCTTTTTTTCACGTGCCTTGGACAAAGCATCATCATAACTTGGAATGTTAAGAGGCGTTCAAAACAAATCATAGAAGAATGAGTTTGTAAAATAACCGGCTAGTTCAGTTGAATAATAGTTGGGACATAATTAGTTGAGTGCAAGCTTTGACGCTGATTCAACCCATTCAACATTAGTTGAGTGCGAAGTTTGTGAGGCTGATTCAGCCCTCAAACCGGATGCTTGTAGACCACCTTCCAGAGATCTAACACGACGCCATCGTAAAAATTCGTTGCAGTCAGTTTATCACGATGAAGCTGTAGGTCAACAAGCTCAAAACAGGAGTCAGTGAAAAAAGCAAGCCTGAAACTTTTTATTGGGCTCCAACTATTCAACTGATGCACGTTTGCAAAACAAGAGTTAAAGAAAAGGATGAAAATATAAGCCATCAGATATAGGATGATTGTGCAGGAACAGTTGGGATTGTCGTTTGTATCACGCTTATCTCTCATCCACTGAGACATTGTGAAGCGATGTAACCAGTGATGTTTTGAAAACATCTTTATTTAATTGTAATGAGGATATCTACAAACGTTTGTGTACAAATGTGTGATAATTCGCAGGTTTTTCATCTCTGCACTTAATGTGGTGATCAAAATGTATTTGCAATTCCCAGTGAAATCATTCTTTGAGTGCTTAAAAAAGAAATTCATACGGATGTATAACTGTGTTAGACGTCTTCATTTATATTCCGATGGAAGGTTTGTAACAATAATTAAGACACACTCAAGGAACATATGAACCTGTCCATCAAAGGAAATATCGCCGCTCGTGATGCAACGCACACTTAATCAACATTTGCCCTTGCAGACCAACTAAATAGTTGCGGAGAAAACACATTTAATTGATGACTTTACTATGTTTAGCTTAGGACTTTTCAAAAGCGAAGACCGGACTCTTTAGCCATCTTCGTGTTTATAGGAATGATTAATGGAGGAATTTTAAAAGCGAAGACTGGACTCCTTAGCCATCTTCGTGTTTATAGGAATGATTAATGGAGGAATTTTTAAAGCGAAGACTGGACTCCTTAGCCATCTTCGTGTTTATAGGAATGATTAACGGAGGAATTTTAAAAGCGAAGACTGGGCTCTTTAGCCATCTTCGTGTTCATAGGAATGATTGATGTAGGAATTTTAAAAGTGAAGACTGGGCTCTTTAGCCATCTTCATGTTAAAAGGATGTAGTTGAGGACATTTTCAAAGAAGATCGGTCTCGGTGGCCATCTTTGTACTTATAGGAAAGGATATTGTATTAATTTTTGAAAAATTGAGGATTTTTAGCTGAGGACTAGATGTAGTAATATAGTCATCAATTGAATTGTTCATCCAAGACGAAATTGTTGGTTATGTCTGTGCATTTGTAGACAACCCAACAGTGCACATCCTTTTTCTTGTTTTGCTTTTTTTCACGTGCCTTGGACAAAGCATCATCATAACTTGGAATGTTAAGAGGCGTTCAAAAAAAATCATAGAAGAATGAGTTTGTAAAATAACCGGCTAGTTCAGTTGAATAATAGTTGGGACATAATTAGTTGAGTGCAAGCTTTGACGCTGATTCAACCCATTCAACATTAGTTGAGTGCGAAGTTTGTGAGGCTGATTCAGCCCTCAAACCGGATGCTTGTAGACCACCTTCCAGAGATCTAACACGACGCCATCGTAAAAATTCGTTGCAGTCAGTTTATCACGATGAAGCTGTAGGTCAACAAGCTCAAAACAGGAGTCAGTGAAAAAAGCAAGCCTGAAACTTTTTATTGGGCTCCAACTATTCAACTGATGCACGTTTGCAAAACAAGAGTTAAAGAAAAGGATGAAAATATAAGCCATCAGATATAGGATTATTGTGCAGGAACAGTTGGAATTGTCGTTTGTATCACGCTTATCTCTCATCCACTGAGACATTGTGAAGCGATGTAACCAGTGATGTTTTGAAAACATCTTTATTTAATTGTAATGAGGATATCTACAAACGTTTGTGTACAAATGTGTGATAATTCGCAGATTTTTCATCTCTGCACTTAATGTGGGGATCAAAATGTATTTGCAATTCCCAGTGAAATCATTCTTTGAGTGCTTAAAAAAGAAATTCATACGGATGTATAACTGTGTTAGACGTCTTCATTTATATTCCGATGGAAGGTTTGTAACAATAATTAAGACACACTCAAGGAACATATGAACCTGTCCATCAAAGGAAATATCGCCGCTCGTGATGCAACGCACACTTAATCAACATTTGCCCTTGCAGACCAACTAAATAGTTGCGGAGAAAACACATTTAATTGATGACTTTACTATGTTTAGCTTAGGACTTTTCAAAAGCGAAGACCGGACTCTTTAGCCATCTTCGTGTTTATAGGAATGATTAATGGAGGAATTTTAAAAGCGAAGACTGGACTCCTTAGCCATCTTCGTGTTTATAGGAATGATTAATGGAGGAATTTTAAAAGCGAAGACTGGACTCCTTAGCCATCTTCGTGTTCATAGGAATGATTAATGGAGGAATTTTAAAAGTGAAGACTGGGCTCTTTAGCCATCTTCATGTTAAAAGGATGTAGTTGAGGACATTTTCAAAGAAGATCGGTCTCGGTGGCCATCTTTGTACTTATAGGAAAGGATATTGTATTAATTTTTGAAAAATTGAGGATTTTTAGCTGAGGACTAGATGTAGCAATAGTGTCATCAATTGAATTGTTCATCCAAGACGAAATTGTTGGTTATGTCTGTGCATTTGTAGACAACCCAACAGTGCACATCCTTTTTCTTGTTTTGCTTTTTTTCACGTGCCTTGGACAAAGCATCATCATAACTTGGAATGTTAAGAGGCGTTCAAAACAAATCATAGAAGAATGAGTTTGTAAAATAACCGGCTAGTTCAGTTGAATAATAGTTGGGACATAATTAGTTGAGTGCAAGCTTTGACGCTGATTCAACCCATTCAACATTAGTTGAGTGCGAAGTTTGTGAGGCTGATTCAGCCCTCAAACCGGATGCTTGTAGACCACCTTCCAGAGATCTAACACGACGCCATCGTAAAAATTCGTTGCAGTCAGTTTATCACGATGAAGCTGTAGGTCAACAAGCTCAAAACAGGAGTCAGTGAAAAAAGCAAGCCTGAAACTTTTTATTGGGCTCCAACTATTCAACTGATGCACGTTTGCAAAACAAGAGTTAAAGAAAAGGATGAAAATATAAGCCACCAGATATAGATTGATTGTGCAGGAACAGTTGGGATTGTCATTTGTATCACGCTCATCTCTCATCCACTGAGACATTGTGAAGCGATGTAACCAGTGATGTTTTGAAAACATCTTTATTTAATTGTAATGAGGATATCTACAAACGTTTGTGTACAAATGTGTGATAATTCGCAGATTTTTCATCTCTGCACTTAATGTGGGGATCAAAATGTATTTGCAATTCCCAGTGAAATCATTCTTTGAGTGCTTAAAAAAGAAATTCATACGGATGTATAACTGTGTTAGACGTCTTCATTTATATTCCGATGGAAGGTTTGTAACAATAATTAAGACACACTCAAGGAACATATGAACCTGTCCATCAAAGGAAATATCGCCGCTCGTGATGCAACGCACACTTAATCAACATTTGCCCTTGCAGACCAACTAAATAGTTGCGGAGAAAACACATTTAATTGATGACTTTACTATGTTTAGCTTAGGACTTTTCAAAAGCGAAGACCGGACTCTTTAGCCATCTTCGTGTTTATAGGAATGATTAATGGAGGAATTTTAAAAGCGAAGACTGGACTCCTTAGCCATCTTCGTGTTTATAGGAATGATTAATGGAGGAATTTTAAAAGCGAAGACTGGACTCCTTAGCCATCTTCGTGTTTATAGGAATGATTAACGGAGGAATTTTAAAAGCGAAGACTGGGCTCTTTAGCCATCTTCGTGTTCATAGGAATGATTGATGTAGGAATTTTAAAAGTGAAGACTGGGCTCTTTAGCCATCTTCATGTTAAAAGGATGTAGTTGAGGACATTTTCAAAGAAGATCGGTCTCGGTGGCCATCTTTGTACTTATAGGAAAGGATATTGTATTTATTTTTGAAAAATTGAGGATTTTTAGCTGAGGACTAGATGTAGTAATATAGTCATCAATTGAATTGTTCATCCAAGACGAAATTGTTGGTTATGTCTGTGCATTTGTAGACAACCCAACAGTGCACATCCTTTTTCTTGTTTTGCTTTTTTTCACGTGCCTTGGACAAAGCATCATCATAACTTGGAATGTTAAGAGGCGTTCAAAACAAATCATAGAAGAATGAGTTTGTAAAATAACCGGCTAGTTCAGTTGAATAATAGTTGGGACATAATTAGTTGAGTGCAAGCTTTGACGCTGATTCAACCCATTCAACATTAGTTGAGTGCGAAGTTTGTGAGGCTGATTCACCCCTCAAACCGGATGCTTGTAGACCACCTTCCAGAGATCTAACACGACGCCATCGTAAAAATTCGTTGCAGTCAGTTTATCACGATGAAGCTGTAGGTCAACAAGCTCAAAACAGGAGTCAGTGAAAAAAGCAAGCCTGAAACTTTTTATTGGGCTCCAACTATTCAACTGATGCACGTTTGCAAAACAAGAGTTAAAGAAAAGGATGAAAATATAAGCCACCAGATATAGATTGATTGTGCAGGAACAGTTGGGATTGTCGTTTGTATCACGCTCATCTCTCATCCACTGAGACATTGTGAAGCGATGTAACCAGTGATGTTTTGAAACATCTTTATTTAATTGTAATGAGGATATCTACAAACGTTTGTGTACAAATGTGTGATAATTCGCAGGTTTTTCATCTCTGCACTTAATGTGGTGATCAAAATGTATTTGCAATTCCCAGTGAAATCATTCTTTGAGTGCTTAAAAAAGAAATTCATACGGATGTATAACTGTGTTAGACGTCTTCATTTATATTCCGATGGAAGGTTTGTAACAATAATTAAGACACACTCAAGGAACATATGAACCTGTCCATCAAAGGAAATATCGCCGCTCGTGATGCAACGCACACTTAATCAACATTTGCCCTTGCAGACCAACTAAATAGTTGCGGAGAAAACACATTTAATTGATGACTTTACTATGTTTAGCTTAGGACTTTTCAAAAGCGAAGACCGGACTCTTTAGCCATCTTCGTGTTTATAGGAATGATTAATGGAGGAATTTTAAAAGCGAAGACTGGACTCCTTAGCCATCTTCGTGTTTATAGGAATGATTAATGGAGGAATTTTAAAAGCGAAGACTGGACTCCTTAGCCATCTTCGTGTTTATAGGAATGATTAACGGAGGAATTTTAAAAGCGAAGACTGGGCTCTTTAGCCATCTTCGTGTTCATAGGAATGATTGATGTAGGAATTTAAAAGTGAAGACTGGGCTCTTTAGCCATCTTCATGTTAAAAGGATGTAGTTGAGGACATTTTCAAAGAAGATCGGTCTCGGTGGCCATCTTTGTACTTATAGGAAAGGATATTGTATTAATTTTTGAAAAATTGAGGATTTTTAGCTGAGGACTAGATGTAGCAATAGTGTCATCAATTGAATTGTTCATCCAAGACGAAATTGTTGGTTATGTCTGTGCATTTGTAGACAACCCAACAGTGCACATCCTTTTTCTTGTTTTGCTTTTTTTCACGTGCCTTGGACAAAGCATCATCATAACTTGGAATGTTAAGAGGCGTTCAAAACAAATCATAGAAGAATGAGTTTGTAAAATAACCGGCTAGTTCAGTTGAATAATAGTTGGGACATAATTAGTTGAGTGCAAGCTTTGACGCTGATTCAACCCATTCAACATTAGTTGAGTGCGAAGTTTGTGAGGCTGATTCAGCCCTCAAACCGGATGCTTGTAGACCACCTTCCAGAGATCTAACACGACGCCATCGTAAAAATTCGTTGCAGTCAGTTTATCACGATGAAGCTGTAGGTCAACAAGCTCAAAACAGGAGTCAGTGAAAAAAGCAAGCCTGAAACTTTTTATTGGGCTCCAACTATTCAACTGATGCACGTTTGCAAAACAAGAGTTAAAGAAAAGGATGAAAATATAAGCCACCAGATATAGGATGATTGTGCAGGAACAGTTGGGATTGTCGTTTGTATCACGCTCATCTCTCATCCACTGAGACATTGTGAAGCGATGTAACCAGTGATGTTTTGAAACATCTTTATTTAATTGTAATGAGGATATCTACAAACGTTTGTGTACAAATGTGTGATAATTCGCAGGTTTTTCATCTCTGCACTTAATGTGGTGATCAAAATGTATTTGCAATTCCCAGTGAAATCATTCTTTGAGTGCTTAAAAAAGAAATTCATACGGATGTATAACTGTGTTAGACGTCTTCATTTATATTCCGATGGAAGGTTTGTAACAATAATTAAGACACACTCAAGGAACATATGAACCTGTCCATCAAAGGAAATATCGCCGCTCGTGATGCAACGCACACTTAATCAACATTTGCCCTTGCAGACCAACTAAATAGTTGCGGAGAAAACACATTTAATTGATGACTTTACTATGTTTAGCTTAGGACTTTTCAAAAGCGAAGACCGGACTCTTTAGCCATCTTCGTGTTTATAGGAATGATTAATGGAGGAATTTTAAAAGCGAAGACTGGACTCCTTAGCCATCTTCGTGTTTATAGGAATGATTAATGGAGGAATTTTAAAAGCGAAGACTGGACTCCTTAGCCATCTTCGTGTTTATAGGAATGATTAACGGAGGAATTTTAAAAGCGAAGACTGGGCTCTTTAGCCATCTTCGTGTTCATAGGAATGATTGATGTAGGAATTTTAAAAGTGAAGACTGGGCTCTTTAGCCATCTTCATGTTAAAAGGATGTAGTTGAGGACATTTTCAAAGAAGATCGGTCTCGGTGGCCATCTTTGTACTTATAGGAAAGGATATTGTATTAATTTTTGAAAAATTGAGGATTTTTAGCTGAGGACTAGATGTAGTAATATAGTCATCAATTGAATTGTTCATCCAAGACGAAATTGTTGGTTATGTCTGTGCATTTGTAGACAACCCAACAGTGCACATCCTTTTTCTTGTTTTGCTTTTTTTCACGTGCCTTGGACAAAGCATCATCATAACTTGGAATGTTAAGAGGCGTTCAAAAAAAATCATAGAAGAATGAGTTTGTAAAATAACCGGCTAGTTCAGTTGAATAATAGTTGGGACATAATTAGTTGAGTGCAAGCTTTGACGCTGATTCAACCCATTCAACATTAGTTGAGTGCGAAGTTTGTGAGGCTGATTCAGCCCTCAAACCGGATGCTTGTAGACCACCTTCCAGAGATCTAACACGACGCCATCGTAAAAATTCGTTGCAGTCAGTTTATCACGATGAAGCTGTAGGTCAACAAGCTCAAAACAGGAGTCAGTGAAAAAAGCAAGCCTGAAACTTTTTATTGGGCTCCAACTATTCAACTGATGCACGTTTGCAAAACAAGAGTTAAAGAAAAGGATGAAAATATAAGCCATCAGATATAGGATGATTGTGCAGGAACAGTTGGGATTGTCGTTTGTATCACGCTCATCTCTCATCCACTGAGACATTGTGAAGCAATGTAACCAGTGATGTTTTGAAACATCTTTATTTAATTGTAATGAGGATATCTACAAACGTTTGTGTACAAATGTGTGATAATTCGCAGGTTTTTCATCTCTGCACTTAATGTGGTGATCAAAATGTATTTGCAATTCCTAGTGAAATCATTCTTTGAGTGCTTAAAAAAGAAATTCATACGGATGTATAACTGTGTTAGACGTCTTCATTTATATTCCGATGGAAGGTTTGTAACAATAATTAAGACACACTCAAGGAACATATGAACCTGTCCATCAAAGGAAATATCGCCGCTCGTGATGCAACGCACACTTAATCAACATTTGCCCTTGCAGACCAACTAAATAGTTGCGGAGAAAACACATTTAATTGATGACTTTACTATGTTTAGCTTAGGACTTTTCAAAAGCGAAGACCGGACTCTTTAGCCATCTTCATGTTAAAAGGATGTAGTTGAGGACATTTTCAAAGAAGATCGGTCTCGGTGGCCATCTTTGTACTTATAGGAAAGGATATTGTATTAATTTTTGAAAAATTGAGGATTTTTAGCTGAGGACTAGATGTAGCAATAGTGTCATCAATTGAATTGTTCATCCAAGACGAAATTGTTGGTTATGTCTGTGCATTTGTAGACAACCCAACAGTGCACATCCTTTTTTTTTGTTTTGCTTTTTTTCACGTGCCTTGGACAAAGCATCATCATAACTTGGAATGTTAAGAGGCGTTCAAAAAAAATCATAGAAGAATGAGTTTGTAAAATAACCGGCTAGTTCAGTTGAATAATAGTTGGGACATAATTAGTTGAGTGCAAGCTTTGACGCTGATTCAACCCATTCAACATTAGTTGAGTGCGAAGTTTGTGAGGCTGATTCAGCCCTCAAACCGGATGCTTGTAGACCACCTTCCAGAGATCTAACACGACGCCATCGTAAAAATTCGTTGCAGTCAGTTTATCACGATGAAGCTGTAGGTCAACAAGCTCAAAACAGGAGTCAGTGAAAAAAGCAAGCCTGAAACTTTTTATTGGGCTCCAACTATTCAACTGATGCACGTTTGCAAAACAAGAGTTAAAGAAAAGGATGAAAATATAAGCCATCAGATATAGGATGATTGTGCAGGAACAGTTGGGATTGTCGTTTGTATCACGCTCATCTCTCATCCACTGAGACATTGTGAAGCGATGTAACCAGTGATGTTTTGAAACATCTTTATTTAATTGTAATGAGGATATCTACAAACGTTTGTGTACAAATGTGTGATAATTCGCAGATTTTTCATCTCTGCACTTAATGTGGTGATCAAAATGTATTTGCAATTCCCAGTGAAATCATTCTTTGAGTGCTTAAAAAAGAAATTCATACGGATGTATAACTGTGTTAGACGTCTTCATTTATATTCCGATGGAAGGTTTGTAACAATAATTAAGACACACTCAAGGAACATATGAACCTGTCCATCAAAGGAAATATCGCCGCTCGTGATGCAACGCACACTTAATCAACATTTGCCCTTGCAGACCAACTAAATAGTTGCGGAGAAAACACATTTAATTGATGACTTTACTATGTTTAGCTTAGGACTTTTCAAAAGCGAAGACCGGACTCTTTAGCCATCTTCGTGTTTATAGGAATGATTAATGGAGGAATTTTAAAAGCGAAGACTGGACTCCTTAGCCATCTTCGTGTTTATAGGAATGATTAACGGAGGAATTTTAAAAGCGAAGACTGGACTCCTTAGCCATCTTCGTGTTCATAGGAATGATTAATGTAGGAATTTTAAAAGTGAAGACTGGGCTCTTTAGCCATCTTCATGTTAAAAGGATGTAGTTGAGGACATTTTCAAAGAAGATCGGTCTCGGTGGCCATCTTTGTACTTATAGGAAAGGATATTGTATTAATTTTTGAAAAATTGAGGATTTTTAGCTGAGGACTAGATGTAGCAATAGTGTCATCAATTGAATTGTTCATCCAAGACGAAATTGTTGGTTATGTCTGTGCATTTGTAGACAACCCAACAGTGCACATCCTTTTTCTTGTTTTGCTTTTTTTCACGTGCCTTGGACAAAGCATCATCATAACTTGGAATGTTAAGAGGCGTTCAAAAAAAATCATAGAAGAATGAGTTTGTAAAATAACCGGCTAGTTCAGTTGAATAATAGTTGGGACATAATTAGTTGAGTGCAAGCTTTGACGCTGATTCAACCCATTCAACATTAGTTGAGTGCGAAGTTTGTGAGGCTGATTCAGCCCTCAAACCGGATGCTTGTAGACCACCTTCCAGAGATCTAACACGACGCCATCGTAAAAATTCGTTGCAGTCAGTTTATCACGATGAAGCTGTAGGTCAACAAGCTCAAAACAGGAGTCAGTGAAAAAAGCAAGCCTGAAACTTTTTATTGGGCTCCAACTATTCAACTGATGCACGTTTGCAAAACAAGAGTTAAAGAAAAGGATGAAAATATAAGCCATCAGATATAGGATGATTGTGCAGGAACAGTTGGGATTGTCGTTTGTATCACGCTCATCTCTCATCCACTGAGACATTGTGAAGCGATGTAACCAGTGATGTTTTGAAACATCTTTATTTAATTGTAATGAGGATATCTACAAACGTTTGTGTACAAATGTGTGATAATTCGCAGGTTTTTCATCTCTGCACTTAATGTGGTGATCAAAATGTATTTGCAATTCCCAGTGAAATCATTCTTTGAGTGCTTAAAAAAGAAATTCATACGGATGTATAACTGTGTTAGACGTCTTCATTTATATTCCGATGGAAGGTTTGTAACAATAATTAAGACACACTCAAGGAACATATGAACCTGTCCATCAAAGGAAATATCGCCGCTCGTGATGCAACGCACACTTAATCAACATTTGGCCTTGCAGACCAACTAAATAGTTGCGGAGAAAACACATTTAATTGATGACTTTACTATGTTTAGCTTAGGACTTTTCAAAAGCGAAGACCGGACTCTTTAGCCATCTTCGTGTTTATAGGAATGATTAATGGAGGATCTTTAAAAGCGAAGACTGGACTCCTTAGCCATCTTCGTGTTTATAGGAATGATTAATGGAGGAATTTTAAAAGCGAAGACTGGACTCCTTAGCCATCTTCGTGTTCATAGGAATGATTGATGTAGGAATTTTAAAAGTGAAGACTGGGCTCTTTAGCCATCTTCATGTTAAAAGGATGTAGTTGAGGACATTTTCAAAGAAGATCGGTCTCGGTGGCCATCTTTGTACTTATAGGAAAGGATATTGTATTAATTTTTGAAAAATTGAGGATTTTTAGCTGAGGACTAGATGTAGTAATATAGTCATCAATTGAATTGTTCATCCAAGACGAAATTGTTGGTTATGTCTGTGCATTTGTAGACAACCCAACAGTGCACATCCTTTTTCTTGTTTTGCTTTTTTTCACGTGCCTTGGACAAAGCATCATCATAACTTGGAATGTTAAGAGGCGTTCAAAAAAAATCATAGAAGAATGAGTTTGTAAAATAACCGGCTAGTTCAGTTGAATAATAGTTGGGACATAATTAGTTGAGTGCAAGCTTTGACGCTGATTCAACCCATTCAACATTAGTTGAGTGCGAAGTTTGTGAGGCTGATTCAGCCCTCAAACCGGATGCTTGTAGACCACCTTCCAGAGATCTAACACGACGCCATCGTAAAAATTCGTTGCAGTCAGTTTATCACGATGAAGCTGTAGGTCAACAAGCTCAAAACAGGAGTCAGTGAAAAAAGCAAGCCTGAAACTTTTTATTGGGCTCCAACTATTCAACTGATGCACGTTTGCAAAACAAGAGTTAAAGAAAAGGATGAAAATATAAGCCATCAGATATAGGATGATTGTGCAGGAACAGTTGGGATTGTCGTTTGTATCACGCTCATCTCTCATCCACTGAGACATTGTGAAGCGATGTAACCAGTGATGTTTTGAAACATCTTTATTTAATTGTAATGAGGATATCTACAAACGTTTGTGTACAAATGTGTGATAATTCGCAGGTTTTTCATCTCTGCACTTAATGTGGTGATCAAAATGTATTTGCAATTCCCAGTGAAATCATTCTTTGAGTGCTTAAAAAAGAAATTCATACGGATGTATAACTGTGTTAGACGTCTTCATTTATATTCCGATGGAAGGTTTGTAACAATAATTAAGACACACTCAAGGAACATATGAACCTGTCCATCAAAGGAAATATCGCCGCTCGTGATGCAACGCACACTTAATCAACATTTGGCCTTGCAGACCAACTAAATAGTTGCGGAGAAAACACATTTAATTGATGACTTTACTATGTTTAGCTTAGGACTTTTCAAAAGCGAAGACCGGACTCTTTAGCCATCTTCGTGTTTATAGGAATGATTAATGGAGGAATTTTAAAAGCGAAGACTGGACTCCTTAGCCATCTTCGTGTTTATAGGAATGATTAATGGAGGAATTTTAAAAGCGAAGACTGGACTCCTTAGCCATCTTCGTGTTTATAGGAATGATTAACGGAGGAATTTTAAAAGCGAAGACTGGGCTCTTTAGCCATCTTCGTGTTCATAGGAATGATTGATGTAGGAATTTTAAAAGTGAAGACTGGGCTCTTTAGCCATCTTCATGTTAAAAGGATGTAGTTGAGGACATTTTCAAAGAAGATCGGTCTCGGTGGCCATCTTTGTACTTATAGGAAAGGATATTGTATTAATTTTTGAAAAATTGAGGATTTTTAGCTGAGGACTAGATGTAGTAATATAGTCATCAATTGAATTGTTCATCCAAGACGAAATTGTTGGTTATGTCTGTGCATTTGTAGACAACCCAACAGTGCACATCCTTTTTCTTGTTTTGCTTTTTTTCACGTGCCTTGGACAAAGCATCATCATAACTTGGAATGTTAAGAGGCGTTCAAAAAAAATCATAGAAGAATGAGTTTGTAAAATAACCGGCTAGTTCAGTTGAATAATAGTTGGGACATAATTAGTTGAGTGCAAGCTTTGACGCTGATTCAACCCATTCAACATTAGTTGAGTGCGAAGTTTGTGAGGCTGATTCAGCCCTCAAACCGGATGCTTGTAGACCACCTTCCAGAGATCTAACACGACGCCATCGTAAAAATTCGTTGCAGTCAGTTTATCTCGATGAAGCTGTAGGTCAACAAGCTCAAAACAGGAGTCAGTGAAAAAAGCAAGCCTGAAACTTTTTATTGGGCTCCAACTATTCAACTGATGCACGTTTGCAAAACAAGAGTTAAAGAAAAGGATGAAAATATAAGCCATCAGATATAGGATGATTGTGCAGGAACAGTTGGGATTGTCGTTTGTATCACGCTTATCTCTCATCCACTGAGACATTGTGAAGCGATGTAACCAGTGATGTTTTGAAAACATCTTTATTTAATTGTAATGAGGATATCTACAAACGTTTGTGTACAAATGTGTGATAATTCGCAGATTTTTCATCTCTGCACTTAATGTGGTGATCAAAATGTATTTGCAATTCCCAGTGAAATCATTCTTTGAGTGCTTAAAAAAGAAATTCATACGGATGTATAACTGTGTTAGACGTCTTCATTTATATTCCGATGGAAGGTTTGTAACAATAATTAAGACACACTCAAGGAACATATGAACCTGTCCATCAAAGGAAATATCGCCGCTCGTGATGCAACGCACACTTAATCAACATTTGCCCTTGCAGACCAACTAAATAGTTGCGGAGAAAACACATTTAATTGATGACTTTACTATGTTTAGCTTAGGACTTTTCAAAAGCGAAGACCGGACTCTTTAGCCATCTTCGTGTTTATAGGAATGATTAATGGAGGAATTTTAAAAGCGAAGACTGGACTCCTTAGCCATCTTCGTGTTTATAGGAATGATTAATGGAGGAATTTTTAAAGCGAAGACTGGACTCCTTAGCCATCTTCGTGTTTATAGGAATGATTAACGGAGGAATTTTAAAAGCGAAGACTGGGCTCTTTAGCCATCTTCGTGTTCATAGGAATGATTGATGTAGGAATTTTAAAAGTGAAGACTGGGCTCTTTAGCCATCTTCATGTTAAAAGGATGTAGTTGAGGACATTTTCAAAGAAGATCGGTCTCGGTGGCCATCTTTGTACTTATAGGAAAGGATATTGTATTAATTTTTGAAAAATTGAGGATTTTTAGCTGAGGACTAGATGTAGTAATATAGTCATCAATTGAATTGTTCATCCAAGACGAAATTGTTGGTTATGTCTGTGCATTTGTAGACAACCCAACAGTGCACATCCTTTTTCTTGTTTTGCTTTTTTTCACGTGCCTTGGACAAAGCATCATCATAACTTGGAATGTTAAGAGGCGTTCAAAAAAAATCATAGAAGAATGAGTTTGTAAAATAACCGGCTAGTTCAGTTGAATAATAGTTGGGACATAATTAGTTGAGTGCAAGCTTTGACGCTGATTCAACCCATTCAACATTAGTTGAGTGCGAAGTTTGTGAGGCTGATTCAGCCCTCAAACCGGATGCTTGTAGACCACCTTCCAGAGATCTAACACGACGCCATCGTAAAAATTCGTTGCAGTCAGTTTATCACGATGAAGCTGTAGGTCAACAAGCTCAAAACAGGAGTCAGTGAAAAAAGCAAGCCTGAAACTTTTTATTGGGCTCCAACTATTCAACTGATGCACGTTTGCAAAACAAGAGTTAAAGAAAAGGATGAAAATATAAGCCATCAGATATAGGATGATTGTGCAGGAACAGTTGGGATTGTCGTTTGTATCACGCTCATCTCTCATCCACTGAGACATTGTGAAGCGATGTAACCAGTGATGTTTTGAAACATCTTTATTTAATTGTAATGAGGATATCTACAAACGTTTGTGTACAAATGTGTGATAATTCGCAGGTTTTTCATCTCTGCACTTAATGTGGTGATCAAAATGTATTTGCAATTCCCAGTGAAATCATTCTTTGAGTGCTTAAAAAAGAAATTCATACGGATGTATAACTGTGTTAGACGTCTTCATTTATATTCCGATGGAAGGTTTGTAACAATAATTAAGACACACTCAAGGAACATATGAACCTGTCCATCAAAGGAAATATCGCCGCTCGTGATGCAACGCACACTTAATCAACATTTGCCCTTGCAGACCAACTAAATAGTTGCGGAGAAAACACATTTAATTGATGACTTTACTATGTTTAGCTTAGGACTTTTCAAAAGCGAAGACCGGACTCTTTAGCCATCTTCGTGTTTATAGGAATGATTAATGGAGGAATTTTAAAAGCGAAGACTGGACTCCTTAGCCATCTTCGTGTTTATAGGAATGATTAATGGAGGAATTTTAAAAGCGAAGACTGGACTCCTTAGCCATCTTCGTGTTTATAGGAATGATTAACGGAGGAATTTTAAAAGCGAAGACTGGGCTCTTTAGCCATCTTCGTGTTCATAGGAATGATTGATGTAGGAATTTTAAAAGTGAAGACTGGGCTCTTTAGCCATCTTCATGTTAAAAGGATGTAGTTGAGGACATTTTCAAAGAAGATCGGTCTCGGTGGCCATCTTTGTACTTATAGGAAAGGATATTGTATTAATTTTTGAAAAATTGAGGATTTTTAGCTGAGGACTAGATGTAGTAATATAGTCATCAATTGAATTGTTCATCCAAGACGAAATTGTTGGTTATGTCTGTGCATTTGTAGACAACCCAACAGTGCACATCCTTTTTCTTGTTTTGCTTTTTTTCACGTGCCTTGGACAAAGCATCATCATAACTTGGAATGTTAAGAGGCGTTAAAAAAAAAATCATAGAAGAATGAGTTTGTAAAATAACCGGCTAGTTCAGTTGAATAATAGTTGGGACATAATTAGTTGAGTGCAAGCTTTGACGCTGATTCAACCCATTCAACATTAGTTGAGTGCGAAGTATGTGAGGCTGATTCAGCCCTCAAACCGGATGCTTGTAGACCACCTTCCAGAGATCTAACACGACGCCATCGTAAAAATTCGTTGCAGTCTGTTTATCACGATGAAGCTGTAGGTCAACAAGCTCAAAACAGGAGTCAGTGAAAAAAGCAAGCCTGAAACTTTTTATTGGGCTCCAACTATTCAACTGATGCACGTTTGCAAAACAAGAGTTAAAGAAAAGGATGAAAATATAAGCCATCAGATATAGGATGATTGTGCAGGAACAGTTGGGATTGTCGTTTGTATCACGCTCATCTCTCATCCACTGAGACATTGTGAAGCGATGTAACCAGTGATGTTTTGAAAACATCTTTATTTAATTGTAATGAGGATATCTACAAACGTTTGTGTACAAATGTGTGATAATTCGCAGATTTTTCATCTCTGCACTTAATGTGGTGATCAAAATGTATTTGCAATTCCCAGTGAAATCATTCTTTGAGTGCTTAAAAAAGAAATTCATACGGATGTATAACTGTGTTAGACGTCTTCATTTATATTCCGATGGAAGGTTTGTAACAATAATTAAGACACACTCAAGGAACATATGAACATGTCCATCAAAGGAAATATCGCCGCTCGTGATGCAACGCACACTTAATCAACATTTGGCCTTGCAGACCAACTAAATAGTTGCGGAGAAAACACATTTAATTGATGACTTTACTATGTTTAGCTTAGGACTTTTCAAAAGCGAAGACCGGACTCTTTAGCCATCTTCGTGTTTATAGGAATGATTAATGGAGGAATTTTAAAAGCGAAGACTGGACTCCTTAGCCATCTTCGTGTTTATAGGAATGATTAATGGAGGAATTTTAAAAGCGAAGACTGGACTCCTTAGCCATCTTCGTGTTTATAGGAATGATTAACGGAGGAATTTTAAAAGCGAAGACTGGGCTCTTTAGCCATCTTCGTGTTCATAGGAATGATTGATGTAGGAATTTTAAAAGTGAAGACTGGGCTCTTTAGCCATCTTCATGTTAAAAGGATGTAGTTGAGGACATTTTCAAAGAAGATCGGTCTCGGTGGCCATCTTTGTACTTATAGGAAAGGATATTGTATTAATTTTTGAAAAATTGAGGATTTTTAGCTGAGGACTAGATGTAGTAATATAGTCATCAATTGAAATGTTCATCCAAGACGAAATTGTTGGTTATGTCTGTGCATTTGTAGACAACCCAACAGTGCACATCCTTTTTCTTGTTTTGCTTTTTTTCACGTGCCTTGGACAAAGCATCATCATAACTTGGAATGTTAAGAGGCGTTCAAAAAAAATCATAGAAGAATGAGTTTGTAAAATAACCGGCTAGTTCAGTTGAATAATAGTTGGGACATAATTAGTTGAGTGCAAGCTTTGACGCTGATTCAACCCATTCAACATTAGTTGAGTGCGAAGTTTGTGAGGCTGATTCAGCCCTCAAACCGGATGCTTGTAGACCACCTTCCAGAGATCTAACACGACGCCATCGTAAAAATTCGTTGCAGTCAGTTTATCACGATGAAGCTGTAGGTCAACAAGCTCAAAACAGGAGTCAGTGAAAAAAGCAAGCCTGAAACTTTTTATTGGGCTCCAACTATTCAACTGATGCACGTTTGCAAAACAAGAGTTAAAGAAAAGGATGAAAATATAAGCCACCAGATATAGATTGATTGTGCAGGAACAGTTGGGATTGTCGTTTGTATCACGCTCATCTCTCATCCACTGAGACATTGTGAAGCGATGTAACCAGTGATGTTTTGAAACATCTTTATTTAATTGTAATGAGGATATCTACAAACGTTTGTGTACAAATGTGTGATAATTCGCAGGTTTTTCATCTCTGCACTTAATGTGGTGATCAAAATGTATTTGCAATTCCCAGTGAAATCATTCTTTGAGTGCTTAAAAAAGAAATTCATACGGATGTATAACTGTGTTAGACGTCTTCATTTATATTCCGATGGAAGGTTTGTAACAATAATTAAGACACACTCAAGGAACATATGAACCTGTCCATCAAAGGAAATATCGCCGCTCGTGATGCAACGCACACTTAATCAACATTTGGCCTTGCAGACCAACTAAATAGTTGCGGAGAAAACACATTTAATTGATGACTTTACTATGTTTAGCTTAGGACTTTTCAAAAGCGAAGACCGGACTCTTTAGCCATCTTCGTGTTTATAGGAATGATTAATGGAGGAATTTTAAAAGCGAAGACTGGACTCCTTAGCCATCTTCGTGTTTATAGGAATGATTAACGGAGGAATTTTAAAAGCGAAGACTGGACTCCTTAGCCATCTTCGTGTTTATAGGAATGATTAACGGAGGAATTTTAAAAGCGAAGACTGGGCTCTTTAGCCATCTTCGTGTTCATAGGAATGATTGATGTAGGAATTTTAAAAGTGAAGACTGGGCTCTTTAGCCATCTTCATGTTAAAAGGATGTAGTTGAGGACATTTTCAAAGAAGATCGGTCTCGGTGGCCATCTTTGTACTTATAGGAAAGGATATTGTATTAATTTTTGAAAAATTGAGGATTTTTAGCTGAGGACTAGATGTAGTAATATAGTCATCAATTGAAATGTTCATCCAAGACGAAATTGTTGGTTATGTCTGTGCATTTGTAGACAACCCAACAGTGCACATCCTTTTTCTTGTTTTGCTTTTTTTCACGTGCCTTGGACAAAGCATCATCATAACTTGGAATGTTAAGAGGCGTTCAAAAAAAATCATAGAAGAATGAGTTTGTAAAATAACCGGCTAGTTCAGTTGAATAATAGTTGGGACATAATTAGTTGAGTGCAAGCTTTGACGCTGATTCAACCCATTCAACATTAGTTGAGTGCGAAGTTTGTGAGGCTGATTCAGCCCTCAAACCGGATGCTTGTAGACCACCTTCCAGAGATCTAACACGACGCCATCGTAAAAATTCGTTGCAGTCAGTTTATCACGATGAAGCTGTAGGTCAACAAGCTCAAAACAGGAGTCAGTGAAAAAAGCAAGCCTGAAACTTTTTATTGGGCTCCAACTATTCAACTGATGCACGTTTGCAAAACAAGAGTTAAAGAAAAGGATGAAAATATAAGCCACCAGATATAGATTGATTGTGCAGGAACAGTTGGGATTGTCGTTTGTATCACGCTCATCTCTCATCCACTGAGACATTGTGAAGCGATGTAACCAGTGATGTTTTGAAACATCTTTATTTAATTGTAATGAGGATATCTACAAACGTTTGTGTACAAATGTGTGATAATTCGCAGGTTTTTCATCTCTGCACTTAATGTGGTGATCAAAATGTATTTGCAATTCCCAGTGAAATCATTCTTTGAGTGCTTAAAAAAGAAATTCATACGGATGTATAACTGTGTTAGACGTCTTCATTTATATTCCGATGGAAGGTTTGTAACAATAATTAAGACACACTCAAGGAACATATGAACCTGTCCATCAAAGGAAATATCGCCGCTCGTGATGCAACGCACACTTAATCAACATTTGGCCTTGCAGACCAACTAAATAGTTGCGGAGAAAACACATTTAATTGATGACTTTACTATGTTTAGCTTAGGACTTTTCAAAAGCGAAGACCGGACTCTTTAGCCATCTTCGTGTTTATAGGAATGATTAATGGAGGAATTTTAAAAGCGAAGACTGGACTCCTTAGCCATCTTCGTGTTTATAGGAATGATTAACGGAGGAATTTTAAAAGCGAAGACTGGACTCCTTAGCCATCTTCGTGTTCATAGGAATGATTAATGTAGGAATTTTAAAAGTGAAGACTGGGCTCTTTAGCCATCTTCATGTTAAAAGGATGTAGTTGAGGACATTTTCAAAGAAGATCGGTCTCGGTGGCCATCTTTGTACTTATAGGAAAGGATATTGTATTAATTTTTGAAAAATTGAGGATTTTTAGCTGAGGACTAGATGTAGTAATATAGTCATCAATTGAAATGTTCATCCAAGACGAAATTGTTGGTTATGTCTGTGCATTTGTAGACAACCCAACAGTGCACATCCTTTTTCTTGTTTTGCTTTTTTCACGTGCCTTGGACAAAGCATCATCATAACTTGGAATGTTAAGAGGCGTTCAAAAAAAATCATAGAAGAATGAGTTTGTAAAATAACCGGCTAGTTCAGTTGAATAATAGTTGGGACATAATTAGTTGAGTGCAAGCTTTGACGCTGATTCAACCCATTCAACATTAGTTGAGTGCGAAGTTTGTGAGGCTGATTCAGCCCTCAAACCGGATGCTTGTAGACCACCTTCCAGAGATCTAACACGACGCCATCGTAAAAATTCGTTGCAGTCAGTTTATCACGATGAAGCTGTAGGTCAACAAGCTCAAAACAGGAGTCAGTGAAAAAAGCAAGCCTGAAACTTTTTATTGGGCTCCAACTATTCAACTGATGCACGTTTGCAAAACAAGAGTTAAAGAAAAGGATGAAAATATAAGCCACCAGATATAGATTGATTGTGCAGGAACAGTTGGGATTGTCGTTTGTATCACGCTCATCTCTCATCCACTGAGACATTGTGAAGCGATGTAACCAGTGATGTTTTGAAACATCTTTATTTAATTGTAATGAGGATATCTACAAACGTTTGTGTACAAATGTGTGATAATTCGCAGGTTTTTCATCTCTGCACTTAATGTGGTGATCAAAATGTATTTGCAATTCCCAGTGAAATCATTCTTTGAGTGCTTAAAAAAGAAATTCATACGGATGTATAACTGTGTTAGACGTCTTCATTTATATTCCGATGGAAGGTTTGTAACAATAATTAAGACACACTCAAGGAACATATGAACCTGTCCATCAAAGGAAATATCGCCGCTCGTGATGCAACGCACACTTAATCAACATTTGGCCTTGCAGACCAACTAAATAGTTGCGGAGAAAACACATTTAATTGATGACTTTACTATGTTTAGCTTAGGACTTTTCAAAAGCGAAGACCGGACTCTTTAGCCATCTTCGTGTTTATAGGAATGATTAATGGAGGAATTTTAAAAGCGAAGACTGGACTCCTTAGCCATCTTCGTGTTTATAGGAATGATTAACGGAGGAATTTTAAAAGCGAAGACTGGGCTCTTTAGCCATCTTCGTGTTCATAGGAATGATTGATGTAGGAATTTTAAAAGTGAAGACTGGGCTCTTTAGCCATCTTCATGTTAAAAGGATGTAGTTGAGGACATTTTCAAAGAAGATCGGTCTCGGTGGCCATCTTTGTACTTATAGGAAAGGATATTGTATTAATTTTTGAAAAATTGAGGATTTTTAGCTGAGGACTAGATGTAGTAATATAGTCATCAATTGAAATGTTCATCCAAGACGAAATTGTTGGTTATGTCTGTGCATTTGTAGACAACCCAACAGTGCACATCCTTTTTCTTGTTTTGCTTTTTTTCACGTGCCTTGGACAAAGCATCATCATAACTTGGAATGTTAAGAGGCGTTCAAAAAAAATCATAGAAGAATGAGTTTGTAAAATAACCGGCTAGTTCAGTTGAATAATAGTTGGGACATAATTAGTTGAGTGCAAGCTTTGACGCTGATTCAACCCATTCAACATTAGTTGAGTGCGAAGTTTGTGAGGCTGATTCAGCCCTCAAACCGGATGCTTGTAGACCACCTTCCAGAGATCTAACACGACGCCATCGTAAAAATTCGTTGCAGTCAGTTTATCACGATGAAGCTGTAGGTCAACAAGCTCAAAACAGGAGTCAGTGAAAAAAGCAAGCCTGAAACTTTTTATTGGGCTCCAACTATTCAACTGATGCACGTTTGCAAAACAAGAGTTAAAGAAAAGGATGAAAATATAAGCCACCAGATATAGATTGATTGTGCAGGAACAGTTGGGATTGTCGTTTGTATCACGCTCATCTCTCATCCACTGAGACATTGTGAAGCGATGTAACCAGTGATGTTTTGAAACATCTTTATTTAATTGTAATGAGGATATCTACAAACGTTTGTGTACAAATGTGTGATAATTCGCAGGTTTTTCATCTCTGCACTTAATGTGGTGATCAAAATGTATTTGCAATTCCCAGTGAAATCATTCTTTGAGTGCTTAAAAAAGAAATTCATACGGATGTATAACTGTGTTAGACGTCTTCATTTATATTCCGATGGAAGGTTTGTAACAATAATTAAGACACACTCAAGGAACATATGAACCTGTCCATCAAAGGAAATATCGCCGCTCGTGATGCAACGCACACTTAATCAACATTTGGCCTTGCAGACCAACTAAATAGTTGCGGAGAAAACACATTTAATTGATGACTTTACTATGTTTAGCTTAGGACTTTTCAAAAGCGAAGACCGGACTCTTTAGCCATCTTCGTGTTTATAGGAATGATTAATGGAGGAATTTTAAAAGCGAAGACTGGACTCCTTAGCCATCTTCGTGTTTATAGGAATGATTAACGGAGGAATTTTAAAAGCGAAGACTGGACTCCTTAGCCATCTTCGTGTTTATAGGAATGATTAACGGAGGAATTTTAAAAGCGAAGACTGGGCTCTTTAGCCATCTTCGTGTTCATAGGAATGATTGATGTAGGAATTTTAAAAGTGAAGACTGGGCTCTTTAGCCATCTTCATGTTAAAAGGATGTAGTTGAGGACATTTTCAAAGAAGATCGGTCTCGGTGGCCATCTTTGTACTTATAGGAAAGGATATTGTATTAATTTTTGAAAAATTGAGGATTTTTAGCTGAGGACTAGATGTAGTAATATAGTCATCAATTGAAATGTTCATCCAAGACGAAATTGTTGGTTATGTCTGTGCATTTGTAGACAACCCAACAGTGCACATCCTTTTTCTTGTTTTGCTTTTTTTCACGTGCCTTGGACAAAGCATCATCATAACTTGGAATGTTAAGAGGCGTTCAAAAAAAATCATAGAAGAATGAGTTTGTAAAATAACCGGCTAGTTCAGTTGAATAATAGTTGGGACATAATTAGTTGAGTGCAAGCTTTGACGCTGATTCAACCCATTCAACATTAGTTGAGTGCGAAGTTTGTGAGGCTGATTCAGCCCTCAAACCGGATGCTTGTAGACCACCTTCCAGAGATCTAACACGACGCCATCGTAAAAATTCGTTGCAGTCAGTTTATCACGATGAAGCTGTAGGTCAACAAGCTCAAAACAGGAGTCAGTGAAAAAAGCAAGCCTGAAACTTTTTATTGGGCTCCAACTATTCAACTGATGCACGTTTGCAAAACAAGAGTTAAAGAAAAGGATGAAAATATAAGCCACCAGATATAGATTGATTGTGCAGGAACAGTTGGGATTGTCGTTTGTATCACGCTCATCTCTCATCCACTGAGACATTGTGAAGCGATGTAACCAGTGATGTTTTGAAACATCTTTATTTAATTGTAATGAGGATATCTACAAACGTTTGTGTACAAATGTGTGATAATTCGCAGGTTTTTCATCTCTGCACTTAATGTGGTGATCAAAATGTATTTGCAATTCCCAGTGAAATCATTCTTTGAGTGCTTAAAAAAGAAATTCATACGGATGTATAACTGTGTTAGACGTCTTCATTTATATTCCGATGGAAGGTTTGTAACAATAATTAAGACACACTCAAGGAACATATGAACCTGTCCATCAAAGGAAATATCGCCGCTCGTGATGCAACGCACACTTAATCAACATTTGGCCTTGCAGACCAACTAAATAGTTGCGGAGAAAACACATTTAATTGATGACTTTACTATGTTTAGCTTAGGACTTTTCAAAAGCGAAGACCGGACTCTTTAGCCATCTTCGTGTTTATAGGAATGATTAATGGAGGAATTTTAAAAGCGAAGACTGGACTCCTTAGCCATCTTCGTGTTTATAGGAATGATTAACGGAGGAATTTTAAAAGCGAAGACTGGACTCCTTAGCCATCTTCGTGTTTATAGGAATGATTAACGGAGGAATTTTAAAAGCGAAGACTGGACTCCTTAGCCATCTTCGTGTTCATAGGAATGATTAATGTAGGAATTTTAAAAGTGAAGACTGGGCTCTTTAGCCATCTTCATGTTAAAAGGATGTAGTTGAGGACATTTTCAAAGAAGATCGGTCTCGGTGGCCATCTTTGTACTTATAGGAAAGGATATTGTATTAATTTTTGAAAAATTGAGGATTTTTAGCTGAGGACTAGATGTAGTAATATAGTCATCAATTGAAATGTTTATCCAAGACGAAATTGTTGGTTATGTCTGTGCATTTGTAGACAACCCAACAGTGCACATCCTTTTTCTTGTTTTGCTTTTTTCACGTGCCTTGGACAAAGCATCATCATAACTTGGAATGTTAAGAGGCGTTCAAAAAAAATCATAGAAGAATGAGTTTGTAAAATAACCGGCTAGTTCAGTTGAATAATAGTTGGGACATAATTAGTTGAGTGCAAGCTTTGACGCTGATTCAACCCATTCAACATTAGTTGAGTGCGAAGTTTGTGAGGCTGATTCAGCCCTCAAACCGGATGCTTGTAGACCACCTTCCAGAGATCTAACACGACGCCATCGTAAAAATTCGTTGCAGTCAGTTTATCACGATGAAGCTGTAGGTCAACAAGCTCAAAACAGGAGTCAGTGAAAAAAGCAAGCCTGAAACTTTTTATTGGGCTCCAACTATTCAACTGATGCACGTTTGCAAAACAAGAGTTAAAGAAAAGGATGAAAATATAAGCCACCAGATATAGATTGATTGTGCAGGAACAGTTGGGATTGTCGTTTGTATCACGCTCATCTCTCATCCACTGAGACATTGTGAAGCGATGTAACCAGTGATGTTTTGAAACATCTTTATTTAATTGTAATGAGGATATCTACAAACGTTTGTGTACAAATGTGTGATAATTCGCAGGTTTTTCATCTCTGCACTTAATGTGGTGATCAAAATGTATTTGCAATTCCCAGTGAAATCATTCTTTGAGTGCTTAAAAAAGAAATTCATACGGATGTATAACTGTGTTAGACGTCTTCATTTATATTCCGATGGAAGGTTTGTAACAATAATTAAGACACACTCAAGGAACATATGAACCTGTCCATCAAAGGAAATATCGCCGCTCGTGATGCAACGCACACTTAATCAACATTTGGCCTTGCAGACCAACTAAATAGTTGCGGAGAAAACACATTTAATTGATGACTTTACTATGTTTAGCTTAGGACTTTTCAAAAGCGAAGACCGGACTCTTTAGCCATCTTCGTGTTTATAGGAATGATTAATGGAGGAATTTTAAAAGCGAAGACTGGACTCCTTAGCCATCTTCGTGTTTATAGGAATGATTAACGGAGGAATTTTAAAAGCGAAGACTGGACTCCTTAGCCATCTTCGTGTTTATAGGAATGATTAACGGAGGAATTTTAAAAGCGAAGACTGGACTCCTTAGCCATCTTCGTGTTCATAGGAATGATTAATGTAGGAATTTTAAAAGTGAAGACTGGGCTCTTTAGCCATCTTCATGTTAAAAGGATGTAGTTGAGGACATTTTCAAAGAAGATCGGTCTCGGTGGCCATCTTTGTACTTATAGGAAAGGATATTGTATTAATTTTTGAAAAATTGAGGATTTTTAGCTGAGGACTAGATGTAGTAATATAGTCATCAATTGAAATGTTTATCCAAGACGAAATTGTTGGTTATGTCTGTGCATTTGTAGACAACCCAACAGTGCACATCCTTTTTCTTGTTTTGCTTTTTTCACGTGCCTTGGACAAAGCATCATCATAACTTGGAATGTTAAGAGGCGTTCAAAAAAAATCATAGAAGAATGAGTTTGTAAAATAACCGGCTAGTTCAGTTGAATAATAGTTGGGACATAATTAGTTGAGTGCAAGCTTTGACGCTGATTCAACCCATTCAACATTAGTTGAGTGCGAAGTTTGTGAGGCTGATTCAGCCCTCAAACCGGATGCTTGTAGACCACCTTCCAGAGATCTAACACGACGCCATCGTAAAAATTCGTTGCAGTCAGTTTATCACGATGAAGCTGTAGGTCAACAAGCTCAAAACAGGAGTCAGTGAAAAAAGCAAGCCTGAAACTTTTTATTGGGCTCCAACTATTCAACTGATGCACGTTTGCAAAACAAGAGTTAAAGAAAAGGATGAAAATATAAGCCACCAGATATAGATTGATTGTGCAGGAACAGTTGGGATTGTCGTTTGTATCACGCTCATCTCTCATCCACTGAGACATTGTGAAGCGATGTAACCAGTGATGTTTTGAAACATCTTTATTTAATTGTAATGAGGATATCTACAAACGTTTGTGTACAAATGTGTGATAATTCGCAGGTTTTTCATCTCTGCACTTAATGTGGTGATCAAAATGTATTTGCAATTCCCAGTGAAATCATTCTTTGAGTGCTTAAAAAAGAAATTCATACGGATGTATAACTGTGTTAGACGTCTTCATTTATATTCCGATGGAAGGTTTGTAACAATAATTAAGACACACTCAAGGAACATATGAACCTGTCCATCAAAGGAAATATCGCCGCTCGTGATGCAACGCACACTTAATCAACATTTGGCCTTGCAGACCAACTAAATAGTTGCGGAGAAAACACATTTAATTGATGACTTTACTATGTTTAGCTTAGGACTTTTCAAAAGCGAAGACCGGACTCTTTAGCCATCTTCGTGTTTATAGGAATGATTAATGGAGGAATTTTAAAAGCGAAGACTGGACTCCTTAGCCATCTTCGTGTTTATAGGAATGATTAACGGAGGAATTTTAAAAGCGAAGACTGGACTCCTTAGCCATCTTCGTGTTTATAGGAATGATTAACGGAGGAATTTTAAAAGCGAAGACTGGGCTCTTTAGCCATCTTCGTGTTCATAGGAATGATTGATGTAGGAATTTTAAAAGTGAAGACTGGGCTCTTTAGCCATCTTCATGTTAAAAGGATGTAGTTGAGGACATTTTCAAAGAAGATCGGTCTCGGTGGCCATCTTTGTACTTATAGGAAAGGATATTGTATTAATTTTTGAAAAATTGAGGATTTTTAGCTGAGGACTAGATGTAGTAATATAGTCATCAATTGAAATGTTCATCCAAGACGAAATTGTTGGTTATGTCTGTGCATTTGTAGACAACCCAACAGTGCACATCCTTTTTCTTGTTTTGCTTTTTTTCACGTGCCTTGGACAAAGCATCATCATAACTTGGAATGTTAAGAGGCGTTCAAAAAAAATCATAGAAGAATGAGTTTGTAAAATAACCGGCTAGTTCAGTTGAATAATAGTTGGGACATAATTAGTTGAGTGCAAGCTTTGACGCTGATTCAACCCATTCAACATTAGTTGAGTGCGAAGTTTGTGAGGCTGATTCAGCCCTCAAACCGGATGCTTGTAGACCACCTTCCAGAGATCTAACACGACGCCATCGTAAAAATTCGTTGCAGTCAGTTTATCACGATGAAGCTGTAGGTCAACAAGCTCAAAACAGGAGTCAGTGAAAAAAGCAAGCCTGAAACTTTTTATTGGGCTCCAACTATTCAACTGATGCACGTTTGCAAAACAAGAGTTAAAGAAAAGGATGAAAATATAAGCCACCAGATATAGATTGATTGTGCAGGAACAGTTGGGATTGTCGTTTGTATCACGCTCATCTCTCATCCACTGAGACATTGTGAAGCGATGTAACCAGTGATGTTTTGAAACATCTTTATTTAATTGTAATGAGGATATCTACAAACGTTTGTGTACAAATGTGTGATAATTCGCAGGTTTTTCATCTCTGCACTTAATGTGGTGATCAAAATGTATTTGCAATTCCCAGTGAAATCATTCTTTGAGTGCTTAAAAAAGAAATTCATACGGATGTATAACTGTGTTAGACGTCTTCATTTATATTCCGATGGAAGGTTTGTAACAATAATTAAGACACACTCAAGGAACATATGAACCTGTCCATCAAAGGAAATATCGCCGCTCGTGATGCAACGCACACTTAATCAACATTTGGCCTTGCAGACCAACTAAATAGTTGCGGAGAAAACACATTTAATTGATGACTTTACTATGTTTAGCTTAGGACTTTTCAAAAGCGAAGACCGGACTCTTTAGCCATCTTCGTGTTTATAGGAATGATTAATGGAGGAATTTTAAAAGCGAAGACTGGACTCCTTAGCCATCTTCGTGTTTATAGGAATGATTAACGGAGGAATTTTAAAAGCGAAGACTGGACTCCTTAGCCATCTTCGTGTTTATAGGAATGATTAACGGAGGAATTTTAAAAGCGAAGACTGGACTCCTTAGCCATCTTCGTGTTCATAGGAATGATTAATGTAGGAATTTTAAAAGTGAAGACTGGGCTCTTTAGCCATCTTCATGTTAAAAGGATGTAGTTGAGGACATTTTCAAAGAAGATCGGTCTCGGTGGCCATCTTTGTACTTATAGGAAAGGATATTGTATTAATTTTTGAAAAATTGAGGATTTTTAGCTGAGGACTAGATGTAGTAATATAGTCATCAATTGAAATGTTTATCCAAGACGAAATTGTTGGTTATGTCTGTGCATTTGTAGACAACCCAACAGTGCACATCCTTTTTCTTGTTTTGCTTTTTTCACGTGCCTTGGACAAAGCATCATCATAACTTGGAATGTTAAGAGGCGTTCAAAAAAAATCATAGAAGAATGAGTTTGTAAAATAACCGGCTAGTTCAGTTGAATAATAGTTGGGACATAATTAGTTGAGTGCAAGCTTTGACGCTGATTCAACCCATTCAACATTAGTTGAGTGCGAAGTTTGTGAGGCTGATTCAGCCCTCAAACCGGATGCTTGTAGACCACCTTCCAGAGATCTAACACGACGCCATCGTAAAAATTCGTTGCAGTCAGTTTATCACGATGAAGCTGTAGGTCAACAAGCTCAAAACAGGAGTCAGTGAAAAAAGCAAGCCTGAAACTTTTTATTGGGCTCCAACTATTCAACTGATGCACGTTTGCAAAACAAGAGTTAAAGAAAAGGATGAAAATATAAGCCACCAGATATAGATTGATTGTGCAGGAACAGTTGGGATTGTCGTTTGTATCACGCTCATCTCTCATCCACTGAGACATTGTGAAGCGATGTAACCAGTGATGTTTTGAAACATCTTTATTTAATTGTAATGAGGATATCTACAAACGTTTGTGTACAAATGTGTGATAATTCGCAGGTTTTTCATCTCTGCACTTAATGTGGTGATCAAAATGTATTTGCAATTCCCAGTGAAATCATTCTTTGAGTGCTTAAAAAAGAAATTCATACGGATGTATAACTGTGTTAGACGTCTTCATTTATATTCCGATGGAAGGTTTGTAACAATAATTAAGACACACTCAAGGAACATATGAACCTGTCCATCAAAGGAAATATCGCCGCTCGTGATGCAACGCACACTTAATCAACATTTGGCCTTGCAGACCAACTAAATAGTTGCGGAGAAAACACATTTAATTGATGACTTTACTATGTTTAGCTTAGGACTTTTCAAAAGCGAAGACCGGACTCTTTAGCCATCTTCGTGTTTATAGGAATGATTAATGGAGGAATTTTAAAAGCGAAGACTGGACTCCTTAGCCATCTTCGTGTTTATAGGAATGATTAACGGAGGAATTTTAAAAGCGAAGACTGGACTCCTTAGCCATCTTCGTGTTTATAGGAATGATTAACGGAGGAATTTTAAAAGCGAAGACTGGACTCCTTAGCCATCTTCGTGTTCATAGGAATGATTAATGTAGGAATTTTAAAAGTGAAGACTGGGCTCTTTAGCCATCTTCATGTTAAAAGGATGTAGTTGAGGACATTTTCAAAGAAGATCGGTCTCGGTGGCCATCTTTGTACTTATAGGAAAGGATATTGTATTAATTTTTGAAAAATTGAGGATTTTTAGCTGAGGACTAGATGTAGTAATATAGTCATCAATTGAAATGTTTATCCAAGACGAAATTGTTGGTTATGTCTGTGCATTTGTAGACAACCCAACAGTGCACATCCTTTTTCTTGTTTTGCTTTTTTCACGTGCCTTGGACAAAGCATCATCATAACTTGGAATGTTAAGAGGCGTTCAAAAAAAATCATAGAAGAATGAGTTTGTAAAATAACCGGCTAGTTCAGTTGAATAATAGTTGGGACATAATTAGTTGAGTGCAAGCTTTGACGCTGATTCAACCCATTCAACATTAGTTGAGTGCGAAGTTTGTGAGGCTGATTCAGCCCTCAAACCGGATGCTTGTAGACCACCTTCCAGAGATCTAACACGACGCCATCGTAAAAATTCGTTGCAGTCAGTTTATCACGATGAAGCTGTAGGTCAACAAGCTCAAAACAGGAGTCAGTGAAAAAAGCAAGCCTGAAACTTTTTATTGGGCTCCAACTATTCAACTGATGCACGTTTGCAAAACAAGAGTTAAAGAAAAGGATGAAAATATAAGCCACCAGATATAGATTGATTGTGCAGGAACAGTTGGGATTGTCGTTTGTATCACGCTCATCTCTCATCCACTGAGACATTGTGAAGCGATGTAACCAGTGATGTTTTGAAACATCTTTATTTAATTGTAATGAGGATATCTACAAACGTTTGTGTACAAATGTGTGATAATTCGCAGGTTTTTCATCTCTGCACTTAATGTGGTGATCAAAATGTATTTGCAATTCCCAGTGAAATCATTCTTTGAGTGCTTAAAAAAGAAATTCATACGGATGTATAACTGTGTTAGACGTCTTCATTTATATTCCGATGGAAGGTTTGTAACAATAATTAAGACACACTCAAGGAACATATGAACCTGTCCATCAAAGGAAATATCGCCGCTCGTGATGCAACGCACACTTAATCAACATTTGGCCTTGCAGACCAACTAAATAGTTGCGGAGAAAACACATTTAATTGATGACTTTACTATGTTTAGCTTAGGACTTTTCAAAAGCGAAGACCGGACTCTTTAGCCATCTTCGTGTTTATAGGAATGATTAATGGAGGAATTTTAAAAGCGAAGACTGGACTCCTTAGCCATCTTCGTGTTTATAGGAATGATTAACGGAGGAATTTTAAAAGCGAAGACTGGGCTCTTTAGCCATCTTCGTGTTCATAGGAATGATTGATGTAGGAATTTTAAAAGTGAAGACTGGGCTCTTTAGCCATCTTCATGTTAAAAGGATGTAGTTGAGGACATTTTCAAAGAAGATCGGTCTCGGTGGCCATCTTTGTACTTATAGGAAAGGATATTGTATTAATTTTTGAAAAATTGAGGATTTTTAGCTGAGGACTAGATGTAGTAATATAGTCATCAATTGAAATGTTCATCCAAGACGAAATTGTTGGTTATGTCTGTGCATTTGTAGACAACCCAACAGTGCACATCCTTTTTCTTGTTTTGCTTTTTTTCACGTGCCTTGGACAAAGCATCATCATAACTTGGAATGTTAAGAGGCGTTCAAAAAAAATCATAGAAGAATGAGTTTGTAAAATAACCGGCTAGTTCAGTTGAATAATAGTTGGGACATAATTAGTTGAGTGCAAGCTTTGACGCTGATTCAACCCATTCAACATTAGTTGAGTGCGAAGTTTGTGAGGCTGATTCAGCCCTCAAACCGGATGCTTGTAGACCACCTTCCAGAGATCTAACACGACGCCATCGTAAAAATTCGTTGCAGTCAGTTTATCACGATGAAGCTGTAGGTCAACAAGCTCAAAACAGGAGTCAGTGAAAAAAGCAAGCCTGAAACTTTTTATTGGGCTCCAACTATTCAACTGATGCACGTTTGCAAAACAAGAGTTAAAGAAAAGGATGAAAATATAAGCCATCAGATATAGGATAATTGTGCAGGAACAGTTGGGATTGTCGTTTGTATCACGCTTATCTCTCATCCACTGAGACATTGTGAAGCGATGTAACCAGTGATGTTTTGAAAACATCTTTATTTAATTGTAATGAGGATATCTACAAACGTTTGTGTACAAATGTGTGATAATTCGCAGATTTTTCATCTCTGCACTTAATGTGGTGATCAAAATGTATTTGCAATTCCCAGTGAAATCATTCTTTGAGTGCTTAAAAAAGAAATTCATACGGATGTATAACTGTGTTAGACGTCTTCATTTATATTCCGATGGAAGGTTTGTAACAATAATTAAGACACACTCAAGGAACATATGAACCTGTCCATCAAAGGAAATATCGCCGCTCGTGATGCAATGCACACTTAATCAACATTTGGCCTTGCAGACCAACTAAATAGTTGCGGAGAAAACACATTTAATTGATGACTTTACTATGTTTAGCTTAGGACTTTTCAAAAGCGAAGACCGGACTCTTTAGCCATCTTCGTGTTTATAGGAATGATTAATGGAGGAATTTTAAAAGCGAAGACTGGACTCCTTAGCCATCTTCGTGTTTATAGGAATGATTAATGGAGGAATTTTAAAAGCGAAGACTGGACTCTTTAGCCATCTTCGTGTTCATAGGAATGATTGATGTAGGAATTTTAAAAGTGAAGACTGGGCTCTTTAGCCATCTTCATGTTAAAAGGATGTAGTTGAGGACATTTTCAAAGAAGATCGGTCTCGGTGGCCATCTTTGTACTTATAGGAAAGGATATTGTATTAATTTTTGAAAAATTGAGGATTTTTAGCTGAGGACTAGATGTAGTAATATAGTCATCAATTGAAATGTTCATCCAAGACGAAATTGTTGGTTATGTCTGTGCATTTGTAGACAACCCAACAGTGCACATCCTTTTTCTTGTTTTGCTTTTTTTCACGTGCCTTGGACAAAGCATCATCATAACTTGGAATGTTAAGAGGCGTTCAAAAAAAATCATAGAAGAATGAGTTTGTAAAATAACCGGCTAGTTCAGTTGAATAATAGTTGGGACATAATTAGTTGAGTGCAAGCTTTGACGCTGATTCAACCCATTCAACATTAGTTGAGTGCGAAGTTTGTGAGGCTGATTCAGCCCTCAAACCGGATGCTTGTAGACCACCTTCCAGAGATCTAACACGACGCCATCGTAAAAATTCGTTGCAGTCAGTTTATCACGATGAAGCTGTAGGTCAACAAGCTCAAAACAGGAGTCAGTGAAAAAAGCAAGCCTGAAACTTTTTATTGGGCTCCAACTATTCAACTGATGCACGTTTGCAAAACAAGAGTTAAAGAAAAGGATGAAAATATAAGCCATCAGATATAGGATAATTGTGCAGGAACAGTTGGGATTGTCGTTTGTATCACGCTTATCTCTCATCCACTGAGACATTGTGAAGCGATGTAACCAGTGATGTTTTGAAAACATCTTTATTTAATTGTAATGAGGATATCTACAAACGTTTGTGTACAAATGTGTGATAATTCGCAGATTTTTCATCTCTGCACTTAATGTGGTGATCAAAATGTATTTGCAATTCCCAGTGAAATCATTCTTTGAGTGCTTAAAAAAGAAATTCATACGGATGTATAACTGTGTTAGACGTCTTCATTTATATTCCGATGGAAGGTTTGTAACAATAATTAAGACACACTCAAGGAACATATGAACCTGTCCATCAAAGGAAATATCGCCGCTCGTGATGCAATGCACACTTAATCAACATTTGGCCTTGCAGACCAACTAAATAGTTGCGGAGAAAACACATTTAATTGATGACTTTACTATGTTTAGCTTAGGACTTTTCAAAAGCGAAGACCGGACTCTTTAGCCATCTTCGTGTTTATAGGAATGATTAATGGAGGAATTTTAAAAGCGAAGACTGGACTCCTTAGCCATCTTCGTGTTTATAGGAATGATTAATGTAGGAATTTTAAAAGCGAAGACTGGGCTCTTTAGCCATCTTCGTGTTCATAGGAATGATTGATGTAGGAATTTTAAAAGTGAAGACTGGGCTCTTTAGCCATCTTCATGTTAAAAGGATGTAGTTGAGGACATTTTCAAAGAAGATCGGTCTCGGTGGCCATCTTTGTACTTATAGGAAAGGATATTGTATTAATTTTTGAAAAATTGAGGATTTTTAGCTGAGGACTAGATGTAGTAATATAGTCATCAATTGAAATGTTCATCCAAGACGAAATTGTTGGTTATGTCTGTGCATTTGTAGACAACCCAACAGTGCACATCCTTTTTCTTGTTTTGCTTTTTTTCACGTGCCTTGGACAAAGCATCATCATAACTTGGAATGTTAAGAGGCGTTCAAAAAAAATCATAGAAGAATGAGTTTGTAAAATAACCGGCTAGTTCAGTTGAATAATAGTTGGGACATAATTAGTTGAGTGCAAGCTTTGACGCTGATTCAACCCATTCAACATTAGTTGAGTGCGAAGTTTGTGAGGCTGATTCAGCCCTCAAACCGGATGCTTGTAGACCACCTTCCAGAGATCTAACACGACGCCATCGTAAAAATTCGTTGCAGTCAGTTTATCACGATGAAGCTGTAGGTCAACAAGCTCAAAACAGGAGTCAGTGAAAAAAGCAAGCCTGAAACTTTTTATTGGGCTCCAACTATTCAACTGATGCACGTTTGCAAAACAAGAGTTAAAGAAAAGGATGAAAATATAAGCCATCAGATATAGGATAATTGTGCAGGAACAGTTGGGATTGTCGTTTGTATCACGCTTATCTCTCATCCACTGAGACATTGTGAAGCGATGTAACCAGTGATGTTTTGAAAACATCTTTATTTAATTGTAATGAGGATATCTACAAACGTTTGTGTACAAATGTGTGATAATTCGCAGATTTTTCATCTCTGCACTTAATGTGGTGATCAAAATGTATTTGCAATTCCCAGTGAAATCATTCTTTGAGTGCTTAAAAAAGAAATTCATACGGATGTATAACTGTGTTAGACGTCTTCATTTATATTCCGATGGAAGGTTTGTAACAATAATTAAGACACACTCAAGGAACATATGAACCTGTCCATCAAAGGAAATATCGCCGCTCGTGATGCAACGCACACTTAATCAACATTTGGCCTTGCAGACCAACTAAATAGTTGCGGAGAAAACACATTTAATTGATGACTTTACTATGTTTAGCTTAGGACTTTTCAAAAGCGAAGACCGGACTCTTTAGCCATCTTCGTGTTTATAGGAATGATTAATGGAGGAATTTTAAAAGCGAAGACTGGACTCCTTAGCCATCTTCGTGTTTATAGGAATGATTAATGGAGGAATTTTAAAAGCGAAGACTGGACTCCTTAGCCATCTTCGTGTTTATAGGAATGATTAACGGAGGAATTTTAAAAGCGAAGACTGGGCTCTTTAGCCATCTTCGTGTTCATAGGAATGATTGATGTAGGAATTTTAAAAGTGAAGACTGGGCTCTTTAGCCATCTTCATGTTAAAAGGATGTAGTTGAGGACATTTTCAAAGAAGATCGGTCTCGGTGGCCATCTTTGTACTTATAGGAAAGGATATTGTATTAATTTTTGAAAAATTGAGGATTTTTAGCTGAGGACTAGATGTAGTAATATAGTCATCAATTGAAATGTTCATCCAAGACGAAATTGTTGGTTATGTCTGTGCATTTGTAGACAACCCAACAGTGCACATCCTTTTTCTTGTTTTGCTTTTTTTCACGTGCCTTGGACAAAGCATCATCATAACTTGGAATGTTAAGAGGCGTTCAAAAAAAATCATAGAAGAATGAGTTTGTAAAATAACCGGCTAGTTCAGTTGAATAATAGTTGGGACATAATTAGTTGAGTGCAAGCTTTGACGCTGATTCAACCCATTCAACATTAGTTGAGTGCGAAGTTTGTGAGGCTGATTCAGCCCTCAAACCGGATGCTTGTAGACCACCTTCCAGAGATCTAACACGACGCCATCGTAAAAATTCGTTGCAGTCAGTTTATCACGATGAAGCTGTAGGTCAACAAGCTCAAAACAGGAGTCAGTGAAAAAAGCAAGCCTGAAACTTTTTATTGGGCTCCAACTATTCAACTGATGCACGTTTGCAAAACAAGAGTTAAAGAAAAGGATGAAAATATAAGCCACCAGATATAGATTGATTGTGCAGGAACAGTTGGGATTGTCGTTTGTATCACGCTCATCTCTCATCCACTGAGACATTGTGAAGCGATGTAACCAGTGATGTTTTGAAACATCTTTATTTAATTGTAATGAGGATATCTACAAACGTTTGTGTACAAATGTGTGATAATTCGCAGGTTTTTCATCTCTGCACTTAATGTGGTGATCAAAATGTATTTGCAATTCCCAGTGAAATCATTCTTTGAGTGCTTAAAAAAGAAATTCATACGGATGTATAACTGTGTTAGACGTCTTCATTTATATTCCGATGGAAGGTTTGTAACAATAATTAAGACACACTCAAGGAACATATGAACCTGTCCATCAAAGGAAATATCGCCGCTCGTGATGCAACGCACACTTAATCAACATTTGGCCTTGCAGACCAACTAAATAGTTGCGGAGAAAACACATTTAATTGATGACTTTACTATGTTTAGCTTAGGACTTTTCAAAAGCGAAGACCGGACTCTTTAGCCATCTTCGTGTTTATAGGAATGATTAATGGAGGAATTTTAAAAGCGAAGACTGGACTCCTTAGCCATCTTCGTGTTTATAGGAATGATTAATGGAGGAATTTTAAAAGCGAAGACTGGACTCCTTAGCCATCTTCGTGTTTATAGGAATGATTAACGGAGGAATTTTAAAAGCGAAGACTGGGCTCTTTAGCCATCTTCGTGTTCATAGGAATGATTGATGTAGGAATTTTAAAAGTGAAGACTGGGCTCTTTAGCCATCTTCATGTTAAAAGGATGTAGTTGAGGACATTTTCAAAGAAGATCGGTCTCGGTGGCCATCTTTGTACTTATAGGAAAGGATATTGTATTAATTTTTGAAAAATTGAGGATTTTTAGCTGAGGACTAGATGTAGTAATATAGTCATCAATTGAAATGTTCATCCAAGACGAAATTGTTGGTTATGTCTGTGCATTTGTAGACAACCCAACAGTGCACATCCTTTTTCTTGTTTTGCTTTTTTTCACGTGCCTTGGACAAAGCATCATCATAACTTGGAATGTTAAGAGGCGTTCAAAAAAAATCATAGAAGAATGAGTTTGTAAAATAACCGGCTAGTTCAGTTGAATAATAGTTGGGACATAATTAGTTGAGTGCAAGCTTTGACGCTGATTCAACCCATTCAACATTAGTTGAGTGCGAAGTTTGTGAGGCTGATTCAGCCCTCAAACCGGATGCTTGTAGACCACCTTCCAGAGATCTAACACGACGCCATCGTAAAAATTCGTTGCAGTCAGTTTATCACGATGAAGCTGTAGGTCAACAAGCTCAAAACAGGAGTCAGTGAAAAAAGCAAGCCTGAAACTTTTTATTGGGCTCCAACTATTCAACTGATGCACGTTTGCAAAACAAGAGTTAAAGAAAAGGATGAAAATATAAGCCATCAGATATAGGATAATTGTGCAGGAACAGTTGGGATTGTCGTTTGTATCACGCTTATCTCTCATCCACTGAGACATTGTGAAGCGATGTAACCAGTGATGTTTTGAAAACATCTTTATTTAATTGTAATGAGGATATCTACAAACGTTTGTGTACAAATGTGTGATAATTCGCAGATTTTTCATCTCTGCACTTAATGTGGTGATCAAAATGTATTTGCAATTCCCAGTGAAATCATTCTTTGAGTGCTTAAAAAAGAAATTCATACGGATGTATAACTGTGTTAGACGTCTTCATTTATATTCCGATGGAAGGTTTGTAACAATAATTAAGACACACTCAAGGAACATATGAACCTGTCCATCAAAGGAAATATCGCCGCTCGTGATGCAACGCACACTTAATCAACATTTGGCCTTGCAGACCAACTAAATAGTTGCGGAGAAAACACATTTAATTGATGACTTTACTATGTTTAGCTTAGGACTTTTCAAAAGCGAAGACCGGACTCTTTAGCCATCTTCGTGTTTATAGGAATGATTAATGGAGGAATTTTAAAAGCGAAGACTGGACTCCTTAGCCATCTTCGTGTTTATAGGAATGATTAATGGAGGAATTTTAAAAGCGAAGACTGGACTCCTTAGCCATCTTCGTGTTTATAGGAATGATTAACGGAGGAATTTTAAAAGCGAAGACTGGGCTCTTTAGCCATCTTCGTGTTCATAGGAATGATTGATGTAGGAATTTTAAAAGTGAAGACTGGGCTCTTTAGCCATCTTCATGTTAAAAGGATGTAGTTGAGGACATTTTCAAAGAAGATCGGTCTCGGTGGCCATCTTTGTACTTATAGGAAAGGATATTGTATTAATTTTTGAAAAATTGAGGATTTTTAGCTGAGGACTAGATGTAGTAATATAGTCATCAATTGAAATGTTCATCCAAGACGAAATTGTTGGTTATGTCTGTGCATTTGTAGACAACCCAACAGTGCACATCCTTTTTCTTGTTTTGCTTTTTTTCACGTGCCTTGGACAAAGCATCATCATAACTTGGAATGTTAAGAGGCGTTCAAAAAAAATCATAGAAGAATGAGTTTGTAAAATAACCGGCTAGTTCAGTTGAATAATAGTTGGGACATAATTAGTTGAGTGCAAGCTTTGACGCTGATTCAACCCATTCAACATTAGTTGAGTGCGAAGTTTGTGAGGCTGATTCAGCCCTCAAACCGGATGCTTGTAGACCACCTTCCAGAGATCTAACACGACGCCATCGTAAAAATTCGTTGCAGTCAGTTTATCACGATGAAGCTGTAGGTCAACAAGCTCAAAACAGGAGTCAGTGAAAAAAGCAAGCCTGAAACTTTTTATTGGGCTCCAACTATTCAACTGATGCACGTTTGCAAAACAAGAGTTAAAGAAAAGGATGAAAATATAAGCCACCAGATATAGATTGATTGTGCAGGAACAGTTGGGATTGTCGTTTGTATCACGCTCATCTCTCATCCACTGAGACATTGTGAAGCGATGTAACCAGTGATGTTTTGAAACATCTTTATTTAATTGTAATGAGGATATCTACAAACGTTTGTGTACAAATGTGTGATAATTCGCAGGTTTTTCATCTCTGCACTTAATGTGGTGATCAAAATGTATTTGCAATTCCCAGTGAAATCATTCTTTGAGTGCTTAAAAAAGAAATTCATACGGATGTATAACTGTGTTAGACGTCTTCATTTATATTCCGATGGAAGGTTTGTAACAATAATTAAGACACACTCAAGGAACATATGAACCTGTCCATCAAAGGAAATATCGCCGCTCGTGATGCAACGCACACTTAATCAACATTTGGCCTTGCAGACCAACTAAATAGTTGCGGAGAAAACACATTTAATTGATGACTTTACTATGTTTAGCTTAGGACTTTTCAAAAGCGAAGACCGGACTCTTTAGCCATCTTCGTGTTTATAGGAATGATTAATGGAGGAATTTTAAAAGCGAAGACTGGACTCCTTAGCCATCTTCGTGTTTATAGGAATGATTAATGGAGGAATTTTAAAAGCGAAGACTGGACTCCTTAGCCATCTTCGTGTTTATAGGAATGATTAACGGAGGAATTTTAAAAGCGAAGACTGGGCTCTTTAGCCATCTTCGTGTTCATAGGAATGATTGATGTAGGAATTTTAAAAGTGAAGACTGGGCTCTTTAGCCATCTTCATGTTAAAAGGATGTAGTTGAGGACATTTTCAAAGAAGATCGGTCTCGGTGGCCATCTTTGTACTTATAGGAAAGGATATTGTATTAATTTTTGAAAAATTGAGGATTTTTAGCTGAGGACTAGATGTAGTAATATAGTCATCAATTGAAATTTTCATCCAAGACGAAATTATTGGTTATGTCTGTGCATTTGTAGACAACCCAACAGTGCACATCCTTTTTCTTGTTTTGCTTTTTTTCACGTGCCTTGGACAAAGCATCATCATAACTTGGAATGTTAAGAGGCGTTCAAAAAAAATCATAGAAGAATGAGTTTGTAAAATAACCGGCTAGTTCAGTTGAATAATAGTTGGGACATAATTAGTTGAGTGCAAGCTTTGACGCTGATTCAACCCATTCAACATTAGTTGAGTGCGAAGTTTGTGAGGCTGATTCAGCCCTCAAACCGGATGCTTGTAGACCACCTTCCAGAGATCTAACACGACGCCATCGTAAAAATTCGTTGCAGTCAGTTTATCACGATGAAGCTGTAGGTCAACAAGCTCAAAACAGGAGTCAGTGAAAAAAGCAAGCCTGAAACTTTTTATTGGGCTCCAACTATTCAACTGATGCACGTTTGCAAAACAAGAGTTAAAGAAAAGGATGAAAATATAAGCCACCAGATATAGATTGATTGTGCAGGAACAGTTGGGATTGTCGTTTGTATCACGCTCATCTCTCATCCACTGAGACATTGTGAAGCGATGTAACCAGTGATGTTTTGAAACATCTTTATTTAATTGTAATGAGGATATCTACAAACGTTTGTGTACAAATGTGTGATAATTCGCAGGTTTTTCATCTCTGCACTTAATGTGGTGATCAAAATGTATTTGCAATTCCCAGTGAAATCATTCTTTGAGTGCTTAAAAAAGAAATTCATACGGATGTATAACTGTGTTAGACGTCTTCATTTATATTCCGATGGAAGGTTTGTAACAATAATTAAGACACACTCAAGGAACATATGAACCTGTCCATCAAAGGAAATATCGCCGCTCGTGATGCAACGCACACTTAATCAACATTTGGCCTTGCAGACCAACTAAATAGTTGCGGAGAAAACACATTTAATTGATGACTTTACTATGTTTAGCTTAGGACTTTTCAAAAGCGAAGACCGGACTCTTTAGCCATCTTCGTGTTTATAGGAATGATTAATGGAGGAATTTTAAAAGCGAAGACTGGACTCCTTAGCCATCTTCGTGTTTATAGGAATGATTAACGGAGGAATTT
This sequence comes from Biomphalaria pfeifferi, assembly GCA_030265305.1. Classification (NCBI taxonomy): domain Eukaryota; kingdom Metazoa; phylum Mollusca; class Gastropoda; family Planorbidae; genus Biomphalaria; species Biomphalaria pfeifferi. The sequence continues at coordinate 324,642 of JASAOG010000321.1, read as the reverse complement.
TAAAAGCGAAGACTGGGCTCTTTAGCCATCTTCGTGTTCATAGGAATGATTGATGTAGGAATTTTAAAAGTGAAGACTGGGCTCTTTAGCCATCTTCATGTTAAAAGGATGTAGTTGAGGACATTTTCAAAGAAGATCGGTCTCGGTGGCCATCTTTGTACTTATAGGAAAGGATATTGTATTAATTTTTGAAAAATTGAGGATTTTTAGCTGAGGACTAGATGTAGTAATATAGTCATCAATTGAAATGTTCATCCAAGACGAAATTGTTGGTTATGTCTGTGCATTTGTAGACAACCCAACAGTGCACATCCTTTTTCTTGTTTTGCTTTTTTTCACGTGCCTTGGACAAAGCATCATCATAACTTGGAATGTTAAGAGGCGTTCAAAAAAAATCATAGAAGAATGAGTTTGTAAAATAACCGGCTAGTTCAGTTGAATAATAGTTGGGACATAATTAGTTGAGTGCAAGCTTTGACGCTGATTCAACCCATTCAACATTAGTTGAGTGCGAAGTTTGTGAGGCTGATTCAGCCCTCAAACCGGATGCTTGTAGACCACCTTCCAGAGATCTAACACGACGCCATCGTAAAAATTCGTTGCAGTCAGTTTATCACGATGAAGCTGTAGGTCAACAAGCTCAAAACAGGAGTCAGTGAAAAAAGCAAGCCTGAAACTTTTTATTGGGCTCCAACTATTCAACTGATGCACGTTTGCAAAACAAGAGTTAAAGAAAAGGATGAAAATATAAGCCACCAGATATAGATTGATTGTGCAGGAACAGTTGGGATTGTCGTTTGTATCACGCTCATCTCTCATCCACTGAGACATTGTGAAGCGATGTAACCAGTGATGTTTTGAAAACATCTTTATTTAATTGTAATGAGGATATCTACAAACGTTTGTGTACAAATGTGTGATAATTCGCAGATTTTTCATCTCTGCACTTAATGTGGTGATCAAAATGTATTTGCAATTCCCAGTGAAATCATTCTTTGAGTGCTTAAAAAAGAAATTCATACGGATGTATAACTGTGTTAGACGTCTTCATTTATATTCCGATGGAAGGTTTGTAACAATAATTAAGACACACTCAAGGAACATATGAACCTGTCCATCAAAGGAAATATCGCCGCTCGTGATGCAACGCACACTTAATCAACATTTGGCCTTGCAGACCAACTAAATAGTTGCGGAGAAAACACATTTAATTGATGACTTTACTATGTTTAGCTTAGGACTTTTCAAAAGCGAAGACCGGACTCTTTAGCCATCTTCGTGTTTATAGGAATGATTAATGGAGGAATTTTAAAAGCGAAGACTGGACTCCTTAGCCATCTTCGTGTTTATAGGAATGATTAACGGAGGAATTTTAAAAGCGAAGACTGGGCTCTTTAGCCATCTTCGTGTTCATAGGAATGATTGATGTAGGAATTTTAAAAGTGAAGACTGGGCTCTTTAGCCATCTTCATGTTAAAAGGATGTAGTTGAGGACATTTTCAAAGAAGATCGGTCTCGGTGGCCATCTTTGTACTTATAGGAAAGGATATTGTATTAATTTTTGAAAAATTGAGGATTTTTAGCTGAGGACTAGATGTAGTAATATAGTCATCAATTGAAATGTTCATCCAAGACGAAATTGTTGGTTATGTCTGTGCATTTGTAGACAACCCAACAGTGCACATCCTTTTTCTTGTTTTGCTTTTTTTCACGTGCCTTGGACAAAGCATCATCATAACTTGGAATGTTAAGAGGCGTTCAAAAAAAATCATAGAAGAATGAGTTTGTAAAATAACCGGCTAGTTCAGTTGAATAATAGTTGGGACATAATTAGTTGAGTGCAAGCTTTGACGCTGATTCAACCCATTCAACATTAGTTGAGTGCGAAGTTTGTGAGGCTGATTCAGCCCTCAAACCGGATGCTTGTAGACCACCTTCCAGAGATCTAACACGACGCCATCGTAAAAATTCGTTGCAGTCAGTTTATCACGATGAAGCTGTAGGTCAACAAGCTCAAAACAGGAGTCAGTGAAAAAAGCAAGCCTGAAACTTTTTATTGGGCTCCAACTATTCAACTGATGCACGTTTGCAAAACAAGAGTTAAAGAAAAGGATGAAAATATAAGCCACCAGATATAGATTGATTGTGCAGGAACAGTTGGGATTGTCGTTTGTATCACGCTCATCTCTCATCCACTGAGACATTGTGAAGCGATGTAACCAGTGATGTTTTGAAAACATCTTTATTTAATTGTAATGAGGATATCTACAAACGTTTGTGTACAAATGTGTGATAATTCGCAGATTTTTCATCTCTGCACTTAATGTGGTGATCAAAATGTATTTGCAATTCCCAGTGAAATCATTCTTTGAGTGCTTAAAAAAGAAATTCATACGGATGTATAACTGTGTTAGACGTCTTCATTTATATTCCGATGGAAGGTTTGTAACAATAATTAAGACACACTCAAGGAACATATGAACCTGTCCATCAAAGGAAATATCGCCGCTCGTGATGCAACGCACACTTAATCAACATTTGGCCTTGCAGACCAACTAAATAGTTGCGGAGAAAACACATTTAATTGATGACTTTACTATGTTTAGCTTAGGACTTTTCAAAAGCGAAGACCGGACTCTTTAGCCATCTTCGTGTTTATAGGAATGATTAATGGAGGAATTTTAAAAGCGAAGACTGGACTCCTTAGCCATCTTCGTGTTTATAGGAATGATTAACGGAGGAATTTTAAAAGCGAAGACTGGGCTCTTTAGCCATCTTCGTGTTCATAGGAATGATTGATGTAGGAATTTTAAAAGTGAAGACTGGGCTCTTTAGCCATCTTCATGTTAAAAGGATGTAGTTGAGGACATTTTCAAAGAAGATCGGTCTCGGTGGCCATCTTTGTACTTATAGGAAAGGATATTGTATTAATTTTTGAAAAATTGAGGATTTTTAGCTGAGGACTAGATGTAGTAATATAGTCATCAATTGAAATGTTCATCCAAGACGAAATTGTTGGTTATGTCTGTGCATTTGTAGACAACCCAACAGTGCACATCCTTTTTCTTGTTTTGCTTTTTTTCACGTGCCTTGGACAAAGCATCATCATAACTTGGAATGTTAAGAGGCGTTCAAAAAAAATCATAGAAGAATGAGTTTGTAAAATAACCGGCTAGTTCAGTTGAATAATAGTTGGGACATAATTAGTTGAGTGCAAGCTTTGACGCTGATTCAACCCATTCAACATTAGTTGAGTGCGAAGTTTGTGAGGCTGATTCAGCCCTCAAACCGGATGCTTGTAGACCACCTTCCAGAGATCTAACACGACGCCATCGTAAAAATTCGTTGCAGTCAGTTTATCACGATGAAGCTGTAGGTCAACAAGCTCAAAACAGGAGTCAGTGAAAAAAGCAAGCCTGAAACTTTTTATTGGGCTCCAACTATTCAACTGATGCACGTTTGCAAAACAAGAGTTAAAGAAAAGGATGAAAATATAAGCCACCAGATATAGATTGATTGTGCAGGAACAGTTGGGATTGTCGTTTGTATCACGCTCATCTCTCATCCACTGAGACATTGTGAAGCGATGTAACCAGTGATGTTTTGAAAACATCTTTATTTAATTGTAATGAGGATATCTACAAACGTTTGTGTACAAATGTGTGATAATTCGCAGATTTTTCATCTCTGCACTTAATGTGGTGATCAAAATGTATTTGCAATTCCCAGTGAAATCATTCTTTGAGTGCTTAAAAAAGAAATTCATACGGATGTATAACTGTGTTAGACGTCTTCATTTATATTCCGATGGAAGGTTTGTAACAATAATTAAGACACACTCAAGGAACATATGAACCTGTCCATCAAAGGAAATATCGCCGCTCGTGATGCAACGCACACTTAATCAACATTTGGCCTTGCAGACCAACTAAATAGTTGCGGAGAAAACACATTTAATTGATGACTTTACTATGTTTAGCTTAGGACTTTTCAAAAGCGAAGACCGGACTCTTTAGCCATCTTCGTGTTTATAGGAATGATTAATGGAGGAATTTTAAAAGCGAAGACTGGACTCCTTAGCCATCTTCGTGTTTATAGGAATGTTTAACGGAGGAATTTTAAAAGCGAAGACTGGGCTCTTTAGCCATCTTCGTGTTCATAGGAATGATTGATGTAGGAATTTTAAAAGTGAAGACTGGGCTCTTTAGCCATCTTCATGTTAAAAGGATGTAGTTGAGGACATTTTCAAAGAAGATCGGTCTCGGTGGCCATCTTTGTACTTATAGGAAAGGATATTGTATTAATTTTTGAAAAATTGAGGATTTTTAGCTGAGGACTAGATGTAGTAATATAGTCATCAATTGAAATGTTCATCCAAGACGAAATTGTTGGTTATGTCTGTGCATTTGTAGACAACCCAACAGTGCACATCCTTTTTCTTGTTTTGCTTTTTTTCACGTGCCTTGGACAAAGCATCATCATAACTTGGAATGTTAAGAGGCGTTCAAAAAAAATCATAGAAGAATGAGTTTGTAAAATAACCGGCTAGTTCAGTTGAATAATAGTTGGGACATAATTAGTTGAGTGCAAGCTTTGACGCTGATTCAACCCATTCAACATTAGTTGAGTGCGAAGTTTGTGAGGCTGATTCAGCCCTCAAACCGGATGCTTGTAGACCACCTTCCAGAGATCTAACACGACGCCATCGTAAAAATTCGTTGCAGTCAGTTTATCACGATGAAGCTGTAGGTCAACAAGCTCAAAACAGGAGTCAGTGAAAAAAGCAAGCCTGAAACTTTTTATTGGGCTCCAACTATTGAACTGATGCACGTTTGCAAAACAAGAGTTAAAGAAAAGGATGAAAATATAAGCCACCAGATATAGATTGATTGTGCAGGAACAGTTGGGATTGTCGTTTGTATCACGCTCATCTCTCATCCACTGAGACATTGTGAAGCGATGTAACCAGTGATGTTTTGAAACATCTTTATTTAATTGTAATGAGGATATCTACAAACGTTTGTGTACAAATGTGTGATAATTCGCAGGTTTTTCATCTCTGCACTTAATGTGGTGATCAAAATGTATTTGCAATTCCCAGTGAAATCATTCTTTGAGTGCTTAAAAAAGAAATTCATACGGATGTATAACTGTGTTAGACGTCTTCATTTATATTCCGATGGAAGGTTTGTAACAATAATTAAGACACACTCAAGGAACATATGAACCTGTCCATCAAAGGAAATATCGCCGCTCGTGATGCAACGCACACTTAATCAACATTTGGCCTTGCAGACCAACTAAATAGTTGCGGAGAAAACACATTTAATTGATGACTTTACTATGTTTAGCTTAGGACTTTTCAAAAGCGAAGACCGGACTCTTTAGCCATCTTCGTGTTTATAGGAATGATTAATGGAGGAATTTTAAAAGCGAAGACTGGACTCCTTAGCCATCTTCGTGTTTATAGGAATGATTAATGGAGGAATTTTAAAAGCGAAGACTGGACTCCTTAGCCATCTTCGTGTTTATAGGAATGATTAACGGAGGAATTTTAAAAGCGAAGACTGGGCTCTTTAGCCATCTTCGTGTTCATAGGAATGATTGATGTAGGAATTTTAAAAGTGAAGACTGGGCTCTTTAGCCATCTTCATGTTAAAAGGATGTAGTTGAGGACATTTTCAAAGAAGATCGGTCTCGGTGGCCATCTTTGTACTTATAGGAAAGGATATTGTATTAATTTTTGAAAAATTGAGGATTTTTAGCTGAGGACTAGATGTAGTAATATAGTCATCAATTGAAATGTTCATCCAAGACGAAATTGTTGGTTATGTCTGTGCATTTGTAGACAACCCAACAGTGCACATCCTTTTTCTTGTTTTGCTTTTTTTCACGTGCCTTGGACAAAGCATCATCATAACTTGGAATGTTAAGAGGCGTTCAAAAAAAATCATAGAAGAATGAGTTTGTAAAATAACCGGCTAGTTCAGTTGAATAATAGTTGGGACATAATTAGTTGAGTGCAAGCTTTGACGCTGATTCAACCCATTCAACATTAGTTGAGTGCGAAGTTTGTGAGGCTGATTCAGCCCTCAAACCGGATGCTTGTAGACCACCTTCCAGAGATCTAACACGACGCCATCGTAAAAATTCGTTGCAGTCAGTTTATCACGATGAAGCTGTAGGTCAACAAGCTCAAAACAGGAGTCAGTGAAAAAAGCAAGCCTGAAATTTTTTATTGGGCTCCAACTATTCAACTGATGCACGTTTGCAAAACAAGAGTTAAAGAAAAGGATGAAAATATAAGCCACCAGATATAGATTGATTGTGCAGGAACAGTTGGGATTGTCGTTTGTATCACGCTCATCTCTCATCCACTGAGACATTGTGAAGCGATGTAACCAGTGATGTTTTGAAACATCTTTATTTAATTGTAATGAGGATATCTACAAACGTTTGTGTACAAATGTGTGATAATTCGCAGGTTTTTCATCTCTGCACTTAATGTGGTGATCAAAATGTATTTGCAATTCCCAGTGAAATCATTCTTTGAGTGCTTAAAAAAGAAATTCATACGGATGTATAACTGTGTTAGACGTCTTCATTTATATTCCGATGGAAGGTTTGTAACAATAATTAAGACACACTCAAGGAACATATGAACCTGTCCATCAAAGGAAATATCGCCGCTCGTGATGCAACGCACACTTAATCAACATTTGGCCTTGCAGACCAACTAAATAGTTGCGGAGAAAACACATTTAATTGATGACTTTACTATGTTTAGCTTAGGACTTTTCAAAAGCGAAGACCGGACTCTTTAGCCATCTTCGTGTTTATAGGAATGATTAATGGAGGAATTTTAAAAGCGAAGACTGGACTCCTTAGCCATCTTCGTGTTTATAGGAATGTTTAACGGAGGAATTTTAAAAGCGAAGACTGGGCTCTTTAGCCATCTTCGTGTTCATAGGAATGATTGATGTAGGAATTTTAAAAGTGAAGACTGGGCTCTTTAGCCATCTTCATGTTAAAAGGATGTAGTTGAGGACATTTTCAAAGAAGATCGGTCTCGGTGGCCATCTTTGTACTTATAGGAAAGGATATTGTATTAATTTTTGAAAAATTGAGGATTTTTAGCTGAGGACTAGATGTAGTAATATAGTCATCAATTGAAATGTTCATCCAAGACGAAATTGTTGGTTATGTCTGTGCATTTGTAGACAACCCAACAGTGCACATCCTTTTTCTTGTTTTGCTTTTTTTCACGTGCCTTGGACAAAGCATCATCATAACTTGGAATGTTAAGAGGCGTTCAAAAAAAATCATAGAAGAATGAGTTTGTAAAATAACCGGCTAGTTCAGTTGAATAATAGTTGGGACATAATTAGTTGAGTGCAAGCTTTGACGCTGATTCAACCCATTCAACATTAGTTGAGTGCGAAGTTTGTGAGGCTGATTCAGCCCTCAAACCGGATGCTTGTAGACCACCTTCCAGAGATCTAACACGACGCCATCGTAAAAATTCGTTGCAGTCAGTTTATCACGATGAAGCTGTAGGTCAACAAGCTCAAAACAGGAGTCAGTGAAAAAAGCAAGCCTGAAACTTTTTATTGGGCTCCAACTATTGAACTGATGCACGTTTGCAAAACAAGAGTTAAAGAAAAGGATGAAAATATAAGCCACCAGATATAGATTGATTGTGCAGGAACAGTTGGGATTGTCGTTTGTATCACGCTCATCTCTCATCCACTGAGACATTGTGAAGCGATGTAACCAGTGATGTTTTGAAACATCTTTATTTAATTGTAATGAGGATATCTACAAACGTTTGTGTACAAATGTGTGATAATTCGCAGGTTTTTCATCTCTGCACTTAATGTGGTGATCAAAATGTATTTGCAATTCCCAGTGAAATCATTCTTTGAGTGCTTAAAAAAGAAATTCATACGGATGTATAACTGTGTTAGACGTCTTCATTTATATTCCGATGGAAGGTTTGTAACAATAATTAAGACACACTCAAGGAACATATGAACCTGTCCATCAAAGGAAATATCGCCGCTCGTGATGCAACGCACACTTAATCAACATTTGGCCTTGCAGACCAACTAAATAGTTGCGGAGAAAACACATTTAATTGATGACTTTACTATGTTTAGCTTAGGACTTTTCAAAAGCGAAGACCGGACTCTTTAGCCATCTTCGTGTTTATAGGAATGATTAATGGAGGAATTTTAAAAGCGAAGACTGGACTCCTTAGCCATCTTCGTGTTTATAGGAATGATTAATGGAGGAATTTTAAAAGCGAAGACTGGACTCCTTAGCCATCTTCGTGTTTATAGGAATGATTAACGGAGGAATTTTAAAAGCGAAGACTGGGCTCTTTAGCCATCTTCGTGTTCATAGGAATGATTGATGTAGGAATTTTAAAAGTGAAGACTGGGCTCTTTAGCCATCTTCATGTTAAAAGGATGTAGTTGAGGACATTTTCAAAGAAGATCGGTCTCGGTGGCCATCTTTGTACTTATAGGAAAGGATATTGTATTAATTTTTGAAAAATTGAGGATTTTTAGCTGAGGACTAGATGTAGTAATATAGTCATCAATTGAATTGTTCATCCAAGACGAAATTGTTGGTTATGTCTGTGCATTTGTAGACAACCCAACAGTGCACATCCTTTTTCTTGTTTTGCTTTTTTTCACGTGCCTTGGACAAAGCATCATCATAACTTGGAATGTTAAGAGGCGTTCAAAAAAAATCATAGAAGAATGAGTTTGTAAAATAACCGGCTAGTTCAGTTGAATAATAGTTGGGACATAATTAGTTGAGTGCAAGCTTTGACGCTGATTCAACCCATTCAACATTAGTTGAGTGCGAAGTTTGTGAGGCTGATTCAGCCCTCAAACCGGATGCTTGTAGACCACCTTCCAGAGATCTAACACGACGCCATCGTAAAAATTCGTTGCAGTCAGTTTATCACGATGAAGCTGTAGGTCAACAAGCTCAAAACAGGAGTCAGTGAAAAAAGCAAGCCTGAAACTTTTTATTGGGCTCCAACTATTCAACTGATGCACGTTTGCAAAACAAGAGTTAAAGAAAAGGATGAAAATATAAGCCACCAGATATAGATTGATTGTGCAGGAACAGTTGGGATTGTCGTTTGTATCACGCTCATCTCTCATCCACTGAGACATTGTGAAGCGATGTAACCAGTGATGTTTTGAAACATCTTTATTTAATTGTAATGAGGATATCTACAAACGTTTGTGTACAAATGTGTGATAATTCGCAGGTTTTTCATCTCTGCACTTAATGTGGTGATCAAAATGTATTTGCAATTCCCAGTGAAATCATTCTTTGAGTGCTTAAAAAAGAAATTCATACGGATGTATAACTGTGTTAGACGTCTTCATTTATATTCCGATGGAAGGTTTGTAACAATAATTAAGACACACTCAAGGAACATATGAACCTGTCCATCAAAGGAAATATCGCCGCTCGTGATGCAACGCACACTTAATCAACATTTGGCCTTGCAGACCAACTAAATAGTTGCGGAGAAAACACATTTAATTGATGACTTTACTATGTTTAGCTTAGGACTTTTCAAAAGCGAAGACCGGACTCTTTAGCCATCTTCGTGTTTATAGGAATGATTAATGGAGGAATTTTAAAAGCGAAGACTGGACTCCTTAGCCATCTTCGTGTTTATAGTGTTACGTATCTAGGTAACAATGCCTAGATACTATTTTTTTTTCTTGACCTGTAGGTTGTCTGCCCCCTTGTGTAATAAGTTTTTTTTTCTTTTTTATTCGTCAAGCCACACAGACAGTGACCGGTCCTTGACCTGTGTGTGTACCTCTGGTTGAAAGGAGGGTGTTTTTTTTTTGTCTCTTTGAAGAGCGTTCTAGATCTGGGAAATTGATGACGTATTTGGTTCGAGAAATTCCTAGATTTGTCTTGAGATCGACGCGCGGTAGATTATATAAAGACCGCCCGCGTGACGTTGACGGACAGACATACGGAGACAGCCGTGGGACAGAATAGCGGAGACATTGCGCTACCCGTGCGTGGTATACCACTTGATCGTGTAAGTTAAGATTTTTTCTTTTTTTTCAAGGCCTTGCTTGCTTGTATTTGTAATTATATTTTCAAACTCTTGTATTGTAATATTTTTACATGCCATTTTTGTAAAAGGGTTTTGGTGAACCCTTCCATTTTGTATTGAGTTATATTTTGATTAAACATTAAGTTGATATTTTACCTTCCGATTTCTTGTGTCATTTTTTTTTTTGTTATTCATTGTAAGTCTTTGATTAAATTCAGACTTAAGATAAGTGACACAACTGCTTTTCTATTGTCACGTTCCCCTAGGCAAGCCATTTAAAAGTAGAATTCAATTCGTAATACGTGACAAAAGAAGTTTGGGGGCTCGTCCGGGATATTTTTCTGAACCTATTTTCGTCTTACTTGAGTAATTTTGTAAAGGCGAAGTTGACTTTAATAAAATTTTTTTTTGTTCAAAGAGTCGGAAGTAAAGTATCAATAGTATTGACCAAACTCTCTTAAGGTTTTTTGTTGTACTGATTTTGTACTGTATATTTACATTGTATACATTTTTTTTTGCTTGTAATAGTTGCTAGTTAGTCATGGATATTCAGGTTTTTCTTGCAAATCCCTCTGTGAAAGAACTTGATGCTTTTACTAGGAAGGAACTGGTCCTTATTTCTAAACATTTAGGGTTAAAAATAAAATCAAATGCCCTTAAACAAGAAATCAGAGATAACATTGTAATCCATTATGTAGACGAGGAAGTATTTTCTGAAGACCTTTTAGAAACCCTTAGACCCGATGAGGGTAAATCAGATTTAGAACTTCAGATAAAATTAAAACAAATGGAAATAGAAGCCCAGAAGGAAATGGCTAGAGAGCAGAAAGAAATGGAAATGAAATTACAAATAGAGTTAAAAAAATTAGAGTTAGCTGCTAATGTAAGACCAGATTCTTCCCCTGCCAGTCATACTGTTGAAGCAATAAAATTTTTGAAAATAATTCCACGCTTTAATGAAGCCACAATTGACAATTATTTTCCACAATTTGAACTTGCTGTGAAAAATTTTAATGTACCTGAAACTTTGTGGCCCACTTTGCTGCAAACAGTTTTGACTGGTAGAGCTGCAGAGGTATTTTGTTCTTTGACCATTGAACAACAAAAAGATTATAATGTTGTTAAGGCCTTAATTCTTAAGGCATATGAACTTGTTCCGGAAGCTTACCGAAAGCAGTTCAGGGATTGTCGCAAATCGGATGGCCAAACCCATGTAGAAATCCTGCGGGAAAAGGAGCGACGCTTTGAGAAATGGCTCACTTCCAGGGAAATCGGCACCGACTTTGCAAAATTCAAGAACCTAATGCTGATGGAAGAGTTCAAGAGTTGTGTGCGGCTGGACGTCCGTACGCATATAGCTGATCGTGGCGAGGAAGATGTGCACAAGGCTGCAGTGTTGGCAGACGATTATATAATATCACATCAATTTGCCAAGTATACGACGGATGTCAAGCCAAAACAAGTCAAACAGCCTGAGTCCATTGCTAGCAACTCCATCAAGAACAGCAGTACAAATGACAGAAAACCTACTACAAGTAAAGCTACTTGTTCCTACTGCAAACGAGAAGGCCATAAAATTGACGATTGCTGGAAATTGAGGAAGAGAAACGAAAAAGCTCCTTCAAAAGTCAGCGCTTGCACAGTACAGTGGTCGGCGAGGTTTACTCCCTCATCATCAAGTCATATCAAGAATACCTCGACACCACCTGTTTCAAATGTATTGACTGTACAAGACTCTCCGAAAATGTCTCCACGGTGTTCAAATGACTCAACAGTGAGTTCTTCAAATACATCAAGCCGATGTTCCAATGACTCAAACAAGAGTTTTTCAAATACATCAAGCCGATGTTCCAATGACTCAAACAAGAGTTTTTCAAATACATCAAGCCGATGTTCCAATGACTCAAATAAGAGTTTTTCAAATACATCACATCGATGTTCCAATGACTCTATCCAGAGTTCCCGTAATACATCACCCCGATGTTCCAATGACTCTATCCAGAGTTCCCATAATACATCATCCCGATGTTCCCATGACTCTATCAAGAGTTCCCATAAGACATCACCCCGATGTTCCAATGACTCCATCAAGAGTTCTCCAAATACATCCACAAGATGTTCTACTGACTCAAGAAAGAGTTTCTCCACTGCGTCTCCTAGAGATGTCAATGACTCCAGCGAGAGTTCGACCCAAGTCCAGTCTGCATCAACCAAAATTGATGTTTTATTAGAGGATTTTAAGCCTTTCATTTCGGAAGGATTTGTATCACTACCCGGTGATTCTACAAGTCTACGACCTATCACCATTTTGAGAGACACAGGTGCCTCACAATCGCTACTTTTAGAGGGTATCTTGCCCTTGTCAAAATCATCATCGACTGGGAAGAGCATCCTGTTACGAGGCGTAGAGCTTGGATGTATAGATGTGCCTCTACATCTAATCGACATAAAGTCAAATCTCATTACTGGACCGGTTGTTGTAGGTGTCCGACCAACATTACCATTGGAAGGCATCTCGTTGCTGTTAGGCAATGACTTAGCAGGTGGAAAGGTGATAGCCGAACCCATCGTCACTCAAACACCCGACTTATCTGCCACACCCGAGGAAGACCTAGAGTTATATCCAGCGTGTGCAGTAACAAGGGCAATGAGGTTGAAAGCATCTCAAGAAGAGAACGTCATCAAAGCCAACAGTAACCAAGATGATGTGGACTTGAGCACCACATTCTTTGCTTCTCTTGAAGAAGAACCAACGCCAAATTCTGAAAAGCCGGCATCAACTCGAAAACAGTTGATTGAGGACCAAAAGAAGGATCCAGAGCTCGCCAAACTCCGAGAAACCGCAATGACATCACAAGAGGCAGAGCTAGCATCAACGTGCTACTACATCCAAGATGATATGCTCTTCAGGAAATGGAAACCTCCAGACGCATCCAACGAAGAAGAATGGAGAATATGCCATCAAATCGTGTTACCAGAAAGATACCGAGCGTACATCATGAATCTGGCTCATGACACACCAATGTCAGGTCATCTCGGCATCCACAAGACATACCACAAGATTATGTCACACTTCTTCTGGCCACGTTTGAAGAAAGATGTCATCCAGTACTGCCGATCTTGTCATGCCTGTCAGATGGTTGGCAAGCCAAATCAAAAGATCCCTGTTGCTCCTCTGAAGCCGATTCCAGCCTTTGAAGAACCTTTCAGCAGAGTACTTATTGACTGTGTTGGTCCTCTCCCAAGGACAAAAGCTGGCAACCAATACCTGTTGACCATTATGTGTGCTTCAACTCGTTTTCCTGAGGCTATTCCTCTAAGGAACATAAAAGCATCGAACATTGTAAAGGCCTTAATCAAGTTCTTTACTCTATTTGGTCTACCAAAGTCCATCCAATCGGACCAAGGAACGAATTTCACGGCCAATCTTTTCAAGCAAGTCATGACTCAGTTGGGCATCAAACACTGCATGTCGAGTGCGTATCATGCCGAGTCGCAAGGCGCTCTTGAGCGATTCCATCAGACTCTCAAGAACATGATCCGAACCTATTGCTTTGAGCACGAAAAAGACTGGGACGAAGGAATCCACATGCTGCTGTTTGCAACCCGTGAATCCGTCCAGGAATCGTTGGGATTCAGCCCTTTTGACTTAGTCTTTGGCCATTCGGTGCGCGGTCCCTTGAAATGTATAAAAGAGACTTTGTTGTCACCAACAGCCACTGAAGGACTTTTAGACTATGTAAGTAAGTTTAAAACTAGACTTTATGATGCTTGTGTTCTGGCCAAAAATAATTTACAAAACACCCAATCCAGCATGAAACGCTGGTATGATCGAAAGGCCCGTGTTAGAGAATTTTCTCCCGGGGATAAGGTGCTTGTATTTTTGCCCATACCAGGTCAACCCTTGCAAGCCAGATATTTTGGTCCCTATGAAATTGAGACCAAAATTAGTGACCTCAATTACACAATCAAAACCCCTGACCGTAGGAAAAAGACTCAGCTATGTCACATAAACATGCTGAAGCCTTATGTATCTCGGCCAGATCACTCAGAGAAGAGTAATTGTGTTTTAAATACAGTCAAAAGTTGTTCAAATAGCCATGTTTCTCCTATTGATGATGATATTGTAAAGGAGAAATTTGGACAATACAAAATACCTAATTCTTTTGTATTACAGAATTTGGATGTAAAACTGTCTCATCTGTCTTCGACAGAAAGGCCAGTTATCATGAAACTCATTAATGAATTTAATGACATTTTTTCTGATGTACCAAAACAGACTAATGTTATAATGCATGATGTAGATGTTGGCGAGGCTAATCCAGTCAAGCAGCATCCTTACAGGGTCAACCCTGAAAAACTTGCCATACTTAGGTCAGAAATCAAGTATATGCTTGAAAATGACCTCATTGAACCAAGTTCCAGTAGTTGGAGCTCCCCATGTGTCTTGATACCTAAACAGGACAAGACTTATCGTTTTTGTACAGACTACCGTAAGGTAAATGCTGTAACAAAGACCGATTCGTTTCCTATCCCTAGGATAGACGATCTCATAGATCGTATTGGTGACGCTAAGTACATCACCAAAATAGACCTACTTTCAGGTTATTGGCAGGTTCCCCTGACTGATAGGGCAAAGGAAATCTCCGCCTTTGTCACCCCTGATGGTCTGTACCAATACAAAGTGATGCCATTTGGCATGAAGAATGCTCCTGCCACTTTCCAGAGAATGATAAATGCCCTGCTTGCTGACATGGAGAATTGCCACGCATACATAGACGATGTAGTAATTTTTAGCCAAGATTTTTCTAGCCATTGTAAACAACTGCATTGTCTTTTTACTAAACTTTTACATGCAAAAATTACTGTAAACCTGAGTAAGAGTGATTTTTGCCAGGCTTCCATCCAATACTTAGGCCATATTGTAGGACAAGGCCAGGTGAAACCTGTAATGGCCAAAGTAGAAGCTATCCAAGCTTTCCCTATTCCTGCTGATCGGAAACAACTCCGAAGATTTTTGGGAATGTCTGGATATTATAGAAAGTTTTGCGAAAATTTTTCTGTCATTGCCAGTCCTTTAACAAACCTCCTGAGAAAGAACGTCCGATTTACTTGGACGGATGAATGTCAGAAAGCCTTTAACCAAATTAAGCAGATATTATCTAGCTCCCCTATTTTGATGGCTCCTGACTTCGGAAAACCTTTTAGGTTAGCTATTGACGCCAGTGACACAGGTGTTGGGTCAGTCCTTTACCAAGAAGATAATTTCCAAGTAGAGCACCCTATTTGTTTCTTTTCCAAGAAATTTAATAGACATCAAAGAAATTATTCTACTGTGGAAAAAGAATGTCTTGGGTTGATTCTTTCTATACAACACTTTGATTTTTATATCAGTGGGTCCAGATGGCCACTAGTTGTATTTACTGACCACAATCCCCTTACATTTATCCACAAAATGTCTGGCAAGAATCAACGACTTCTCAGGTGGAGTTTATTTTTACAAGAGTACAACCTAGATCTTAAACACATAAAAGGCAGCGAAAATGTTATCGCCGATGCCTTATCTAGATTGTAAAAAGTATTTTGATGTATATATTTTTTTTATATATATCATGATAAATACATTCTGTAATGTAAATATCCTTTTTTTTAATTATTCTAAAAAGATTTCCATTTCGTGGAAATGTAAACTTTTTATTTTTAGGAGGGAGGTGTTACGTATCTAGGTAACAATGCCTAGATACTATTTTTTTTTCTTGACCTGTAGGTTGTCTGCCCCCTTGTGTAATAAGTTTTTTTTTCTTTTTTATTCGTCAAGCCACACAGACAGTGACCGGTCCTTGACCTGTGTGTGTACCTCTGGTTGAAAGGAGGGTGTTTTTTTTTTGTCTCTTTGAAGAGCGTTCTAGATCTGGGAAATTGATGACGTATTTGGTTCGAGAAATTCCTAGATTTGTCTTGAGATCGACGCGCGGTAGATTATATAAAGACCGCCCGCGTGACGTTGACGGACAGACATACGGAGACAGCCGTGGGACAGAATAGCGGAGACATTGCGCTACCCGTGCGTGGTATACCACTTGATCGTGTAAGTTAAGATTTTTTCTTTTTTTTCAAGGCCTTGCTTGCTTGTATTTGTAATTATATTTTCAAACTCTTGTATTGTAATATTTTTACATGCCATTTTTGTAAAAGGGTTTTGGTGAACCCTTCCATTTTGTATTGAGTTATATTTTGATTAAACATTAAGTTGATATTTTACCTTCCGATTTCTTGTGTCATTTTTTTTTTTGTTATTCATTGTAAGTCTTTGATTAAATTCAGACTTAAGATAAGTGACACAACTGCTTTTCTATTGTCACGTTCCCCTAGGCAAGCCATTTAAAAGTAGAATTCAATTCGTAATACGTGACAATAGGAATGATTAACGGAGGAATTTTAAAAGCGAAGACTGGGCTCTTTAGCCATCTTCGTGTTCATAGGAATGATTGATGTAGGAATTTTAAAAGTGAACACTGGGCTCTTTAGCCATCTTCATGTTAAAAGGATGTAGTTGAGGACATTTTCAAAGAAGATCGGTCTCGGTGGCCATCTTTGTACTTATAGGAAAGGATATTGTATTAATTTTTGAAAAATTGAGGATTTTTAGCTGAGGACTAGATGTAGTAATATAGTCATCAATTGAATTGTTCATCCAAGACGAAATTGTTGGTTATGTCTGTGCATTTGTAGACAACCCAACAGTGCACATCCTTTTTCTTGTTTTGCTTTTTTTCACGTGCCTTGGACAAAGCATCATCATAACTTGGAATGTTAAGAGGCGTTCAAAAAAAATCATAGAAGAATGAGTTTGTAAAATAACCGGCTAGTTCAGTTGAATAATAGTTGGGACATAATTAGTTGAGTGCAAGCTTTGACGCTGATTCAACCCATTCAACATTAGTTGAGTGCGAAGTTTGTGAGGCTGATTCAGCCCTCAAACCGGATGCTTGTAGACCACCTTCCAGAGATCTAACACGACGCCATCGTAAAAATTCGTTGCAGTCAGTTTATCACGATGAAGCTGTAGGTCAACAAGCTCAAAACAGGAGTCAGTGAAAAAAGCAAGCCTGAAACTTTTTATTGGGCTCCAACTATTCAACTGATGCACGTTTGCAAAACAAGAGTTAAAGAAAAGGATGAAAATATAAGCCACCAGATATAGATTGATTGTGCAGGAACAGTTGGGATTGTCGTTTGTATCACGCTCATCTCTCATCCACTGAGACATTGTGAAGCGATGTAACCAGTGATGTTTTGAAACATCTTTATTTAATTGTAATGAGGATATCTACAAACGTTTGTGTACAAATGTGTGATAATTCGCAGGTTTTTCATCTCTGCACTTAATGTGGTGATCAAAATGTATTTGCAATTCCCAGTGAAATCATTCTTTGAGTGCTTAAAAAAGAAATTCATACGGATGTATAACTGTGTTAGACGTCTTCATTTATATTCCGATGGAAGGTTTGTAACAATAATTAAGACACACTCAAGGAACATATGAACCTGTCCATCAAAGGAAATATCGCCGCTCGTGATGCAACGCACACTTAATCAACATTTGGCCTTGCAGACCAACTAAATAGTTGCGGAGAAAACACATTTAATTGATGACTTTACTATGTTTAGCTTAGGACTTTTCAAAAGCGAAGACCGGACTCTTTAGCCATCTTCGTGTTTATAGGAATGATTAATGGAGGAATTTTAAAAGCGAAGACTGGACTCCTTAGCCATCTTCGTGTTTATAGGAATGATTAATGGAGGAATTTTTAAAGCGAAGACTGGACTCCTTAGCCATCTTTGTGTTTATAGGAATGATTAACGGAGGAATTTTAAAAGCGAAGACTGGGCTCTTTAGCCATCTTCGTGTTCATAGGAATGATTGATGTAGGAATTTTAAAAGTGAAGACTGGGCTCTTTAGCCATCTTCATGTTAAAAGGATATAGTTGAGGACATTTTCAAAGAAGATCGGTCTCGGTGGCCATCTTTGTACTTATAGGAAAGGATATTGTATTAATTTTTGAAAAATTGAGGATTTTTAGCTGAGGACTAGATGTAGTAATATAGTCATCAATTGAATTGTTCATCCAAGACGAAATTGTTGGTTATGTCTGTGCATTTGTAGACAACCCAACAGTGCACATCCTTTTTCTTGTTTTGCTTTTTTTCACGTGCCTTGGACAAAGCATCATCATAACTTGGAATGTTAAGAGGCGTTCAAAAAAAATCATAGAAGAATGAGTTTGTAAAATAACCGGCTAGTTCAGTTGAATAATAGTTGGGACATAATTAGTTGAGTGCAAGCTTTGACGCTGATTCAACCCATTCAACATTAGTTGAGTGCGAAGTTTGTGAGGCTGATTCAGCCCTCAAACCGGATGCTTGTAGACCACCTTCCAGAGATCTAACACGACGCCATCGTAAAAATTCGTTGCAGTCAGTTTATCACGATGAAGCTGTAGGTCAACAAGCTCAAAACAGGAGTCAGTGAAAAAAGCAAGCCTGAAACTTTTTATTGGGCTCCAACTATTCAACTGATGCACGTTTGCAAAACAAGAGTTAAAGAAAAGGATGAAAATATAAGCCACCAGATATAGATTGATTGTGCAGGAACAGTTGGGATTGTCGTTTGTATCACGCTCATCTCTCATCCACTGAGACATTGTGAAGCGATGTAACCAGTGATGTTTTGAAAACATCTTTATTTAATTGTAATGAGGATATCTACAAACGTTTGTGTACAAATGTGTGATAATTCGCAGGTTTTTCATCTCTGCACTTAATGTGGTGATCAAAATGTATTTGCAATTCCCAGTGAAATCATTCTTTGAGTGCTTAAAAAAGAAATTCATACGGATGTATAACTGTGTTAGACGTCTTCATTTATATTCCGATGGAAGGTTTGTAACAATAATTAAGACACACTCAAGGAACATATGAACCTGTCCATCAAAGGAAATATCGCCGCTCGTGATGCAACGCACACTTAATCAACATTTGGCCTTGCAGACCAACTAAATAGTTGCGGAGAAAACACATTTAATTGATGACTTTACTATGTTTAGCTTAGGACTTTTCAAAAGCGAAGACCGGACTCTTTAGCCATCTTCGTGTTTATAGGAATGATTAATGGAGGAATTTTAAAAGCGAAGACTGGACTCCTTAGCCATCTTCGTGTTTATAGGAATGATTAATGGAGGAATTTTTAAAGCGAAGACTGGACTCCTTAGCCATCTTCGTGTTTATAGGAATGATTAACGGAGGAATTTTAAAAGCGAAGACTGGGCTCTTTAGCCATCTTCGTGTTCATAGGAATGATTGATGTAGGAATTTTAAAAGTGAAGACTGGGCTCTTTAGCCATCTTCATGTTAAAAGGATGTAGTTGAGGACATTTTCAAAGAAGATCGGTCTCGGTGGCCATCTTTGTACTTATAGGAAAGGATATTGTATTAATTTTTGAAAAATTGAGGATTTTTAGCTGAGGACTAGATGTAGTAATATAGTCATCAATTGAATTGTTCATCCAAGACGAAATTGTTGGTTATGTCTGTGCATTTGTAGACAACCCAACAGTGCACATCCTTTTTCTTGTTTTGCTTTTTTTCACGTGCCTTGGACAAAGCATCATCATAACTTGGAATGTTAAGAGGCGTTCAAAAAAAATCATAGAAGAATGAGTTTGTAAAATAACCGGCTAGTTCAGTTGAATAATAGTTGGGACATAATTAGTTGAGTGCAAGCTTTGACGCTGATTCAACCCATTCAACATTAGTTGAGTGCGAAGTTTGTGAGGCTGATTCAGCCCTCAAACCGGATGCTTGTAGACCACCTTCCAGAGATCTAACACGACGCCATCGTAAAAATTCGTTGCAGTCAGTTTATCACGATGAAGCTGTAGGTCAACAAGCTCAAAACAGGAGTCAGTGAAAAAAGCAAGCCTGAAACTTTTTATTGGGCTCCAACTATTCAACTGATGCACGTTTGCAAAACAAGAGTTAAAGAAAAGGATGAAAATATAAGCCACCAGATATAGATTGATTGTGCAGGAACAGTTGGGATTGTCGTTTGTATCACGCTCATCTCTCATCCACTGAGACATTGTGAAGCGATGTAACCAGTGATGTTTGGAAACATCTTTATTTAATTGTAATGAGGATATCTACAAACGTTTGTGTACAAATGTGTGATAATTCGCAGGTTTTTCATCTCTGCACTTAATGTGGTGATCAAAATGTATTTGCAATTCCCAGTGAAATCATTCTTTGAGTGCTTAAAAAAGAAATTCATACGGATGTATAACTGTGTTAGACGTCTTCATTTATATTCCGATGGAAGGTTTGTAACAATAATTAAGACACACTCAAGGAACATATGAACCTGTCCATCAAAGGAAATATCGCCGCTCGTGATGCAACGCACACTTAATCAACATTTGGCCTTGCAGACCAACTAAATAGTTGCGGAGAAAACACATTTAATTGATGACTTTACTATGTTTAGCTTAGGACTTTTCAAAAGCGAAGACCGGACTCTTTAGCCATCTTCGTGTTTATAGGAATGATTAATGGAGGAATTTTAAAAGCGAAGACTGGACTCCTTAGCCATCTTCGTGTTTATAGGAATGATTAATGTAGGAATTTTAAAAGCGAAGACTGGGCTCTTTAGCCATCTTCGTGTTCATAGGAATGATTGATGTAGGAATTTTAAAAGTGAAGACTGGGCTCTTTAGCCATCTTCATGTTAAAAGGATGTAGTTGAGGACATTTTCAAAGAAGATCGGTCTCGGTGGCCATCTTTGTACTTATAGGAAAGGATATTGTATTAATTTTTGAAAAATTGAGGATTTTTAGCTGAGGACTAGATGTAGTAATATAGTCATCAATTGAATTGTTCATCCAAGACGAAATTGTTGGTTATGTCTGTGCATTTGTAGACAACCCAACAGTGCACATCCTTTTTCTTGTTTTGCTTTTTTTCACGTGCCTTGGACAAAGCATCATCATAACTTGGAATGTTAAGAGGCGTTCAAAAAAAATCATAGAAGAATGAGTTTGTAAAATAACCGGCTAGTTCAGTTGAATAATAGTTGGGACATAATTAGTTGAGTGCAAGCTTTGACGCTGATTCAACCCATTCAACATTAGTTGAGTGCGAAGTTTGTGAGGCTGATTCAGCCCTTAAACCGGATGCTTGTAGACCACCTTCCAGAGATCTAACACGACGCCATCGTAAAAATTCGTTGCAGTCAGTTTATCACGATGAAGCTGTAGGTCAACAAGCTCAAAACAGGAGTCAGTGAAAAAAGCAAGCCTGAAACTTTTTATTGGGCTCCAACTATTCAACTGATGCACGTTTGCAAAACAAGAGTTAAAGAAAAGGATGAAAATATAAGCCACCAGATATAGATTGATTGTGCAGGAACAGTTGGGATTGTCGTTTGTATCACGCTCATCTCTCATCCACTGAGACATTGTGAAGCGATGTAACCAGTGATGTTTTGAAACATCTTTATTTAATTGTAATGAGGATATCTACAAACGTTTGTGTACAAATGTGTGATAATTCGCAGGTTTTTCATCTCTGCACTTAATGTGGTGATCAAAATGTATTTGCAATTCCCAGTGAAATCATTCTTTGAGTGCTTAAAAAAGAAATTCATACGGATGTATAACTGTGTTAGACGTCTTCATTTATATTCCGATGGAAGGTTTGTAACAATAATTAAGACACACTCAAGGAACATATGAACCTGTCCATCAAAGGAAATATCGCCGCTCGTGATGCAACGCACACTTAATCAACATTTGCCCTTGCAGACCAACTAAATAGTTGCGGAGAAAACACATTTAATTGATGACTTTACTATGTTTAGCTTAGGACTTTTCAAAAGCGAAGACCGGACTCTTTAGCCATCTTCGTGTTTATAGGAATGATTAATGGAGGAATTTTAAAAGCGAAGACTGGACTCCTTAGCCATCTTCGTGTTTATAGGAATGATTAATGGAGGAATTTTAAAAGCGAAGACTGGACTCCTTAGCCATCTTCGTGTTTATAGGAATGATTAACGGAGGAATTTTAAAAGCGAAGACTGGGCTCTTTAGCCATCTTCGTGTTCATAGGAATGATTGATGTAGGAATTTTAAAAGTGAAGACTGGGCTCTTTAGCCATCTTCATGTTAAAAGGATGTAGTTGAGGACATTTTCAAAGAAGATCGGTCTCGGTGGCCATCTTTGTACTTATAGGAAAGGATATTGTATTAATTTTTGAAAAATTGAGGATTTTTAGCTGAGGACTAGATGTAGTAATATAGTCATCAATTGAATTGTTCATCCAAGACGAAATTGTTGGTTATGTCTGTGCATTTGTAGACAACCCAACAGTGCACATCCTTTTTCTTGTTTTGCTTTTTTTCACGTGCCTTGGACAAAGCATCATCATAACTTGGAATGTTAAGAGGCGTTCAAAAAAAATCATAGAAGAATGAGTTTGTAAAATAACCGGCTAGTTCAGTTGAATAATAGTTGGGACATAATTAGTTGAGTGCAAGCTTTGACGCTGATTCAACCCATTCAACATTAGTTGAGTGCGAAGTTTGTGAGGCTGATTCAGCCCTCAAACCGGATGCTTGTAGACCACCTTCCAGAGATCTAACACGACGCCATCGTAAAAATTCGTTGCAGTCAGTTTATCACGATGAAGCTGTAGGTCAACAAGCTCAAAACAGGAGTCAGTGAAAAAAGCAAGCCTGAAACTTTTTATTGGGCTCCAACTATTCAACTGATGCACGTTTGCAAAACAAGAGTTAAAGAAAAGGATGAAAATATAAGCCACCAGATATAGATTGATTGTGCAGGAACAGTTGGGATTGTCGTTTGTATCACGCTCATCTCTCATCCACTGAGACATTGTGAAGCGATGTAACCAGTGATGTTTGGAAACATCTTTATTTAATTGTAATGAGGATATCTACAAACGTTTGTGTACAAATGTGTGATAATTCGCAGGTTTTTCATCTCTGCACTTAATGTGGTGATCAAAATGTATTTGCAATTCCCAGTGAAATCATTCTTTGAGTGCTTAAAAAAGAAATTCATACGGATGTATAACTGTGTTAGACGTCTTCATTTATATTCCGATGGAAGGTTTGTAACAATAATTAAGACACACTCAAGGAACATATGAACCTGTCCATCAAAGGAAATATCGCCGCTCGTGATGCAACGCACACTTAATCAACATTTGCCCTTGCAGACCAACTAAATAGTTGCGGAGAAAACACATTTAATTGATGACTTTACTATGTTTAGCTTAGGACTTTTCAAAAGCGAAGACCGGACTCTTTAGCCATCTTCGTGTTTATAGGAATGATTAATGGAGGAATTTTAAAAGCGAAGACTGGACTCCTTAGCCATCTTCGTGTTTATAGGAATGATTAATGGAGGAATTTTAAAAGCGAAGACTGGACTCCTTAGCCATCTTCGTGTTTATAGGAATGATTAACGGAGGAATTTTAAAAGCGAAGACTGGGCTCTTTAGCCATCTTCGTGTTCATAGGAATGATTGATGTAGGAATTTTAAAAGTGAAGACTGGGCTCTTTAGCCATCTTCATGTTAAAAGGATGTAGTTGAGGACATTTTCAAAGAAGATCGGTCTCGGTGGCCATCTTTGTACTTATAGGAAAGGATATTGTATTAATTTTTGAAAAATTGAGGATTTTTAGCTGAGGACTAGATGTAGTAATATAGTCATCAATTGAATTGTTCATCCAAGACGAAATTGTTGGTTATGTCTGTGCATTTGTAGACAACCCAACAGTGCACATCCTTTTTCTTGTTTTGCTTTTTTTCACGTGCCTTGGACAAAGCATCATCATAACTTGGAATGTTAAGAGGCGTTCAAAAAAAATCATAGAAGAATGAGTTTGTAAAATAACCGGCTAGTTCAGTTGAATAATAGTTGGGACATAATTAGTTGAGTGCAAGCTTTGACGCTGATTCAACCCATTCAACATTAGTTGAGTGCGAAGTTTGTGAGGCTGATTCAGCCCTCAAACCGGATGCTTGTAGACCACCTTCCAGAGATCTAACACGACGCCATCGTAAAAATTCGTTGCAGTCAGTTTATCACGATGAAGCTGTAGGTCAACAAGCTCAAAACAGGAGTCAGTGAAAAAAGCAAGCCTGAAACTTTTTATTGGGCTCCAACTATTCAACTGATGCACGTTTGCAAAACAAGAGTTAAAGAAAAGGATGAAAATATAAGCCACCAGATATAGATTGATTGTGCAGGAACAGTTGGGATTGTCGTTTGTATCACGCTCATCTCTCATCCACTGAGACATTGTGAAGCGATGTAACCAGTGATGTTTGGAAACATCTTTATTTAATTGTAATGAGGATATCTACAAACGTTTGTGTACAAATGTGTGATAATTCGCAGGTTTTTCATCTCTGCACTTAATGTGGTGATCAAAATGTATTTGCAATTCCCAGTGAAATCATTCTTTGAGTGCTTAAAAAAGAAATTCATACGGATGTATAACTGTGTTAGACGTCTTCATTTATATTCCGATGGAAGGTTTGTAACAATAATTAAGACACACTCAAGGAACATATGAACCTGTCCATCAAAGGAAATATCGCCGCTCGTGATGCAACGCACACTTAATCAACATTTGCCCTTGCAGACCAACTAAATAGTTGCGGAGAAAACACATTTAATTGATGACTTTACTATGTTTAGCTTAGGACTTTTCAAAAGCGAAGACCGGACTCTTTAGCCATCTTCGTGTTTATAGGAATGATTAATGGAGGAATTTTAAAAGCGAAGACTGGACTCCTTAGCCATCTTCGTGTTTATAGGAATGATTAATGTAGGAATTTTAAAAGCGAAGACTGGACTCCTTAGCCATCTTCGTGTTTATAGGAATGATTAACGGAGGAATTTTAAAAGCGAAGACTGGGCTCTTTAGCCATCTTCGTGTTCATAGGAATGATTGATGTAGGAATTTTAAAAGTGAAGACTGGGCTCTTTAGCCATCTTCATGTTAAAAGGATGTAGTTGAGGACATTTTCAAAGAAGATCGGTCTCGGTGGCCATCTTTGTACTTATAGGAAAGGATATTGTATTAATTTTTGAAAAATTGAGGATTTTTAGCTGAGGACTAGATGTAGTAATATAGTCATCAATTGAATTGTTCATCCAAGACGAAATTGTTGGTTATGTCTGTGCATTTGTAGACAACCCAACAGTGCACATCCTTTTTCTTGTTTTGCTTTTTTTCACGTGCCTTGGACAAAGCATCATCATAACTTGGAATGTTAAGAGGCGTTCAAAAAAAATCATAGAAGAATGAGTTTGTAAAATAACCGGCTAGTTCAGTTGAATAATAGTTGGGACATAATTAGTTGAGTGCAAGCTTTGACGCTGATTCAACCCATTCAACATTAGTTGAGTGCGAAGTTTGTGAGGCTGATTCAGCCCTCAAACCGGATGCTTGTAGACCACCTTCCAGAGATCTAACACGACGCCATCGTAAAAATTCGTTGCAGTCAGTTTATCACGATGAAGCTGTAGGTC
Organism: Biomphalaria pfeifferi; assembly: GCA_030265305.1. Classification (NCBI taxonomy): domain Eukaryota; kingdom Metazoa; phylum Mollusca; class Gastropoda; family Planorbidae; genus Biomphalaria; species Biomphalaria pfeifferi. The sequence continues at coordinate 298,909 of JASAOG010000321.1, read as the reverse complement.
AACAAGCTCAAAACAGGAGTCAGTGAAAAAAGCAAGCCTGAAACTTTTTATTGGGCTCCAACTATTCAACTGATGCACGTTTGCAAAACAAGAGTTAAAGAAAAGGATGAAAATATAAGCCACCAGATATAGATTGATTGTGCAGGAACAGTTGGGATTGTCGTTTGTATCACGCTCATCTCTCATCCACTGAGACATTGTGAAGCGATGTAACCAGTGATGTTTTGAAACATCTTTATTTAATTGTAATGAGGATATCTACAAACGTTTGTGTACAAATGTGTGATAATTCGCAGGTTTTTCATCTCTGCACTTAATGTGGTGATCAAAATGTATTTGCAATTCCCAGTGAAATCATTCTTTGAGTGCTTAAAAAAGAAATTCATACGGATGTATAACTGTGTTAGACGTCTTCATTTATATTCCGATGGAAGGTTTGTAACAATAATTAAGACACACTCAAGGAACATATGAACCTGTCCATCAAAGGAAATATCGCCGCTCGTGATGCAACGCACACTTAATCAACATTTGCCCTTGCAGACCAACTAAATAGTTGCGGAGAAAACACATTTAATTGATGACTTTACTATGTTTAGCTTAGGACTTTTCAAAAGCGAAGACCGGACTCTTTAGCCATCTTCGTGTTTATAGGAATGATTAATGGAGGAATTTTAAAAGCGAAGACTGGACTCCTTAGCCATCTTCGTGTTTATAGGAATGATTAATGGAGGAATTTTAAAAGCGAAGACTGGACTCCTTAGCCATCTTCGTGTTTATAGGAATGATTAACGGAGGAATTTTAAAAGCGAAGACTGGGCTCTTTAGCCATCTTCGTGTTCATAGGAATGATTGATGTAGGAATTTTAAAAGTGAAGACTGGGCTCTTTAGCCATCTTCATGTTAAAAGGATGTAGTTGAGGACATTTTCAAAGAAGATCGGTCTCGGTGGCCATCTTTGTACTTATAGGAAAGGATATTGTATTAATTTTTGAAAAATTGAGGATTTTTAGCTGAGGACTAGATGTAGTAATATAGTCATCAATTGAATTGTTCATCCAAGACGAAATTGTTGGTTATGTCTGTGCATTTGTAGACAACCCAACAGTGCACATCCTTTTTCTTGTTTTGCTTTTTTTCACGTGCCTTGGACAAAGCATCATCATAACTTGGAATGTTAAGAGGCGTTCAAAAAAAATCATAGAAGAATGAGTTTGTAAAATAACCGGCTAGTTCAGTTGAATAATAGTTGGGACATAATTAGTTGAGTGCAAGCTTTGACGCTGATTCAACCCATTCAACATTAGTTGAGTGCGAAGTATGTGAGGCTGATTCAGCCCTCAAACCGGATGCTTGTAGACCACCTTCCAGAGATCTAACACGACGCCATCGTAAAAATTCGTTGCAGTCTGTTTATCACGATGAAGCTGTAGGTCAACAAGCTCAAAACAGGAGTCAGTGAAAAAAGCAAGCCTGAAACTTTTTATTGGGCTCCAACTATTCAACTGATGCACGTTTGCAAAACAAGAGTTAAAGAAAAGGATGAAAATATAAGCCACCAGATATAGATTGATTGTGCAGGAACAGTTGGGATTGTCGTTTGTATCACGCTCATCTCTCATCCACTGAGACATTGTGAAGCGATGTAACCAGTGATGTTTTGAAACATCTTTATTTAATTGTAATGAGGATATCTACAAACGTTTGTGTACAAATGTGTGATAATTCGCAGGTTTTTCATCTCTGCACTTAATGTGGTGATCAAAATGTATTTGCAATTCCCAGTGAAATCATTCTTTGAGTGCTTAAAAAAGAAATTCATACGGATGTATAACTGTGTTAGACGTCTTCATTTATATTCCGATGGAAGGTTTGTAACAATAATTAAGACACACTCAAGGAACATATGAACCTGTCCATCAAAGGAAATATCGCCGCTCGTGATGCAACGCACACTTAATCAACATTTGCCCTTGCAGACCAACTAAATAGTTGCGGAGAAAACACATTTAATTGATGACTTTACTATGTTTAGCTTAGGACTTTTCAAAAGCGAAGACCGGACTCTTTAGCCATCTTCGTGTTTATAGGAATGATTAATGGAGGCATTTTAAAAGCGAAGACTGGACTCCTTAGCCATCTTCGTGTTTATAGGAATGATTAATGTAGGAATTTTAAAAGCGAAGACTGGACTCCTTAGCCATCTTCGTGTTTATAGGAATGATTAACGGAGGAATTTTAAAAGCGAAGACTGGGCTCTTTAGCCATCTTCGTGTTCATAGGAATGATTGATGTAGGAATTTTAAAAGTGAAGACTGGGCTCTTTAGCCATCTTCATGTTAAAAGGATGTAGTTGAGGACATTTTCAAAGAAGATCGGTCTCGGTGGCCATCTTTGTACTTATAGGAAAGGATATTGTATTAATTTTTGAAAAATTGAGGATTTTTAGCTGAGGACTAGATGTAGTAATATAGTCATCAATTGAATTGTTCATCCAAGACGAAATTGTTGGTTATGTCTGTGCATTTGTAGACAACCCAACAGTGCACATCCTTTTTCTTGTTTTGCTTTTTTTCACGTGCCTTGGACAAAGCATCATCATAACTTGGAATGTTAAGAGGCGTTCAAAAAAAATCATAGAAGAATGAGTTTGTAAAATAACCGGCTAGTTCAGTTGAATAATAGTTGGGACATAATTAGTTGAGTGCAAGCTTTGACGCTGATTCAACCCATTCAACATTAGTTGAGTGCGAAGTTTGTGAGGCTGATTCAGCCCTCAAACCGGATGCTTGTAGACCACCTTCCAGAGATCTAACACGACGCCATCGTAAAAATTCGTTGCAGTCAGTTTATCACGATGAAGCTGTAGGTCAACAAGCTCAAAACAGGAGTCAGTGAAAAAAGCAAGCCTGAAACTTTTTATTGGGCTCCAACTATTCAACTGATGCACGTTTGCAAAACAAGAGTTAAAGAAAAGGATGAAAATATAAGCCACCAGATATAGATTGATTGTGCAGGAACAGTTGGGATTGTCGTTTGTATCACGCTCATCTCTCATCCGCTGAGACATTGTGAAGCGATGTAACCAGTGATGTTTTGAAACATCTTTATTTAATTGTAATGAGGATATCTACAAACGTTTGTGTACAAATGTGTGATAATTCGCAGGTTTTTCATCTCTGCACTTAATGTGGTGATCAAAATGTATTTGCAATTCCCAGTGAAATCATTCTTTGAGTGCTTAAAAAAGAAATTCATACGGATGTATAACTGTGTTAGACGTCTTCATTTATATTCCGATGGAAGGTTTGTAACAATAATTAAGACACACTCAAGGAACATATGAACCTGTCCATCAAAGGAAATATCGCCGCTCGTGATGCAACGCACACTTAATCAACATTTGCCCTTGCAGACCAACTAAATAGTTGCGGAGAAAACACATTTAATTGATGACTTTACTATGTTTAGCTTAGGACTTTTCAAAAGCGAAGACCGGACTCTTTAGCCATCTTCGTGTTTATAGGAATGATTAATGGAGGAATTTTAAAAGCGAAGACTGGACTCCTTAGCCATCTTCGTGTTTATAGGAATGATTAATGTAGGAATTTTAAAAGCGAAGACTGGACTCCTTAGCCATCTTCGTGTTTATAGGAATGATTAACGGAGGAATTTTAAAAGCGAAGACTGGGCTCTTTAGCCATCTTCGTGTTCATAGGAATGATTGATGTAGGAATTTTAAAAGTGAAGACTGGGCTCTTTAGCCATCTTCATGTTAAAAGGATGTAGTTGAGGACATTTTCAAAGAAGATCGGTCTCGGTGGCCATCTTTGTACTTATAGGAAAGGATATTGTATTAATTTTTGAAAAATTGAGGATTTTTAGCTGAGGACTAGATGTAGTAATATAGTCATCAATTGAATTGTTCATCCAAGACGAAATTGTTGGTTATGTCTGTGCATTTGTAGACAACCCAACAGTGCACATCCTTTTTCTTGTTTTGCTTTTTTTCACGTGCCTTGGACAAAGCATCATCATAACTTGGAATGTTAAGAGGCGTTCAAAAAAAAATCATAGAAGAATGAGTTTGTAAAATAACCGGCTAGTTCAGTTGAATAATAGTTGGGACATAATTAGTTGAGTGCAAGCTTTGACGCTGATTCAACCCATTCAACATTAGTTGAGTGCGAAGTTTGTGAGGCTGATTCAGCCCTCAAACCGGATGCTTGTAGACCACCTTCCAGAGATCTAACACGACGCCATCGTAAAAATTCGTTGCAGTCAGTTTATCACGATGAAGCTGTAGGTCAACAAGCTCAAAACAGGAGTCAGTGAAAAAAGCAAGCCTGAAACTTTTTATTGGGCTCCAACTATTCAACTGATGCACGTTTGCAAAACAAGAGTTAAAGAAAAGGATGAAAATATAAGCCATCAGATATAGGATGATTGTGCAGGAACAGTTGGGATTGTCGTTTGTATCACGCTCATCTCTCATCCGCTGAGACATTGTGAAGCGATGTAACCAGTGATGTTTTGAAACATCTTTATTTAATTGTAATGAGGATATCTACAAACGTTTGTGTACAAATGTGTGATAATTCGCAGGTTTTTCATCTCTGCACTTAATGTGATGATCAAAATGTATTTGCAATTCCCAGTGAAATCATTCTTTGAGTGCTTAAAAAAGAAATTCATACGGATGTATAACTGTGTTAGACGTCTTCATTTATATTCCGATGGAAGGTTTGTAACAATAATTAAGACACACTCAAGGAACATATGAACCTGTCCATCAAAGGAAATATCGCCGCTCGTGATGCAACGCACACTTAATCAACATTTGCCCTTGCAGACCAACTAAATAGTTGCGGAGAAAACACATTTAATTGATGACTTTACTATGTTTAGCTTAGGACTTTTCAAAAGCGAAGACCGGACTCTTTAGCCATCTTCGTGTTTATAGGAATGATTAATGGAGGAATTTTAAAAGCGAAGACTGGACTCCTTAGCCATCTTCGTGTTTATAGGAAAGATTAATGTAGGAATTTTAAAAGCGAAGACTGGACTCCTTAGCCATCTTCGTGTTTATAGGAATGATTAACGGAGGAATTTTAAAAGCGAAGACTGGGCTCTTTAGCCATCTTCGTGTTCATAGGAATGATTGATGTAGGAATTTTAAAAGTGAAGACTGGGCTCTTTAGCCATCTTCATGTTAAAAGGATGTAGTTGAGGACATTTTCAAAGAAGATCGGTCTCGGTGGCCATCTTTGTACTTATAGGAAAGGATATTGTATTAATTTTTGAAAAATTGAGGATTTTTAGCTGAGGACTAGATGTAGTAATATAGTCATCAATTGAATTGTTCATCCAAGACGAAATTGTTGGTTATGTCTGTGCATTTGTAGACAACCCAACAGTGCACATCCTTTTTCTTGTTTTGCTTTTTTTCACGTGCCTTGGACAAAGCATCATCATAACTTGGAATGTTAAGAGGCGTTAAAAAAAAAATCATAGAAGAATGAGTTTGTAAAATAACCGGCTAGTTCAGTTGAATAATAGTTGGGACATAATTAGTTGAGTGCAAGCTTTGACGCTGATTCAACCCATTCAACATTAGTTGAGTGCGAAGTTTGTGAGGCTGATTCAGCCCTCAAACCGGATGCTTGTAGACCACCTTCCAGAGATCTAACACGACGCCATCGTAAAAATTCGTTGCAGTCAATTTATCACGATGAAGCTGTAGGTCAACAAGCTCAAAACAGGAGTCAGTGAAAAAAGCAAGCCTGAAACTTTTTATTGGGCTCCAACTATTCAACTGATGCACGTTTGCAAAACAAGAGTTAAAGAAAAGGATGAAAATATAAGCCATCAGATATAGGATGATTGTGCAGGAACAGTTGGGATTGTCGTTTGTATCACGCTCATCTCTCATCCGCTGAGACATTGTGAAGCGATGTAACCAGTGATGTTTTGAAACATCTTTATTTAATTGTAATGAGGATATCTACAAACGTTTGTGTACAAATGTGTGATAATTCGCAGGTTTTTCATCTCTGCACTTAATGTGATGATCAAAATGTATTTGCAATTCCCAGTGAAATCATTCTTTGAGTGCTTAAAAAAGAAATTCATACGGATGTATAACTGTGTTAGACGTCTTCATTTATATTCCGATGGAAGGTTTGTAACAATAATTAAGACACACTCAAGGAACATATGAACCTGTCCATCAAAGGAAATATCGCCGCTCGTGATGCAACGCACACTTAATCAACATTTGCCCTTGCAGACCAACTAAATAGTTGCGGAGAAAACACATTTAATTGATGACTTTACTATGTTTAGCTTAGGACTTTTCAAAAGCGAAGACCGGACTCTTTAGCCATCTTCGTGTTTATAGGAATGATTAATGGAGGAATTTTAAAAGCGAAGACTGGACTCCTTAGCCATCTTCGTGTTTATAGGAAAGATTAATGTAGGAATTTTAAAAGCGAAGACTGGACTCCTTAGCCATCTTCGTGTTTATAGGAATGATTAACGGAGGAATTTTAAAAGCGAAGACTGGGCTCTTTAGCCATCTTCGTGTTCATAGGAATGATTGATGTAGGAATTTTAAAAGTGAAGACTGGGCTCTTTAGCCATCTTCATGTTAAAAGGATGTAGTTGAGGACATTTTCAAAGAAGATCGGTCTCGGTGGCCATCTTTGTACTTATAGGAAAGGATATTGTATTAATTTTTGAAAAATTGAGGATTTTTAGCTGAGGACTAGATGTAGTAATATAGTCATCAATTGAATTGTTCATCCAAGACGAAATTGTTGGTTATGTCTGTGCATTTGTAGACAACCCAACAGTGCACATCCTTTTTCTTGTTTTGCTTTTTTTCACGTGCCTTGGACAAAGCATCATCATAACTTGGAATGTTAAGAGGCGTTAAAAAAAAAATCATAGAAGAATGAGTTTGTAAAATAACCGGCTAGTTCAGTTGAATAATAGTTGGGACATAATTAGTTGAGTGCAAGCTTTGACGCTGATTCAACCCATTCAACATTAGTTGAGTGCGAAGTTTGTGAGGCTGATTCAGCCCTCAAACCGGATGCTTGTAGACCACCTTCCAGAGATCTAACACGACGCCATCGTAAAAATTCGTTGCAGTCAGTTTATCACGATGAAGCTGTAGGTCAACAAGCTCAAAACAGGAGTCAGTGAAAAAAGCAAGCCTGAAACTTTTTATTGGGCTCCAACTATTCAACTGATGCACGTTTGCAAAACAAGAGTTAAAGAAAAGGATGAAAATATAAGCCATCAGATATAGGATGATTGTGCAGGAACAGTTGGGATTGTCGTTTGTATCACGCTCATCTCTCATCCGCTGAGACATTGTGAAGCGATGTAACCAGTGATGTTTTGAAACATCTTTATTTAATTGTAATGAGGATATCTACAAACGTTTGTGTACAAATGTGTGATAATTCGCAGGTTTTTCATCTCTGCACTTAATGTGGTGATCAAAATGTATTTGCAATTCCCAGTGAAATCATTCTTTGAGTGCTTAAAAAAGAAATTCATACGGATGTATAACTGTGTTAGACGTCTTCATTTATATTCCGATGGAAGGTTTGTAACAATAATTAAGACACACTCAAGGAACATATGAACCTGTCCATCAAAGGAAATATCGCCGCTCGTGATGCAACGCACACTTAATCAACATTTGCCCTTGCAGACCAACTAAATAGTTGCGGAGAAAACACATTTAATTGATGACTTTACTATGTTTAGCTTAGGACTTTTCAAAAGCGAAGACCGGACTCTTTAGCCATCTTCGTGTTTATAGGAATGATTAATGGAGGAATTTTAAAAGCGAAGACTGGACTCCTTAGCCATCTTCGTGTTTATAGGAAAGATTAATGTAGGAATTTTAAAAGCGAAGACTGGACTCCTTAGCCATGTTCGTGTTTATAGGAATGATTAACGGAGGAATTTTAAAAGCGAAGACTGGGCTCTTTAGCCATCTTCGTGTTCATAGGAATGATTGATGTAGGAATTTTAAAAGTGAAGACTGGGCTCTTTAGCCATCTTCATGTTAAAAGGATGTAGTTGAGGACATTTTCAAAGAAGATCGGTCTCGGTGGCCATCTTTGTACTTATAGGAAAGGATATTGTATTAATTTTTGAAAAATTGAGGATTTTTAGCTGAGGACTAGATGTAGTAATATAGTCATCAATTGAATTGTTCATCCAAGACGAAATTGTTGGTTATGTCTGTGCATTTGTAGACAACCCAACAGTGCACATCCTTTTTCTTGTTTTGCTTTTTTTCACGTGCCTTGGACAAAGCATCATCATAACTTGGAATGTTAAGAGGCGTTAAAAAAAAAATCATAGAAGAATGAGTTTGTAAAATAACCGGCTAGTTCAGTTGAATAATAGTTGGGACATAATTAGTTGAGTGCAAGCTTTGACGCTGATTCAACCCATTCAACATTAGTTGAGTGCGAAGTTTGTGAGGCTGATTCAGCCCTCAAACCGGATGCTTGTAGACCACCTTCCAGAGATCTAACACGACGCCATCGTAAAAATTCGTTGCAGTCAGTTTATCACGATGAAGCTGTAGGTCAACAAGCTCAAAACAGGAGTCAGTGAAAAAAGCAAGCCTGAAACTTTTTATTGGGCTCCAACTATTCAACTGATGCACGTTTGCAAAACAAGAGTTAAAGAAAAGGATGAAAATATAAGCCATCAGATATAGGATGATTGTGCAGGAACAGTTGGGATTGTCGTTTGTATCACGCTCATCTCTCATCCGCTGAGACATTGTGAAGCGATGTAACCAGTGATGTTTTGAAACATCTTTATTTAATTGTAATGAGGATATCTACAAACGTTTGTGTACAAATGTGTGATAATTCGCAGATTTTTCATCTCTGCACTTAATGTGGTGATCAAAATGTATTTGCAATTCCCAGTGAAATCATTCTTTGAGTGCTTAAAAAAGAAATTCATACGGATGTATAACTGTGTTAGACGTCTTCATTTATATTCCGATGGAAGGTTTGTAACAATAATTAAGACACACTCAAGGAACATATGAACCTGTCCATCAAAGGAAATATCGCCGCTCGTGATGCAACGCACACTTAATCAACATTTGCCCTTGCAGACCAACTAAATAGTTGCGGAGAAAACACATTTAATTGATGACTTTACTATGTTTAGCTTAGGACTTTTCAAAAGCGAAGACCGGACTCTTTAGCCATCTTCGTGTTTATAGGAATGATTAATGGAGGCATTTTAAAAGCGAAGACTGGACTCCTTAGCCATCTTCGTGTTTATAGGAATGATTAATGGAGGAATTTTAAAAGCGAAGACTGGACTCCTTAGCCATCTTCGTGTTTATAGGAATGATTAACGGAGGAATTTTAAAAGCGAAGACTGGGCTCTTTAGCCATCTTCGTGTTCATAGGAATGATTGATGTAGGAATTTTAAAAGTGAAGACTGGGCTCTTTAGCCATCTTCATGTTAAAAGGATGTAGTTGAGGACATTTTCAAAGAAGATCGGTCTCGGTGGCCATCTTTGTACTTATAGGAAAGGATATTGTATTAATTTTTGAAAAATTGAGGATTTTTAGCTGAGGACTAGATGTAGTAATATAGTCATCAATTGAATTGTTCATCCAAGACGAAATTGTTGGTTATGTCTGTGCATTTGTAGACAACCCAACAGTGCACATCCTTTTTCTTGTTTTGCTTTTTTTCACGTGCCTTGGACAAAGCATCATCATAACTTGGAATGTTAAGAGGCGTTAAAAAAAAATCATAGAAGAATGAGTTTGTAAAATAACCGGCTAGTTCAGTTGAATAATAGTTGGGACATAATTAGTTGAGTGCAAGCTTTGACGCTGATTCAACCCATTCAACATTAGTTGAGTGCGAAGTTTGTGAGGCTGATTCAGCCCTCAAACCGGATGCTTGTAGACCACCTTCCAGAGATCTAACACGACGCCATCGTAAAAATTCGTTGCAGTCAGTTTATCACGATGAAGCTGTAGGTCAACAAGCTCAAAACAGGAGTCAGTGAAAAAAGCAAGCCTGAAACTTTTTATTGGGCTCCAACTATTCAACTGATGCACGTTTGCAAAACAAGAGTTAAAGAAAAGGATGAAAATATAAGCCATCAGATATAGGATGATTGTGCAGGAACAGTTGGGATTGTCGTTTGTATCACGCTCATCTCTCATCCGCTGAGACATTGTGAAGCGATGTAACCAGTGATGTTTTGAAACATCTTTATTTAATTGTAATGAGGATATCTACAAACGTTTGTGTACAAATGTGTGATAATTCGCAGGTTTTTCATCTCTGCACTTAATGTGATGATCAAAATGTATTTGCAATTCCCAGTGAAATCATTCTTTGAGTGCTTAAAAAAGAAATTCATACGGATGTATAACTGTGTTAGACGTCTTCATTTATATTCCGATGGAAGGTTTGTAACAATAATTAAGACACACTCAAGGAACATATGAACCTGTCCATCAAAGGAAATATCGCCGCTCGTGATGCAACGCACACTTAATCAACATTTGCCCTTGCAGACCAACTAAATAGTTGCGGAGAAAACACATTTAATTGATGACTTTACTATGTTTAGCTTAGGACTTTTCAAAAGCGAAGACCGGACTCTTTAGCCATCTTCGTGTTTATAGGAATGATTAATGGAGGAATTTTAAAAGCGAAGACTGGACTCCTTAGCCATCTTCGTGTTTATAGGAAAGATTAATGTAGGAATTTTAAAAGCGAAGACTGGACTCCTTAGCCATGTTCGTGTTTATAGGAATGATTAACGGAGGAATTTTAAAAGCGAAGACTGGGCTCTTTAGCCATCTTCGTGTTCATAGGAATGATTGATGTAGGAATTTTAAAAGTGAAGACTGGGCTCTTTAGCCATCTTCATGTTAAAAGGATGTAGTTGAGGACATTTTCAAAGAAGATCGGTCTCGGTGGCCATCTTTGTACTTATAGGAAAGGATATTGTATTAATTTTTGAAAAATTGAGGATTTTTAGCTGAGGACTAGATGTAGTAATATAGTCATCAATTGAATTGTTCATCCAAGACGAAATTGTTGGTTATGTCTGTGCATTTGTAGACAACCCAACAGTGCACATCCTTTTTCTTGTTTTGCTTTTTTTCACGTGCCTTGGACAAAGCATCATCATAACTTGGAATGTTAAGAGGCGTTCAAAAAAAAATCATAGAAGAATGAGTTTGTAAAATAACCGGCTAGTTCAGTTGAATAATAGTTGGGACATAATTAGTTGAGTGCAAGCTTTGACGCTGATTCAACCCATTCAACATTAGTTGAGTGCGAAGTTTGTGAGGCTGATTCAGCCCTCAAACCGGATGCTTGTAGACCACCTTCCAGAGATCTAACACGACGCCATCGTAAAAATTCGTTGCAGTCAGTTTATCACGATGAAGCTGTAGGTCAACAAGCTCAAAACAGGAGTCAGTGAAAAAAGCAAGCCTGAAACTTTTTATTGGGCTCCAACTATTCAACTGATGCACGTTTGCAAAACAAGAGTTAAAGAAAAGGATGAAAATATAAGCCATCAGATATAGGATGATTGTGCAGGAACAGTTGGGATTGTCGTTTGTATCACGCTCATCTCTCATCCGCTGAGACATTGTGAAGCGATGTAACCAGTGATGTTTTGAAACATCTTTATTTAATTGTAATGAGGATATCTACAAACGTTTGTGTACAAATGTGTGATAATTCGCAGATTTTTCATCTCTGCACTTAATGTGGTGATCAAAATGTATTTGCAATTCCCAGTGAAATCATTCTTTGAGTGCTTAAAAAAGAAATTCATACGGATGTATAACTGTGTTAGACGTCTTCATTTATATTCCGATGGAAGGTTTGTAACAATAATTAAGACACACTCAAGGAACATATGAACCTGTCCATCAAAGGAAATATCGCCGCTCGTGATGCAACGCACACTTAATCAACATTTGCCCTTGCAGACCAACTAAATAGTTGCGGAGAAAACACATTTAATTGATGACTTTACTATGTTTAGCTTAGGACTTTTCAAAAGCGAAGACCGGACTCTTTAGCCATCTTCGTGTTTATAGGAATGATTAATGGAGGAATTTTAAAAGCGAAGACTGAACTCCTTAGCCATCTTCGTGTTTATAGGAATGATTAATGTAGGAATTTTAAAAGCGAAGACTGGACTCCTTAGCCATCTTCGTGTTTATAGGAATGATTAACGGAGGAATTTTAAAAGCGAAGACTGGGCTCTTTAGCCATCTTCGTGTTCATAGGAATGATTGATGTAGGAATTTTAAAAGTGAAGACTGGGCTCTTTAGCCATCTTCATGTTAAAAGGATGTAGTTGAGGACATTTTCAAAGAAGATCGGTCTCGGTGGCCATCTTTGTACTTATAGGAAAGGATATTGTATTAATTTTTGAAAAATTGAGGATTTTTAGCTGAGGACTAGATGTAGTAATATAGTCATCAATTGAATTGTTCATCCAAGACGAAATTGTTGGTTATGTCTGTGCATTTGTAGACAACCCAACAGTGCACATCCTTTTTCTTGTTTTGCTTTTTTTCACGTGCCTTGGACAAAGCATCATCATAACTTGGAATGTTAAGAGGCGTTAAAAAAAAAATCATAGAAGAATGAGTTTGTAAAATAACCGGCTAGTTCAGTTGAATAATAGTTGGGACATAATTAGTTGAGTGCAAGCTTTGACGCTGATTCAACCCATTCAACATTAGTTGAGTGCGAAGTTTGTGAGGCTGATTCAGCCCTCAAACCGGATGCTTGTAGACCACCTTCCAGAGATCTAACACGACGCCATCGTAAAAATTCGTTGCAGTCAGTTTATCACGATGAAGCTGTAGGTCAACAAGCTCAAAACAGGAGTCAGTGAAAAAAGCAAGCCTGAAACTTTTTATTGGGCTCCAACTATTCAACTGATGCACGTTTGCAAAACAAGAGTTAAAGAAAAGGATGAAAATATAAGCCATCAGATATAGGATGATTGTGCAGGAACAGTTGGGATTGTCGTTTGTATCACGCTCATCTCTCATCCGCTGAGACATTGTGAAGCGATGTAACCAGTGATGTTTTGAAACATCTTTATTTAATTGTAATGAGGATATCTACAAACGTTTGTGTACAAATGTGTGATAATTCGCAGGTTTTTCATCTCTGCACTTAATGTGGTGATCAAAATGTATTTGCAATTCCCAGTGAAATCATTCTTTGAGTGCTTAAAAAAGAAATTCATACGGATGTATAACTGTGTTAGACGTCTTCATTTATATTCCGATGGAAGGTTTGTAACAATAATTAAGACACACTCAAGGAACATATGAACCTGTCCATCAAAGGAAATATCGCCGCTCGTGATGCAACGCACACTTAATCAACATTTGCCCTTGCAGACCAACTAAATAGTTGCGGAGAAAACACATTTAATTGATGACTTTACTATGTTTAGCTTAGGACTTTTCAAAAGCGAAGACCGGACTCTTTAGCCATCTTCGTGTTTATAGGAATGATTAATGGAGGAATTTTAAAAGCGAAGACTGGACTCCTTAGCCATCTTCGTGTTTATAGGAATGATTAATGGAGGAATTTTAAAAGCGAAGACTGGACTCCTTAGCCATCTTCGTGTTTATAGGAATGATTAACGGAGGAATTTTAAAAGCGAAGACTGGGCTCTTTAGCCATCTTCGTGTTCATAGGAATGATTGATGTAGGAATTTTAAAAGTGAAGACTGGGCTCTTTAGCCATCTTCATGTTAAAAGGATGTAGTTGAGGACATTTTCAAAGAAGATCGGTCTCGGTGGCCATCTTTGTACTTATAGGAAAGGATATTGTATTAATTTTTGAAAAATTGAGGATTTTTAGCTGAGGACTAGATGTAGTAATATAGTCATCAATTGAATTGTTCATCCAAGACGAAATTGTTGGTTATGTCTGTGCATTTGTAGACAACCCAACAGTGCACATCCTTTTTCTTGTTTTGCTTTTTTTCACGTGCCTTGGACAAAGCATCATCATAACTTGGAATGTTAAGAGGCGTTAAAAAAAAAATCATAGAAGAATGAGTTTGTAAAATAACCGGCTAGTTCAGTTGAATAATAGTTGGGACATAATTAGTTGAGTGCAAGCTTTGACGCTGATTCAACCCATTCAACATTAGTTGAGTGCGAAGTTTGTGAGGCTGATTCAGCCCTCAAACCGGATGCTTGTAGACCACCTTCCAGAGATCTAACACGACGCCATCGTAAAAATTCGTTGCAGTCAGTTTATCACGATGAAGCTGTAGGTCAACAAGCTCAAAACAGGAGTCAGTGAAAAAAGCAAGCCTGAAACTTTTTATTGGGCTCCAACTATTCAACTGATGCACGTTTGCAAAACAAGAGTTAAAGAAAAGGATGAAAATATAAGCCATCAGATATAGGATGATTGTGCAGGAACAGTTGGGATTGTCGTTTGTATCACGCTCATCTCTCATCCGCTGAGACATTGTGAAGCGATGTAACCAGTGATGTTTTGAAACATCTTTATTTAATTGTAATGAGGATATCTACAAACGTTTGTGTACAAATGTGTGATAATTCGCAGGTTTTTCATCTCTGCACTTAATGTGGTGATCAAAATGTATTTGCAATTCCCAGTGAAATCATTCTTTGAGTGCTTAAAAAAGAAATTCATACGGATGTATAACTGTGTTAGACGTCTTCATTTATATTCCGATGGAAGGTTTGTAACAATAATTAAGACACACTCAAGGAACATATGAACCTGTCCATCAAAGGAAATATCGCCGCTCGTGATGCAACGCACACTTAATCAACATTTGCCCTTGCAGACCAACTAAATAGTTGCGGAGAAAACACATTTAATTGATGACTTTACTATGTTTAGCTTAGGACTTTTCAAAAGCGAAGACCGGACTCTTTAGCCATCTTCGTGTTTATAGGAATGATTAATGGAGGAATTTTAAAAGCGAAGACTGGACTCCTTAGCCATCTTCGTGTTTATAGGAATGATTAATGGAGGAATTTTAAAAGCGAAGACTGGACTCCTTAGCCATCTTCGTGTTTATAGGAATGATTAACGGAGGAATTTTAAAAGCGAAGACTGGGCTCTTTAGCCATCTTCGTGTTCATAGGAATGATTGATGTAGGAATTTTAAAAGTGAAGACTGGGCTCTTTAGCCATCTTCATGTTAAAAGGATGTAGTTGAGGACATTTTCAAAGAAGATCGGTCTCGGTGGCCATCTTTGTACTTATAGGAAAGGATATTGTATTAATTTTTGAAAAATTGAGGATTTTTAGCTGAGGACTAGATGTAGTAATATAGTCATCAATTGAATTGTTCATCCAAGACGAAATTGTTGGTTATGTCTGTGCATTTGTAGACAACCCAACAGTGCACATCCTTTTTCTTGTTTTGCTTTTTTTCACGTGCCTTGGACAAAGCATCATCATAACTTGGAATGTTAAGAGGCGTTAAAAAAAAAATCATAGAAGAATGAGTTTGTAAAATAACCGGCTAGTTCAGTTGAATAATAGTTGGGACATAATTAGTTGAGTGCAAGCTTTGACGCTGATTCAACCCATTCAACATTAGTTGAGTGCGAAGTTTGTGAGGCTGATTCAGCCCTCAAACCGGATGCTTGTAGACCACCTTCCAGAGATCTAACACGACGCCATCGTAAAAATTCGTTGCAGTCAGTTTATCACGATGAAGCTGTAGGTCAACAAGCTCAAAACAGGAGTCAGTGAAAAAAGCAAGCCTGAAACTTTTTATTGGGCTCCAACTATTCAACTGATGCACGTTTGCAAAACAAGAGTTAAAGAAAAGGATGAAAATATAAGCCATCAGATATAGGATGATTGTGCAGGAACAGTTGGGATTGTCGTTTGTATCACGCTCATCTCTCATCCGCTGAGACATTGTGAAGCGATGTAACCAGTGATGTTTTGAAACATCTTTATTTAATTGTAATGAGGATATCTACAAACGTTTGTGTACAAATGTGTGATAATTCGCAGGTTTTTCATCTCTGCACTTAATGTGGTGATCAAAATGTATTTGCAATTCCCAGTGAAATCATTCTTTGAGTGCTTAAAAAAGAAATTCATACGGATGTATAACTGTGTTAGACGTCTTCATTTATATTCCGATGGAAGGTTTGTAACAATAATTAAGACACACTCAAGGAACATATGAACCTGTCCATCAAAGGAAATATCGCCGCTCGTGATGCAACGCACACTTAATCAACATTTGCCCTTGCAGACCAACTAAATAGTTGCGGAGAAAACACATTTAATTGATGACTTTACTATGTTTAGCTTAGGACTTTTCAAAAGCGAAGACCGGACTCTTTAGCCATCTTCGTGTTTATAGGAATGATTAATGGAGGAATTTTAAAAGCGAAGACTGGACTCCTTAGCCATCTTCGTGTTTATAGGAATGATTAATGGAGGAATTTTAAAAGCGAAGACTGGACTCCTTAGCCATCTTCGTGTTTATAGGAATGATTAACGGAGGAATTTTAAAAGCGAAGACTGGGCTCTTTAGCCATCTTCGTGTTCATAGGAATGATTGATGTAGGAATTTTAAAAGTGAAGACTGGGCTCTTTAGCCATCTTCATGTTAAAAGGATGTAGTTGAGGACATTTTCAAAGAAGATCGGTCTCGGTGGCCATCTTTGTACTTATAGGAAAGGATATTGTATTAATTTTTGAAAAATTGAGGATTTTTAGCTGAGGACTAGATGTAGTAATATAGTCATCAATTGAATTGTTCATCCAAGACGAAATTGTTGGTTATGTCTGTGCATTTGTAGACAACCCAACAGTGCACATCCTTTTTCTTGTTTTGCTTTTTTTCACGTGCCTTGGACAAAGCATCATCATAACTTGGAATGTTAAGAGGCATTCAAAAAAAATCATAGAAGAATGAGTTTGTAAAATAACCGGCTAGTTCAGTTGAATAATAGTTGGGACATAATTAGTTGAGTGCAAGCTTTGACGCTGATTCAACCCATTCAACATTAGTTGAGTGCGAAGTTTGTGAGGCTGATTCAGCCCTCAAACCGGATGCTTGTAGACCACCTTCCAGAGATCTAACACGACGCCATCGTAAAAATTCGTTGCAGTCAGTTTATCACGATGAAGCTGTAGGTCAACAAGCTCAAAACAGGAGTCAGTGAAAAAAGCAAGCCTGAAACTTTTTATTGGGCTCCAACTATTCAACTGATGCACGTTTGCAAAACAAGAGTTAAAGAAAAGGATGAAAATATAAGCCATCAGATATAGGATGATTGTGCAGGAACAGTTGGGATTGTCGTTTGTATCACGCTTATCTCTCATCCACTGAGACATTGTGAAGCGATGTAACCAGTGATGTTTTGAAAACATCTTTATTTAATTGTAATGAGGATATCTACAAACGTTTGTGTACAAATGTGTGATAATTCGCAGATTTTTCATCTCTGCACTTAATGTGGTGATCAAAATGTATTTGCAATTCCCAGTGAAATCATTCTTTGAGTGCTTAAAAAAGAAATTCATACGGATGTATAACTGTGTTAGACGTCTTCATTTATATTCCGATGGAAGGTTTGTAACAATAATTAAGACACACTCAAGGAACATATGAACCTGTCCATCAAAGGAAATATCGCCGCTCGTGATGCAACGCACACTTAATCAACATTTGCCCTTGCAGACCAACTAAATAGTTGCGGAGAAAACACATTTAATTGATGACTTTACTATGTTTAGCTTAGGACTTTTCAAAAGCGAAGACCGGACTCTTTAGCCATCTTCGTGTTTATAGGAATGATTAATGGAGGAATTTTAAAAGCGAAGACTGAACTCCTTAGCCATCTTCGTGTTTATAGGAATGATTAATGTAGGAATTTTAAAAGCGAAGACTGGACTCCTTAGCCATCTTCGTGTTTATAGGAATGATTAACGGAGGAATTTTAAAAGCGAAGACTGGGCTCTTTAGCCATCTTCGTGTTCATAGGAATGATTGATGTAGGAATTTTAAAAGTGAAGACTGGGCTCTTTAGCCATCTTCATGTTAAAAGGATGTAGTTGAGGACATTTTCAAAGAAGATCGGTCTCGGTGGCCATCTTTGTACTTATAGGAAAGGATATTGTATTAATTTTTGAAAAATTGAGGATTTTTAGCTGAGGACTAGATGTAGTAATATAGTCATCAATTGAATTGTTCATCCAAGACGAAATTGTTGGTTATGTCTGTGCATTTGTAGACAACCCAACAGTGCACATCCTTTTTCTTGTTTTGCTTTTTTTCACGTGCCTTGGACAAAGCATCATCATAACTTGGAATGTTAAGAGGCGTTAAAAAAAAAATCATAGAAGAATGAGTTTGTAAAATAACCGGCTAGTTCAGTTGAATAATAGTTGGGACATAATTAGTTGAGTGCAAGCTTTGACGCTGATTCAACCCATTCAACATTAGTTGAGTGCGAAGTTTGTGAGGCTGATTCAGCCCTCAAACCGGATGCTTGTAG
Source organism: Biomphalaria pfeifferi (assembly GCA_030265305.1). Classification (NCBI taxonomy): domain Eukaryota; kingdom Metazoa; phylum Mollusca; class Gastropoda; family Planorbidae; genus Biomphalaria; species Biomphalaria pfeifferi. The sequence goes on along the minus strand of JASAOG010000321.1, from coordinate 280,308 downwards.
ACCACCTTCCAGAGATCTAACACGACGCCATCGTAAAAATTCGTTGCAGTCAGTTTATCACGATGAAGCTGTAGGTCAACAAGCTCAAAACAGGAGTCAGTGAAAAAAGCAAGCCTGAAACTTTTTATTGGGCTCCAACTATTCAACTGATGCACGTTTGCAAAACAAGAGTTAAAGAAAAGGATGAAAATATAAGCCATCAGATATAGGATGATTGTGCAGGAACAGTTGGGATTGTCGTTTGTATCACGCTCATCTCTCATCCGCTGAGACATTGTGAAGCGATGTAACCAGTGATGTTTTGAAACATCTTTATTTAATTGTAATGAGGATATCTACAAACGTTTGTGTACAAATGTGTGATAATTCGCAGGTTTTTCATCTCTGCACTTAATGTGGTGATCAAAATGTATTTGCAATTCCCAGTGAAATCATTCTTTGAGTGCTTAAAAAAGAAATTCATACGGATGTATAACTGTGTTAGACGTCTTCATTTATATTCCGATGGAAGGTTTGTAACAATAATTAAGACACACTCAAGGAACATATGAACCTGTCCATCAAAGGAAATATCGCCGCTCGTGATGCAACGCACACTTAATCAACATTTGCCCTTGCAGACCAACTAAATAGTTGCGGAGAAAACACATTTAATTGATGACTTTACTATGTTTAGCTTAGGACTTTTCAAAAGCGAAGACCGGACTCTTTAGCCATCTTCGTGTTTATAGGAATGATTAATGGAGGAATTTTAAAAGCGAAGACTGGACTCCTTAGCCATCTTCGTGTTTATAGGAATGATTAATGGAGGAATTTTAAAAGCGAAGACTGGACTCCTTAGCCATCTTCGTGTTTATAGGAATGATTAACGGAGGAATTTTAAAAGCGAAGACTGGGCTCTTTAGCCATCTTCGTGTTCATAGGAATGATTGATGTAGGAATTTTAAAAGTGAAGACTGGGCTCTTTAGCCATCTTCATGTTAAAAGGATGTAGTTGAGGACATTTTCAAAGAAGATCGGTCTCGGTGGCCATCTTTGTACTTATAGGAAAGGATATTGTATTAATTTTTGAAAAATTGAGGATTTTTAGCTGAGGACTAGATGTAGTAATATAGTCATCAATTGAATTGTTCATCCAAGACGAAATTGTTGGTTATGTCTGTGCATTTGTAGACAACCCAACAGTGCACATCCTTTTTCTTGTTTTGCTTTTTTTCACGTGCCTTGGACAAAGCATCATCATAACTTGGAATGTTAAGAGGCATTCAAAAAAAATCATAGAAGAATGAGTTTGTAAAATAACCGGCTAGTTCAGTTGAATAATAGTTGGGACATAATTAGTTGAGTGCAAGCTTTGACGCTGATTCAACCCATTCAACATTAGTTGAGTGCGAAGTTTGTGAGGCTGATTCAGCCCTCAAACCGGATGCTTGTAGACCACCTTCCAGAGATCTAACACGACGCCATCGTAAAAATTCGTTGCAGTCAGTTTATCACGATGAAGCTGTAGGTCAACAAGCTCAAAACAGGAGTCAGTGAAAAAAGCAAGCCTGAAACTTTTTATTGGGCTCCAACTATTCAACTGATGCACGTTTGCAAAACAAGAGTTAAAGAAAAGGATGAAAATATAAGCCATCAGATATAGGATGATTGTGCAGGAACAGTTGGGATTGTCGTTTGTATCACGCTTATCTCTCATCCACTGAGACATTGTGAAGCGATGTAACCAGTGATGTTTTGAAAACATCTTTATTTAATTGTAATGAGGATATCTACAAACGTTTGTGTACAAATGTGTGATAATTCGCAGATTTTTCATCTCTGCACTTAATGTGGTGATCAAAATGTATTTGCAATTCCCAGTGAAATCATTCTTTGAGTGCTTAAAAAAGAAATTCATACGGATGTATAACTGTGTTAGACGTCTTCATTTATATTCCGATGGAAGGTTTGTAACAATAATTAAGACACACTCAAGGAACATATGAACCTGTCCATCAAAGGAAATATCGCCGCTCGTGATGCAACGCACACTTAATCAACATTTGCCCTTGCAGACCAACTAAATAGTTGCGGAGAAAACACATTTAATTGATGACTTTACTATGTTTAGCTTAGGACTTTTCAAAAGCGAAGACCGGACTCTTTAGCCATCTTCGTGTTTATAGGAATGATTAATGGAGGAATTTTAAAAGCGAAGACTGGACTCCTTAGCCATCTTCGTGTTTATAGGAATGATTAATGTAGGAATTTTAAAAGCGAAGACTGGACTCCTTAGCCATCTTCGTGTTTATAGGAATGATTAACGGAGGAATTTTAAAAGCGAAGACTGGGCTCTTTAGCCATCTTCGTGTTCATAGGAATGATTGATGTAGGAATTTTAAAAGTGAAGACTGGGCTCTTTAGCCATCTTCATGTTAAAAGGATGTAGTTGAGGACATTTTCAAAGAAGATCGGTCTCGGTGGCCATCTTTGTACTTATAGGAAAGGATATTGTATTAATTTTTGAAAAATTGAGGATTTTTAGCTGAGGACTAGATGTAGTAATATAGTCATCAATTGAATTGTTCATCCAAGACGAAATTGTTGGTTATGTCTGTGCATTTGTAGACAACCCAACAGTGCACATCCTTTTTCTTGTTTTGCTTTTTTTCACGTGCCTTGGACAAAGCATCATCATAACTTGGAATGTTAAGAGGCGTTAAAAAAAAAATCATAGAAGAATGAGTTTGTAAAATAACCGGCTAGTTCAGTTGAATAATAGTTGGGACATAATTAGTTGAGTGCAAGCTTTGACGCTGATTCAACCCATTCAACATTAGTTGAGTGCGAAGTTTGTGAGGCTGATTCAGCCCTCAAACCGGATGCTTGTAGACCACCTTCCAGAGATCTAACACGACGCCATCGTAAAAATTCGTTGCAGTCAGTTTATCACGATGAAGCTGTAGGTCAACAAGCTCAAAACAGGAGTCAGTGAAAAAAGCAAGCCTGAAACTTTTTATTGGGCTCCAACTATTCAACTGATGCACGTTTGCAAAACAAGAGTTAAAGAAAAGGATGAAAATATAAGCCATCAGATATAGGATGATTGTGCAGGAACAGTTGGGATTGTCGTTTGTATCACGCTCATCTCTCATCCGCTGAGACATTGTGAAGCGATGTAACCAGTGATGTTTTGAAACATCTTTATTTAATTGTAATGAGGATATCTACAAACGTTTGTGTACAAATGTGTGATAATTCGCAGGTTTTTCATCTCTGCACTTAATGTGATGATCAAAATGTATTTGCAATTCCCAGTGAAATCATTCTTTGAGTGCTTAAAAAAGAAATTCATACGGATGTATAACTGTGTTAGACGTCTTCATTTATATTCCGATGGAAGGTTTGTAACAATAATTAAGACACACTCAAGGAACATATGAACCTGTCCATCAAAGGAAATATCGCCGCTCGTGATGCAATGCACACTTAATCAACATTTGCCCTTGCAGACCAACTAAATAGTTGCGGAGAAAACACATTTAATTGATGACTTTACTATGTTTAGCTTAGGACTTTTCAAAAGCGAAGACCGGACTCTTTAGCCATCTTCGTGTTTATAGGAATGATTAATGGAGGAATTTTAAAAGCGAAGACTGGACTCCTTAGCCATCTTCGTGTTTATAGGAATGATTAATGTAGGAATTTTAAAAGCGAAGACTGGACTCCTTAGCCATCTTCGTGTTTATAGGAATGATTAACGGAGGAATTTTAAAAGCGAAGACTGGGCTCTTTAGCCATCTTCGTGTTCATAGGAATGATTGATGTAGGAATTTTAAAAGTGAAGACTGGGCTCTTTAGCCATCTTCATGTTAAAAGGATGTAGTTGAGGACATTTTCAAAGAAGATCGGTCTCGGTGGCCATCTTTGTACTTATAGGAAAGGATATTGTATTAATTTTTGAAAAATTGAGGATTTTTAGCTGAGGACTAGATGTAGTAATATAGTCATCAATTGAATTGTTCATCCAAGACGAAATTGTTGGTTATGTCTGTGCATTTGTAGACAACCCAACAGTGCACATCCTTTTTCTTGTTTTGCTTTTTTTCACGTGCCTTGGACAAAGCATCATCATAACTTGGAATGTTAAGAGGCGTTAAAAAAAAAATCATAGAAGAATGAGTTTGTAAAATAACCGGCTAGTTCAGTTGAATAATAGTTGGGACATAATTAGTTGAGTGCAAGCTTTGACGCTGATTCAACCCATTCAACATTAGTTGAGTGCGAAGTTTGTGAGGCTGATTCAGCCCTCAAACCGGATGCTTGTAGACCACCTTCCAGAGATCTAACACGACGCCATCGTAAAAATTCGTTGCAGTCAGTTTATCACGATGAAGCTGTAGGTCAACAAGCTCAAAACAGGAGTCAGTGAAAAAAGCAAGCCTGAAACTTTTTATTGGGCTCCAACTATTCAACTGATGCACGTTTGCAAAACAAGAGTTAAAGAAAAGGATGAAAATATAAGCCACCAGATATAGATTGATTGTGCAGGAACAGTTGGCATTGTCGTTTGTATCACGCTCATCTCTCATCCACTGAGACATTGTGAAGCGATGTAACCAGTGATGTTTTGAAACATCTTTATTTAATTGTAATGAGGATATCTACAAACGTTTGTGTACAAATGTGTGATAATTCGCAGGTTTTTCATCTCTGCACTTAATGTGGTGATCAAAATGTATTTGCAATTCCCAGTGAAATCATTCTTTGAGTGCTTAAAAAAGAAATTCATACGGATGTATAACTGTGTTAGACGTCTTCATTTATATTCCGATGGAAGGTTTGTAACAATAATTAAGACACACTCAAGGAACATATGAACCTGTCCATCAAAGGAAATATCGCCGCTCGTGATGCAACGCACACTTAATCAACATTTGGCCTTGCAGACCAACTAAATAGTTGCGGAGAAAACACATTTAATTGATGACTTTACTATGTTTAGCTTAGGACTTTTCAAAAGCGAAGACCGGACTCTTTAGCCATCTTCGTGTTTATAGGAATGATTAATGGAGGAATTTTAAAAGCGAAGACTGGACTCCTTAGCCATCTTCGTGTTTATAGGAATGATTAACGGAGGAATTTTAAAAGCGAAGACTGGACTCCTTAGCCATCTTCGTGTTCATAGGAATGATTAATGTAGGAATTTTAAAAGTGAAGACTGGGCTCTTTAGCCATCTTCATGTTAAAAGGATGTAGTTGAGGACATTTTCAAAGAAGATCGGTCTCGGTGGCCATCTTTGTACTTATAGGAAAGGATATTGTATTAATTTTTGAAAAATTGAGGATTTTTAGCTGAGGACTAGATGTAGTACTATAGTCATCAATTGAATTGTTCATCCAAGACGAAATTGTTGGTTATGTCTGTGCATTTGTAGACAACCCAACAGTGCACATCCTTTTTCTTGTTTTGCTTTTTTTCACGTGCCTTGGACAAAGCATCATCATAACTTGGAATGTTAAGAGGCGTTCAAAAAAAATTATAGAAGAATGAGTTTGTAAAATAACCGGCTAGTTCAGTTGAATAATAGTTGGGACATAATTAGTTGAGTGCAAGCTTTGACGCTGATTCAACCCATTCAACATTAGTTGAGTGCGAAGTTTGTGAGGCTGATTCAGCCCTCAAACCGGATGCTTGTAGACCACCTTCCAGAGATCTAACACGACGCCATCGTAAAAATTCGTTGCAGTCAGTTTATCACGATGAAGCTGTAGGTCAACAAGCTCAAAACAGGAGTCAGTGAAAAAAGCAAGCCTGAAACTTTTTATTGGGCTCCAACTATTCAACTGATGCACGTTTGCAAAACAAGAGTTAAAGAAAAGGATGAAAATATAAGCCATCAGATATAGGATGATTGTGCAGGAACAGTTGGGATTGTCGTTTGTATCACGCTCATCTCTCATCCGCTGAGACATTGTGAAGCGATGTAACCAGTGATGTTTTGAAACATCTTTATTTAATTGTAATGAGGATATCTACAAACGTTTGTGTACAAATGTGTGATAATTCGCAGGTTTTTCATCTCTGCACTTAATGTGATGATCAAAATGTATTTGCAATTCCCAGTGAAATCATTCTTTGAGTGCTTAAAAAAGAAATTCATACGGATGTATAACTGTGTTAGACGTCTTCATTTATATTCCGATGGAAGGTTTGTAACAATAATTAAGACACACTCAAGGAACATATGAACCTGTCCATCAAAGGAAATATCGCCGCTCGTGATGCAACGCACACTTAATCAACATTTGCCCTTGCAGACCAACTAAATAGTTGCGGAGAAAACACATTTAATTGATGACTTTACTATGTTTAGCTTAGGACTTTTCAAAAGCGAAGACCGGACTCTTTAGCCATCTTCGTGTTTATAGGAATGATTAATGGAGGAATTTTAAAAGCGAAGACTGGACTCCTTAGCCATCTTCGTGTTTATAGGAAAGATTAATGTAGGAATTTTAAAAGCGAAGACTGGACTCCTTAGCCATGTTCGTGTTTATAGGAATGATTAACGGAGGAATTTTAAAAGCGAAGACTGGGCTCTTTAGCCATCTTCGTGTTCATAGGAATGATTGATGTAGGAATTTTAAAAGTGAAGACTGGGCTCTTTAGCCATCTTCATGTTAAAAGGATGTAGTTGAGGACATTTTCAAAGAAGATCGGTCTCGGTGGCCATCTTTGTACTTATAGGAAAGGATATTGTATTAATTTTTGAAAAATTGAGGATTTTTAGCTGAGGACTAGATGTAGTAATATAGTCATCAATTGAATTGTTCATCCAAGACGAAATTGTTGGTTATGTCTGTGCATTTGTAAACAACCCAACAGTGCACATCCTTTTTCTTGTTTTGCTTTTTTTCACGTGCCTTGGACAAAGCATCATCATAACTTGGAATGTTAAGAGGCGTTCAAAAAAAAATCATAGAAGAATGAGTTTGTAAAATAACCGGCTAGTTCAGTTGAATAATAGTTGGGACATAATTAGTTGAGTGCAAGCTTTGACGCTGATTCAACCCATTCAACATTAGTTGAGTGCGAAGTTTGTGAGGCTGATTCAGCCCTCAAACCGGATGCTTGTAGACCACCTTCCAGAGATCTAACACGACGCCATCGTAAAAATTCGTTGCAGTCAGTTTATCACGATGAAGCTGTAGGTCAACAAGCTCAAAACAGGAGTCAGTGAAAAAAGCAAGCCTGAAACTTTTTATTGGGCTCCAACTATTCAACTGATGCACGTTTGCAAAACAAGAGTTAAAGAAAAGGATGAAAATATAAGCCATCAGATATAGGATGATTGTGCAGGAACAGTTGGGATTGTCGTTTGTATCACGCTCATCTCTCATCCGCTGAGACATTGTGAAGCGATGTAACCAGTGATGTTTTGAAACATCTTTATTTAATTGTAATGAGGATATCTACAAACGTTTGTGTACAAATGTGTGATAATTCGCAGGTTTTTCATCTCTGCACTTAATGTGATGATCAAAATGTATTTGCAATTCCCAGTGAAATCATTCTTTGAGTGCTTAAAAAAGAAATTCATACGGATGTATAACTGTGTTAGACGTCTTCATTTATATTCCGATGGAAGGTTTGTAACAATAATTAAGACACACTCAAGGAACATATGAACCTGTCCATCAAAGGAAATATCGCCGCTCGTGATGCAACGCACACTTAATCAACATTTGCCCTTGCAGACCAACTAAATAGTTGCGGAGAAAACACATTTAATTGATGACTTTACTATGTTTAGCTTAGGACTTTTCAAAAGCGAAGACCGGACTCTTTAGCCATCTTCGTGTTTATAGGAATGATTAATGGAGGAATTTTAAAAGCGAAGACTGGACTCCTTAGCCATCTTCGTGTTTATAGGAAAGATTAATGTAGGAATTTTAAAAGCGAAGACTGGACTCCTTAGCCATCTTCGTGTTTATAGGAATGATTAACGGAGGAATTTTAAAAGCGAAGACTGGGCTCTTTAGCCATCTTCGTGTTCATAGGAATGATTGATGTAGGAATTTTAAAAGTGAAGACTGGGCTCTTTAGCCATCTTCATGTTAAAAGGATGTAGTTGAGGACATTTTCAAAGAAGATCGGTCTCGGTGGCCATCTTTGTACTTATAGGAAAGGATATTGTATTAATTTTTGAAAAATTGAGGATTTTTAGCTGAGGACTAGATGTAGTAATATAGTCATCAATTGAATTGTTCATCCAAGACGAAATTGTTGGTTATGTCTGTGCATTTGTAGACAACCCAACAGTGCACATCCTTTTTCTTGTTTTGCTTTTTTTCACGTGCCTTGGACAAAGCATCATCATAACTTGGAATGTTAAGAGGCGTTAAAAAAAAAATCATAGAAGAATGAGTTTGTAAAATAACCGGCTAGTTCAGTTGAATAATAGTTGGGACATAATTAGTTGAGTGCAAGCTTTGACGCTGATTCAACCCATTCAACATTAGTTGAGTGCGAAGTTTGTGAGGCTGATTCAGCCCTCAAACCGGATGCTTGTAGACCACCTTCCAGAGATCTAACACGACGCCATCGTAAAAATTCGTTGCAGTCAGTTTATCACGATGAAGCTGTAGGTCAACAAGCTCAAAACAGGAGTCAGTGAAAAAAGCAAGCCTGAAACTTTTTATTGGGCTCCAACTATTCAACTGATGCACGTTTGCAAAACAAGAGTTAAAGAAAAGGATGAAAATATAAGCCATCAGATATAGGATGATTGTGCAGGAACAGTTGGGATTGTCGTTTGTATCACGCTCATCTCTCATCCGCTGAGACATTGTGAAGCGATGTAACCAGTGATGTTTTGAAACATCTTTATTTAATTGTAATGAGGATATCTACAAACGTTTGTGTACAAATGTGTGATAATTCGCAGGTTTTTCATCTCTGCACTTAATGTGATGATCAAAATGTATTTGCAATTCCCAGTGAAATCATTCTTTGAGTGCTTAAAAAAGAAATTCATACGGATGTATAACTGTGTTAGACGTCTTCATTTATATTCCGATGGAAGGTTTGTAACAATAATTAAGACACACTCAAGGAACATATGAACCTGTCCATCAAAGGAAATATCGCCGCTCGTGATGCAACGCACACTTAATCAACATTTGCCCTTGCAGACCAACTAAATAGTTGCGGAGAAAACACATTTAATTGATGACTTTACTATGTTTAGCTTAGGACTTTTCAAAAGCGAAGACCGGACTCTTTAGCCATCTTCGTGTTTATAGGAATGATTAATGGAGGAATTTTAAAAGCGAAGACTGGACTCCTTAGCCATCTTCGTGTTTATAGGAAAGATTAATGTAGGAATTTTAAAAGCGAAGACTGGACTCCTTAGCCATCTTCGTGTTTATAGGAATGATTAACGGAGGAATTTTAAAAGCGAAGACTGGGCTCTTTAGCCATCTTCGTGTTCATAGGAATGATTGATGTAGGAATTTTAAAAGTGAAGACTGGGCTCTTTAGCCATCTTCATGTTAAAAGGATGTAGTTGAGGACATTTTCAAAGAAGATCGGTCTCGGTGGCCATCTTTGTACTTATAGGAAAGGATATTGTATTAATTTTTGAAAAATTGAGGATTTTTAGCTGAGGACTAGATGTAGTAATATAGTCATCAATTGAATTGTTCATCCAAGACGAAATTGTTGGTTATGTCTGTGCATTTGTAGACAACCCAACAGTGCACATCCTTTTTCTTGTTTTGCTTTTTTTCACGTGCCTTGGACAAAGCATCATCATAACTTGGAATGTTAAGAGGCGTTCAAAAAAAAATCATAGAAGAATGAGTTTGTAAAATAACCGGCTAGTTCAGTTGAATAATAGTTGGGACATAATTAGTTGAGTGCAAGCTTTGACGCTGATTCAACCCATTCAACATTAGTTGAGTGCGAAGTTTGTGAGGCTGATTCAGCCCTCAAACCGGATGCTTGTAGACCACCTTCCAGAGATCTAACACGACGCCATCGTAAAAATTCGTTGCAGTCAGTTTATCACGATGAAGCTGTAGGTCAACAAGCTCAAAACAGGAGTCAGTGAAAAAAGCAAGCCTGAAACTTTTTATTGGGCTCCAACTATTCAACTGATGCACGTTTGCAAAACAAGAGTTAAAGAAAAGGATGAAAATATAAGCCATCAGATATAGGATGATTGTGCAGGAACAGTTGGGATTGTCGTTTGTATCACGCTCATCTCTCATCCGCTGAGACATTGTGAAGCGATGTAACCAGTGATGTTTTGAAACATCTTTATTTAATTGTAATGAGGATATCTACAAACGTTTGTGTACAAATGTGTGATAATTCGCAGGTTTTTCATCTCTGCACTTAATGTGATGATCAAAATGTATTTGCAATTCCCAGTGAAATCATTCTTTGAGTGCTTAAAAAAGAAATTCATACGGATGTATAACTGTGTTAGACGTCTTCATTTATATTCCGATGGAAGGTTTGTAACAATAATTAAGACACACTCAAGGAACATATGAACCTGTCCATCAAAGGAAATATCGCCGCTCGTGATGCAACGCACACTTAATCAACATTTGCCCTTGCAGACCAACTAAATAGTTGCGGAGAAAACACATTTAATTGATGACTTTACTATGTTTAGCTTAGGACTTTTCAAAAGCGAAGACCGGACTCTTTAGCCATCTTCGTGTTTATAGGAATGATTAATGGAGGAATTTTAAAAGCGAAGACTGGACTCCTTAGCCATCTTCGTGTTTATAGGAAAGATTAATGTAGGAATTTTAAAAGCGAAGACTGGACTCCTTAGCCATCTTCGTGTTTATAGGAATGATTAACGGAGGAATTTTAAAAGCGAAGACTGGGCTCTTTAGCCATCTTCGTGTTCATAGGAATGATTGATGTAGGAATTTTAAAAGTGAAGACTGGGCTCTTTAGCCATCTTCATGTTAAAAGGATGTAGTTGAGGACATTTTCAAAGAAGATCGGTCTCGGTGGCCATCTTTGTACTTATAGGAAAGGATATTGTATTAATTTTTGAAAAATTGAGGATTTTTAGCTGAGGACTAGATGTAGTAATATAGTCATCAATTGAATTGTTCATCCAAGACGAAATTGTTGGTTATGTCTGTGCATTTGTAGACAACCCAACAGTGCACATCCTTTTTCTTGTTTTGCTTTTTTTCACGTGCCTTGGACAAAGCATCATCATAACTTGGAATGTTAAGAGGCGTTCAAAAAAAAATCATAGAAGAATGAGTTTGTAAAATAACCGGCTAGTTCAGTTGAATAATAGTTGGGACATAATTAGTTGAGTGCAAGCTTTGACGCTGATTCAACCCATTCAACATTAGTTGAGTGCGAAGTTTGTGAGGCTGATTCAGCCCTCAAACCGGATGCTTGTAGACCACCTTCCAGAGATCTAACACGACGCCATCGTAAAAATTCGTTGCAGTCAGTTTATCACGATGAAGCTGTAGGTCAACAAGCTCAAAACAGGAGTCAGTGAAAAAAGCAAGCCTGAAACTTTTTATTGGGCTCCAACTATTCAACTGATGCACGTTTGCAAAACAAGAGTTAAAGAAAAGGATGAAAATATAAGCCATCAGATATAGGATGATTGTGCAGGAACAGTTGGGATTGTCGTTTGTATCACGCTCATCTCTCATCCGCTGAGACATTGTGAAGCGATGTAACCAGTGATGTTTTGAAACATCTTTATTTAATTGTAATGAGGATATCTACAAACGTTTGTGTACAAATGTGTGATAATTCGCAGGTTTTTCATCTCTGCACTTAATGTGATGATCAAAATGTATTTGCAATTCCCAGTGAAATCATTCTTTGAGTGCTTAAAAAAGAAATTCATACGGATGTATAACTGTGTTAGACGTCTTCATTTATATTCCGATGGAAGGTTTGTAACAATAATTAAGACACACTCAAGGAACATATGAACCTGTCCATCAAAGGAAATATCGCCGCTCGTGATGCAACGCACACTTAATCAACATTTGCCCTTGCAGACCAACTAAATAGTTGCGGAGAAAACACATTTAATTGATGACTTTACTATGTTTAGCTTAGGACTTTTCAAAAGCGAAGACCGGACTCTTTAGCCATCTTCGTGTTTATAGGAATGATTAATGGAGGAATTTTAAAAGCGAAGACTGGACTCCTTAGCCATCTTCGTGTTTATAGGAAAGATTAATGTAGGAATTTTAAAAGCGAAGACTGGACTCCTTAGCCATCTTCGTGTTTATAGGAATGATTAACGGAGGAATTTTAAAAGCGAAGACTGGGCTCTTTAGCCATCTTCGTGTTCATAGGAATGATTGATGTAGGAATTTTAAAAGTGAAGACTGGGCTCTTTAGCCATCTTCATGTTAAAAGGATGTAGTTGAGGACATTTTCAAAGAAGATCGGTCTCGGTGGCCATCTTTGTACTTATAGGAAAGGATATTGTATTAATTTTTGAAAAATTGAGGATTTTTAGCTGAGGACTAGATGTAGTAATATAGTCATCAATTGAATTGTTCATCCAAGACGAAATTGTTGGTTATGTCTGTGCATTTGTAGACAACCCAACAGTGCACATCCTTTTTCTTGTTTTGCTTTTTTTCACGTGCCTTGGACAAAGCATCATCATAACTTGGAATGTTAAGAGGCGTTCAAAAAAAATCATAGAAGAATGAGTTTGTAAAATAACCGGCTAGTTCAGTTGAATAATAGTTGGGACATAATTAGTTGAGTGCAAGCTTTGACGCTGATTCAACCCATTCAACATTAGTTGAGTGCGAAGTTTGTGAGGCTGATTCAGCCCTCAAACCGGATGCTTGTAGACCACCTTCCAGAGATCTAACACGACGCCATCGTAAAAATTCGTTGCAGTCAGTTTATCACGATGAAGCTGTAGGTCAACAAGCTCAAAACAGGAGTCAGTGAAAAAAGCAAGCCTGAAACTTTTTATTGGGCTCCAACTATTCAACTGATGCACGTTTGCAAAACAAGAGTTAAAGAAAAGGATGAAAATATAAGCCATCAGATATAGGATGATTGTGCAGGAACAGTTGGGATTGTCGTTTGTATCACGCTCATCTCTCATCCGCTGAGACATTGTGAAGCGATGTAACCAGTGATGTTTTGAAACATCTTTATTTAATTGTAATGAGGATATCTACAAACGTTTGTGTACAAATGTGTGATAATTCGCAGATTTTTCATCTCTGCACTTAATGTGGTGATCAAAATGTATTTGCAATTCCCAGTGAAATCATTCTTTGAGTGCTTAAAAAAGAAATTCATACGGATGTATAACTGTGTTAGACGTCTTCATTTATATTCCGATGGAAGGTTTGTAACAATAATTAAGACACACTCAAGGAACATATGAACCTGTCCATCAAAGGAAATATCGCCGCTCGTGATGCAACGCACACTTAATCAACATTTGCCCTTGCAGACCAACTAAATAGTTGCGGAGAAAACACATTTAATTGATGACTTTACTATGTTTAGCTTAGGACTTTTCAAAAGCGAAGACCGGACTCTTTAGCCATCTTCGTGTTTATAGGAATGATTAATGGAGGAATTTTAAAAGCGAAGACTGGACTCCTTAGCCATCTTCGTGTTTATAGGAAAGATTAATGTAGGAATTTTAAAAGCGAAGACTGGACTCCTTAGCCATCTTCGTGTTTATAGGAATGATTAACGGAGGAATTTTAAAAGCGAAGACTGGGCTCTTTAGCCATCTTCGTGTTCATAGGAATGATTGATGTAGGAATTTTAAAAGTGAAGACTGGGCTCTTTAGCCATCTTCATGTTAAAAGGATGTAGTTGAGGACATTTTCAAAGAAGATCGGTCTCGGTGGCCATCTTTGTACTTATAGGAAAGGATATTGTATTAATTTTTGAAAAATTGAGGATTTTTAGCTGAGGACTAGATGTAGTAATATAGTCATCAATTGAATTGTTCATCCAAGACGAAATTGTTGGTTATGTCTGTGCATTTGTAGACAACCCAACAGTGCACATCCTTTTTCTTGTTTTGCTTTTTTTCACGTGCCTTGGACAAAGCATCATCATAACTTGGAATGTTAAGAGGCGTTAAAAAAAAAATCATAGAAGAATGAGTTTGTAAAATAACCGGCTAGTTCAGTTGAATAATAGTTGGGACATAATTAGTTGAGTGCAAGCTTTGACGCTGATTCAACCCATTCAACATTAGTTGAGTGCGAAGTTTGTGAGGCTGATTCAGCCCTCAAACCGGATGCTTGTAGACCACCTTCCAGAGATCTAACACGACGCCATCGTAAAAATTCGTTGCAGTCAGTTTATCACGATGAAGCTGTAGGTCAACAAGCTCAAAACAGGAGTCAGTGAAAAAAGCAAGCCTGAAACTTTTTATTGGGCTCCAACTATTCAACTGATGCACGTTTGCAAAACAAGAGTTAAAGAAAAGGATGAAAATATAAGCCATCAGATATAGGATGATTGTGCAGGAACAGTTGGGATTGTCGTTTGTATCACGCTCATCTCTCATCCGCTGAGACATTGTGAAGCGATGTAACCAGTGATGTTTTGAAACATCTTTATTTAATTGTAATGAGGATATCTACAAACGTTTGTGTACAAATGTGTGATAATTCGCAGGTTTTTCATCTCTGCACTTAATGTGATGATCAAAATGTATTTGCAATTCCCAGTGAAATCATTCTTTGAGTGCTTAAAAAAGAAATTCATACGGATGTATAACTGTGTTAGACGTCTTCATTTATATTCCGATGGAAGGTTTGTAACAATAATTAAGACACACTCAAGGAACATATGAACCTGTCCATCAAAGGAAATATCGCCGCTCGTGATGCAACGCACACTTAATCAACATTTGCCCTTGCAGACCAACTAAATAGTTGCGGAGAAAACACATTTAATTGATGACTTTACTATGTTTAGCTTAGGACTTTTCAAAAGCGAAGACCGGACTCTTTAGCCATCTTCGTGTTTATAGGAATGATTAATGGAGGAATTTTAAAAGCGAAGACTGGACTCCTTAGCCATCTTCGTGTTTATAGGAATGATTAATGTAGGAATTTTAAAAGCGAAGACTGGACTCCTTAGCCATCTTCGTGTTTATAGGAATGATTAACGGAGGAATTTTAAAAGCGAAGACTGGGCTCTTTAGCCATCTTCGTGTTCATAGGAATGATTGATGTAGGAATTTTAAAAGTGAAGACTGGGCTCTTTAGCCATCTTCATGTTAAAAGGATGTAGTTGAGGACATTTTCAAAGAAGATCGGTCTCGGTGGCCATCTTTGTACTTATAGGAAAGGATATTGTATTAATTTTTGAAAAATTGAGGATTTTTAGCTGAGGACTAGATGTAGTAATATAGTCATCAATTGAATTGTTCATCCAAGACGAAATTGTTGGTTATGTCTGTGCATTTGTAGACAACCCAACAGTGCACATCCTTTTTCTTGTTTTGCTTTTTTTCACGTGCCTTGGACAAAGCATCATCATAACTTGGAATGTTAAGAGGCGTTAAAAAAAAAATCATAGAAGAATGAGTTTGTAAAATAACCGGCTAGTTCAGTTGAATAATAGTTGGGACATAATTAGTTGAGTGCAAGCTTTGACGCTGATTCAACCCATTCAACATTAGTTGAGTGCGAAGTTTGTGAGGCTGATTCAGCCCTCAAACCGGATGCTTGTAGACCACCTTCCAGAGATCTAACACGACGCCATCGTAAAAATTCATTGCAGTCAGTTTATCACGATGAAGCTGTAGGTCAACAAGCTCAAAACAGGAGTCAGTGAAAAAAGCAAGCCTGAAACTTTTTATTGGGCTCCAACTATTCAACTGATGCACGTTTGCAAAACAAGAGTTAAAGAAAAGGATGAAAATATAAGCCATCAGATATAGGATGATTGTGCAGGAACAGTTGGGATTGTCGTTTGTATCACGCTCATCTCTCATCCGCTGAGACATTGTGAAGCGATGTAACCAGTGATGTTTTGAAACATCTTTATTTAATTGTAATGAGGATATCTACAAACGTTTGTGTACAAATGTGTGATAATTCGCAGGTTTTTCATCTCTGCACTTAATGTGATGATCAAAATGTATTTGCAATTCCCAGTGAAATCATTCTTTGAGTGCTTAAAAAAGAAATTCATACGGATGAATAACTGTGTTAGACGTCTTCATTTATATTCCGATGGAAGGTTTGTAACAATAATTAAGACACACTCAAGGAACATATGAACCTGTCCATCAAAGGAAATATCGCCGCTCGTGATGCAACGCACACTTAATCAACATTTGCCCTTGCAGACCAACTAAATAGTTGCGGAGAAAACACATTTAATTGATGACTTTACTATGTTTAGCTTAGGACTTTTCAAAAGCGAAGACCGGACTCTTTAGCCATCTTCGTGTTTATAGGAATGATTAATGGAGGAATTTTAAAAGCGAAGACTGGACTCCTTAGCCATCTTCGTGTTTATAGGAAAGATTAATGTAGGAATTTTAAAAGCGAAGACTGGACTCCTTAGCCATCTTCGTGTTTATAGGAATGATTAACGGAGGAATTTTAAAAGCGAAGACTGGGCTCTTTAGCCATCTTCGTGTTCATAGGAATGATTGATGTAGGAATTTTAAAAGTGAAGACTGGGCTCTTTAGCCATCTTCATGTTAAAAGGATGTAGTTGAGGACATTTTCAAAGAAGATCGGTCTCGGTGGCCATCTTTGTACTTATAGGAAAGGATATTGTATTAATTTTTGAAAAATTGAGGATTTTTAGCTGAGGACTAGATGTAGTAATATAGTCATCAATTGAATTGTTCATCCAAGACGAAATTGTTGGTTATGTCTGTGCATTTGTAGACAACCCAACAGTGCACATCCTTTTTCTTGTTTTGCTTTTTTTCACGTGCCTTGGACAAAGCATCATCATAACTTGGAATGTTAAGAGGCGTTCAAAAAAAATCATAGAAGAATGAGTTTGTAAAATAACCGGCTAGTTCAGTTGAATAATAGTTGGGACATAATTAGTTGAGTGCAAGCTTTGACGCTGATTCAACCCATTCAACATTAGTTGAGTGCGAAGTTTGTGAGGCTGATTCAGCCCTCAAACCGGATGCTTGTAGACCACCTTCCAGAGATCTAACACGACGCCATCGTAAAAATTCGTTGCAGTCAGTTTATCACGATGAAGCTGTAGGTCAACAAGCTCAAAACAGGAGTCAGTGAAAAAAGCAAGCCTGAAACTTTTTATTGGGCTCCAACTATTCAACTGATGCACGTTTGCAAAACAAGAGTTAAAGAAAAGGATGAAAATATAAGCCATCAGATATAGGATGATTGTGCAGGAACAGTTGGGATTGTCGTTTGTATCACGCTCATCTCTCATCCGCTGAGACATTGTGAAGCGATGTAACCAGTGATGTTTTGAAACATCTTTATTTAATTGTAATGAGGATATCTACAAACGTTTGTGTACAAATGTGTGATAATTCGCAGATTTTTCATCTCTGCACTTAATGTGGTGATCAAAATGTATTTGCAATTCCCAGTGAAATCATTCTTTGAGTGCTTAAAAAAGAAATTCATACGGATGTATAACTGTGTTAGACGTCTTCATTTATATTCCGATGGAAGGTTTGTAACAATAATTAAGACACACTCAAGGAACATATGAACCTGTCCATCAAAGGAAATATCGCCGCTCGTGATGCAACGCACACTTAATCAACATTTGCCCTTGCAGACCAACTAAATAGTTGCGGAGAAAACACATTTAATTGATGACTTTACTATGTTTAGCTTAGGACTTTTCAAAAGCGAAGACCGGACTCTTTAGCCATCTTCGTGTTTATAGGAATGATTAATGGAGGAATTTTAAAAGCGAAGACTGGACTCCTTAGCCATCTTCGTGTTTATAGGAAAGATTAATGTAGGAATTTTAAAAGCGAAGACTGGACTCCTTAGCCATCTTCGTGTTTATAGGAATGATTAACGGAGGAATTTTAAAAGCGAAGACTGGGCTCTTTAGCCATCTTCGTGTTCATAGGAATGATTGATGTAGGAATTTTAAAAGTGAAGACTGGGCTCTTTAGCCATCTTCATGTTAAAAGGATGTAGTTGAGGACATTTTCAAAGAAGATCGGTCTCGGTGGCCATCTTTGTACTTATAGGAAAGGATATTGTATTAATTTTTGAAAAATTGAGGATTTTTAGCTGAGGACTAGATGTAGTAATATAGTCATCAATTGAATTGTTCATCCAAGACGAAATTGTTGGTTATGTCTGTGCATTTGTAGACAACCCAACAGTGCACATCCTTTTTCTTGTTTTGCTTTTTTTCACGTGCCTTGGACAAAGCATCATCATAACTTGGAATGTTAAGAGGCGTTCAAAAAAAAATCATAGAAGAATGAGTTTGTAAAATAACCGGCTAGTTCAGTTGAATAATAGTTGGGACATAATTAGTTGAGTGCAAGCTTTGACGCTGATTCAACCCATTCAACATTAGTTGAGTGCGAAGTTTGTGAGGCTGATTCAGCCCTCAAACCGGATGCTTGTAGACCACCTTCCAGAGATCTAACACGACGCCATCGTAAAAATTCGTTGCAGTCAGTTTATCACGATGAAGCTGTAGGTCAACAAGCTCAAAACAGGAGTCAGTGAAAAAAGCAAGCCTGAAACTTTTTATTGGGCTCCAACTATTCAACTGATGCACGTTTGCAAAACAAGAGTTAAAGAAAAGGATGAAAATATAAGCCATCAGATATAGGATGATTGTGCAGGAACAGTTGGGATTGTCGTTTGTATCACGCTCATCTCTCATCCGCTGAGACATTGTGAAGCGATGTAACCAGTGATGTTTTGAAACATCTTTATTTAATTGTAATGAGGATATCTACAAACGTTTGTGTACAAATGTGTGATAATTCGCAGGTTTTTCATCTCTGCACTTAATGTGATGATCAAAATGTATTTGCAATTCCCAGTGAAATCATTCTTTGAGTGCTTAAAAAAGAAATTCATACGGATGAATAACTGTGTTAGACGTCTTCATTTATATTCCGATGGAAGGTTTGTAACAATAATTAAGACACACTCAAGGAACATATGAACCTGTCCATCAAAGGAAATATCGCCGCTCGTGATGCAACGCACACTTAATCAACATTTGCCCTTGCAGACCAACTAAATAGTTGCGGAGAAAACACATTTAATTGATGACTTTACTATGTTTAGCTTAGGACTTTTCAAAAGCGAAGACCGGACTCTTTAGCCATCTTCGTGTTTATAGGAATGATTAATGGAGGAATTTTAAAAGCGAAGACTGGACTCCTTAGCCATCTTCGTGTTTATAGGAATGATTAATGTAGGAATTTTAAAAGCGAAGACTGGACTCCTTAGCCATCTTCGTGTTTATAGGAATGATTAACGGAGGAATTTTAAAAGCGAAGACTGGGCTCTTTAGCCATCTTCGTGTTCATAGGAATGATTGATGTAGGAATTTTAAAAGTGAAGACTGGGCTCTTTAGCCATCTTCATGTTAAAAGGATGTAGTTGAGGACATTTTCAAAGAAGATCGGTCTCGGTGGCCATCTTTGTACTTATAGGAAAGGATATTGTATTAATTTTTGAAAAATTGAGGATTTTTAGCTGAGGACTAGATGTAGTAATATAGTCATCAATTGAATTGTTCATCCAAGACGAAATTGTTGGTTATGTCTGTGCATTTGTAGACAACCCAACAGTGCACATCCTTTTTCTTGTTTTGCTTTTTTTCACGTGCCTTGGACAAAGCATCATCATAACTTGGAATGTTAAGAGGCGTTAAAAAAAAAATCATAGAAGAATGAGTTTGTAAAATAACCGGCTAGTTCAGTTGAATAATAGTTGGGACATAATTAGTTGAGTGCAAGCTTTGACGCTGATTCAACCCATTCAACATTAGTTGAGTGCGAAGTTTGTGAGGCTGATTCAGCCCTCAAACCGGATGCTTGTAGACCACCTTCCAGAGATCTAACACGACGCCATCGTAAAAATTCGTTGCAGTCAGTTTATCACGATGAAGCTGTAGGTCAACAAGCTCAAAACAGGAGTCAGTGAAAAAAGCAAGCCTGAAACTTTTTATTGGGCTCCAACTATTCAACTGATGCACGTTTGCAAAACAAGAGTTAAAGAAAAGGATGAAAATATAAGCCATCAGATATAGGATGATTGTGCAGGAACAGTTGGGATTGTCGTTTGTATCACGCTCATCTCTCATCCGCTGAGACATTGTGAAGCGATGTAACCAGTGATGTTTTGAAACATCTTTATTTAATTGTAATGAGGATATCTACAAACGTTTGTGTACAAATGTGTGATAATTCGCAGGTTTTTCATCTCTGCACTTAATGTGATGATCAAAATGTATTTGCAATTCCCAGTGAAATCATTCTTTGAGTGCTTAAAAAAGAAATTCATACGGATGTATAACTGTGTTAGACGTCTTCATTTATATTCCGATGGAAGGTTTGTAACAATAATTAAGACACACTCAAGGAACATATGAACCTGTCCATCAAAGGAAATATCGCCGCTCGTGATGCAACGCACACTTAATCAACATTTGCCCTTGCAGACCAACTAAATAGTTGCGGAGAAAACACATTTAATTGATGACTTTACTATGTTTAGCTTAGGACTTTTCAAAAGCGAAGACCGGACTCTTTAGCCATCTTCGTGTTTATAGGAATGATTAATGGAGGAATTTTAAAAGCGAAGACTGGACTCCTTAGCCATCTTCGTGTTTATAGGAAAGATTAATGTAGGAATTTTAAAAGCGAAGACTGGACTCCTTAGCCATCTTCGTGTTTATAGGAATGATTAACGGAGGAATTTTAAAAGCGAAGACTGGGCTCTTTAGCCATCTTCGTGTTCATAGGAATGATTGATGTAGGAATTTTAAAAGTGAAGACTGGGCTCTTTAGCCATCTTCATGTTAAAAGGATGTAGTTGAGGACATTTTCAAAGAAGATCGGTCTCGGTGGCCATCTTTGTACTTATAGGAAAGGATATTGTATTAATTTTTGAAAAATTGAGGATTTTTAGCTGAGGACTAGATGTAGTAATATAGTCATCAATTGAATTGTTCATCCAAGACGAAATTGTTGGTTATGTCTGTGCATTTGTAGACAACCCAACAGTGCACATCCTTTTTCTTGTTTTGCTTTTTTTCACGTGCCTTGGACAAAGCATCATCATAACTTGGAATGTTAAGAGGCGTTCAAAAAAAAATCATAGAAGAATGAGTTTGTAAAATAACCGGCTAGTTCAGTTGAATAATAGTTGGGACATAATTAGTTGAGTGCAAGCTTTGACGCTGATTCAACCCATTCAACATTAGTTGAGTGCGAAGTTTGTGAGGCTGATTCAGCCCTCAAACCGGATGCTTGTAGACCACCTTCCAGAGATCTAACACGACGCCATCGTAAAAATTCGTTGCAGTCAGTTTATCACGATGAAGCTGTAGGTCAACAAGCTCAAAACAGGAGTCAGTGAAAAAAGCAAGCCTGAAACTTTTTATTGGGCTCCAACTATTCAACTGATGCACGTTTGCAAAACAAGAGTTAAAGAAAAGGATGAAAATATAAGCCATCAGATATAGGATGATTGTGCAGGAACAGTTGGGATTGTCGTTTGTATCACGCTCATCTCTCATCCGCTGAGACATTGTGAAGCGATGTAACCAGTGATGTTTTGAAACATCTTTATTTAATTGTAATGAGGATATCTACAAACGTTTGTGTACAAATGTGTGATAATTCGCAGATTTTTCATCTCTGCACTTAATGTGGTGATCAAAATGTATTTGCAATTCCCAGTGAAATCATTCTTTGAGTGCTTAAAAAAGAAATTCATACGGATGTATAACTGTGTTAGACGTCTTCATTTATATTCCGATGGAAGGTTTGTAACAATAATTAAGACACACTCAAGGAACATATGAACCTGTCCATCAAAGGAAATATCGCCGCTCGTGATGCAACGCACACTTAATCAACATTTGCCCTTGCAGACCAACTAAATAGTTGCGGAGAAAACACATTTAATTGATGACTTTACTATGTTTAGCTTAGGACTTTTCAAAAGCGAAGACCGGACTCTTTAGCCATCTTCGTGTTTATAGGAATGATTAATGGAGGAATTTTAAAAGCGAAGACTGGACTCCTTAGCCATCTTCGTGTTTATAGGAAAGATTAATGTAGGAATTTTAGAAGCGAAGACTGGACTCCTTAGCCATCTTCGTGTTTATAGGAATGATTAACGGAGGAATTTTAAAAGCGAAGACTGGGCTCTTTAGCCATCTTCGTGTTCATAGGAATGATTGATGTAGGAATTTTAAAAGTGAAGACTGGGCTCTTTAGCCATCTTCATGTTAAAAGGATGTAGTTGAGGACATTTTCAAAGAAGATCGGTCTCGGTGGCCATCTTTGTACTTATAGGAAAGGATATTGTATTAATTTTTGAAAAATTGAGGATTTTTAGCTGAGGACTAGATGTAGTAATATAGTCATCAATTGAATTGTTCATCCAAGACGAAATTGTTGGTTATGTCTGTGCATTTGTAGACAACCCAACAGTGCACATCCTTTTTCTTGTTTTGCTTTTTTTCACGTGCCTTGGACAAAGCATCATCATAACTTGGAATGTTAAGAGGCGTTCAAAAAAAATCATAGAAGAATGAGTTTGTAAAATAACCGGCTAGTTCAGTTGAATAATAGTTGGGACATAATTAGTTGAGTGCAAGCTTTGACGCTGATTCAACCCATTCAACATTAGTTGAGTGCGAAGTTTGTGAGGCTGATTCAGCCCTCAAACCGGATGCTTGTAGACCACCTTCCAGAGATCTAACACGACGCCATCGTAAAAATTCGTTGCAGTCAGTTTATCACGATGAAGCTGTAGGTCAACAAGCTCAAAACAGGAGTCAGTGAAAAAAGCAAGCCTGAAACTTTTTATTGGGCTCCAACTATTCAACTGATGCACGTTTGCAAAACAAGAGTTAAAGAAAAGGATGAAAATATAAGCCATCAGATATAGGATGATTGTGCAGGAACAGTTGGGATTGTCGTTTGTATCACGCTCATCTCTCATCCGCTGAGACATTGTGAAGCGATGTAACCAGTGATGTTTTGAAACATCTTTATTTAATTGTAATGAGGATATCTACAAACGTTTGTGTACAAATGTGTGATAATTCGCAGGTTTTTCATCTCTGCACTTAATGTGGTGATCAAAATGTATTTGCGATTCCCAGTGAAATCATTCTTTGAGTGCTTAAAAAAGAAATTCATACGGATGTATAACTGTGTTAGACGTCTTCATTTATATTCCGATGGAAGGTTTGTAACAATAATTAAGACACACTCAAGGAACATATGAACCTGTCCATCAAAGGAAATATCGCCGCTCGTGATGCAACGCACACTTAATCAACATTTGCCCTTGCAGACCAACTAAATAGTTGCGGAGAAAACACATTTAATTGATGACTTTACTATGTTTAGCTTAGGACTTTTCAAAAGCGAAGACCGGACTCTTTAGCCATCTTCGTGTTTATAGGAATGATTAATGGAGGAATTTTAAAAGCGAAGACTGGACTCCTTAGCCATCTTCGTGTTTATAGGAAAGATTAATGTAGGAATTTTAAAAGCGAAGACTGGACTCCTTAGCCATCTTCGTGTTTATAGGAATGATTAACGGAGGAATTTTAAAAGCGAAGACTGGGCTCTTTAGCCATCTTCGTGTTCATAGGAATGATTGATGTAGGAATTTTAAAAGTGAAGACTGGGCTCTTTAGCCATCTTCATGTTAAAAGGATGTAGTTGAGGACATTTTCAAAGAAGATCGGTCTCGGTGGCCATCTTTGTACTTATAGGAAAGGATATTGTATTAATTTTTGAAAAATTGAGGATTTTTAGCTGAGGACTAGATGTAGTAATATAGTCATCAATTGAATTGTTCATCCAAGACGAAATTGTTGGTTATGTCTGTGCATTTGTAGACAACCCAACAGTGCACATCCTTTTTCTTGTTTTGCTTTTTTTCACGTGCCTTGGACAAAGCATCATCATAACTTGGAATGTTAAGAGGCGTTCAAAAAAAAATCATAGAAGAATGAGTTTGTAAAATAACCGGCTAGTTCAGTTGAATAATAGTTGGGACATAATTAGTTGAGTGCAAGCTTTGACGCTGATTCAACCCATTCAACATTAGTTGAGTGCGAAGTTTGTGAGGCTGATTCAGCCCTCAAACCGGATGCTTGTAGACCACCTTCCAGAGATCTAACACGACGCCATCGTAAAAATTCGTTGCAGTCAGTTTATCACGATGAAGCTGTAGGTCAACAAGCTCAAAACAGGAGTCAGTGAAAAAAGCAAGCCTGAAACTTTTTATTGGGCTCCAACTATTCAACTGATGCACGTTTGCAAAACAAGAGTTAAAGAAAAGGATGAAAATATAAGCCATCAGATATAGGATGATTGTGCAGGAACAGTTGGGATTGTCGTTTGTATCACGCTCATCTCTCATCCGCTGAGACATTGTGAAGCGATGTAACCAGTGATGTTTTGAAACATCTTTATTTAATTGTAATGAGGATATCTACAAACGTTTGTGTACAAATGTGTGATAATTCGCAGGTTTTTCATCTCTGCACTTAATGTGGTGATCAAAATGTATTTGCAATTCCCAGTGAAATCATTCTTTGAGTGCTTAAAAAAGAAATTCATACGGATGTATAACTGTGTTAGACGTCTTCATTTATATTCCGATGGAAGGTTTGTAACAATAATTAAGACACACTCAAGGAACATATGAACCTGTCCATCAAAGGAAATATCGCCGCTCGTGATGCAACGCACACTTAATCAACATTTGCCCTTGCAGACCAACTAAATAGTTGCGGAGAAAACACATTTAATTGATGACTTTACTATGTTTAGCTTAGGACTTTTCAAAAGCGAAGACCGGACTCTTTAGCCATCTTCGTGTTTATAGGAATGATTAATGGAGGAATTTTAAAAGCGAAGACTGGACTCCTTAGCCATCTTCGTGTTTATAGGAATGATTAATGGAGGAATTTTAAAAGCGAAGACTGGACTCCTTAGCCATCTTCGTGTTTATAGGAATGATTAACGGAGGAATTTTAAAAGCGAAGACTGGGCTCTTTAGCCATCTTCGTGTTCATAGGAATGATTGATGTAGGAATTTTAAAAGTGAAGACTGGGCTCTTTAGCCATCTTCATGTTAAAAGGATGTAGTTGAGGACATTTTCAAAGAAGATCGGTCTCGGTGGCCATCTTTGTACTTATAGGAAAGGATATTGTATTAATTTTTGAAAAATTGAGGATTTTTAGCTGAGGACTAGATGTAGTAATATAGTCATCAATTGAATTGTTCATCCAAGACGAAATTGTTGGTTATGTCTGTGCATTTGTAGACAACCCAACAGTGCACATCCTTTTTCTTGTTTTGCTTTTTTTCACGTGCCTTGGACAAAGCATCATCATAACTTGGAATGTTAAGAGGCGTTCAAAAAAAATCATAGAAGAATGAGTTTGTAAAATAACCGGCTAGTTCAGTTGAATAATAGTTGGGACATAATTAGTTGAGTGCAAGCTTTGACGCTGATTCAACCCATTCAACATTAGTTGAGTGCGAAGTTTGTGAGGCTGATTCAGCCCTCAAACCGGATGCTTGTAGACCACCTTCCAGAGATCTAACACGACGCCATCGTAAAAATTCGTTGCAGTCAGTTTATCACGATGAAGCTGTAGGTCAACAAGCTCAAAACAGGAGTCAGTGAAAAAAGCAAGCCTGAAACTTTTTATTGGGCTCCAACTATTCAACTGATGCACGTTTGCAAAACAAGAGTTAAAGAAAAGGATGAAAATATAAGCCACCAGATATAGATTGATTGTGCAGGAACAGTTGGGATTGTCGTTTGTATCACGCTCATCTCTCATCCACTGAGACATTGTGAAGCGATGTAACCAGTGATGTTTTGAAACATCTTTATTTAATTGTAATGAGGATATCTACAAACGTTTGTGTACAAATGTGTGATAATTCGCAGGTTTTTCATCTCTGCACTTAATGTGGTGATCAAAATGTATTTGCAATTCCCAGTGAAATCATTCTTTGAGTGCTTAAAAAAGAAATTCATACGGATGTATAACTGTGTTAGACGTCTTCATTTATATTCCGATGGAAGGTTTGTAACAATAATTAAGACACACTCAAGGAACATATGAACCTGTCCATCAAAGGAAATATCGCCGCTCGTGATGCAACGCACACTTAATCAACATTTGCCCTTGCAGACCAACTAAATAGTTGCGGAGAAAACACATTTAATTGATGACTTTACTATGTTTAGCTTAGGACTTTTCAAAAGCGAAGACCGGACTCTTTAGCCATCTTCGTGTTTATAGGAATGATTAATGGAGGAATTTTAAAAGCGAAGACTGGACTCCTTAGCCATCTTCGTGTTTATAGGAAAGATTAATGTAGGAATTTTAAAAGCGAAGACTGGACTCCTTAGCCATCTTCGTGTTTATAGGAATGATTAACGGAGGAATTTTAAAAGCGAAGACTGGGCTCTTTAGCCATCTTCGTGTTCATAGGAATGATTGATGTAGGAATTTTAAAAGTGAAGACTGGGCTCTTTAGCCATCTTCATGTTAAAAGGATGTAGTTGAGGACATTTTCAAAGAAGATCGGTCTCGGTGGCCATCTTTGTACTTATAGGAAAGGATATTGTATTAATTTTTGAAAAATTGAGGATTTTTAGCTGAGGACTAGATGTAGTAATATAGTCATCAATTGAATTGTTCATCCAAGACGAAATTGTTGGTTATGTCTGTGCATTTGTAGACAACCCAACAGTGCACATCCTTTTTCTTGTTTTGCTTTTTTTCACGTGCCTTGGACAAAGCATCATCATAACTTGGAATGTTAAGAGGCGTTCAAAAAAAATCATAGAAGAATGAGTTTGTAAAATAACCGGCTAGTTCAGTTGAATAATAGTTGGGACATAATTAGTTGAGTGCAAGCTTTGACGCTGATTCAACCCATTCAACATTAGTTGAGTGCGAAGTTTGTGAGGCTGATTCAGCCCTCAAACCGGATGCTTGTAGACCACCTTCCAGAGATCTAACACGACGCCATCGTAAAAATTCGTTGCAGTCAGTTTATCACGATGAAGCTGTAGGTCAACAAGCTCAAAACAGGAGTCAGTGAAAAAAGCAAGCCTGAAACTTTTTATTGGGCTCCAACTATTCAACTGATGCACGTTTGCAAAACAAGAGTTAAAGAAAAGGATGAAAATATAAGCCACCAGATATAGATTGATTGTGCAGGAACAGTTGGGATTGTCGTTTGTATCACGCTCATCTCTCATCCACTGAGACATTGTGAAGCGATGTAACCAGTGATGTTTTGAAACATCTTTATTTAATTGTAATGAGGATATCTACAAACGTTTGTGTACAAATGTGTGATAATTCGCAGGTTTTTCATCTCTGCACTTAATGTGGTGATCAAAATGTATTTGCAATTCCCAGTGAAATCATTCTTTGAGTGCTTAAAAAAGAAATTCATACGGATGTATAACTGTGTTAGACGTCTTCATTTATATTCCGATGGAAGGTTTGTAACAATAATTAAGACACACTCAAGGAACATATGAACCTGTCCATCAAAGGAAATATCGCCGCTCGTGATGCAACGCACACTTAATCAACATTTGCCCTTGCAGACCAACTAAATAGTTGCGGAGAAAACACATTTAATTGATGACTTTACTATGTTTAGCTTAGGACTTTTCAAAAGCGAAGACCGGACTCTTTAGCCATCTTCGTGTTTATAGGAATGATTAATGGAGGAATTTTAAAAGCGAAGACTGGACTCCTTAGCCATCTTCGTGTTTATAGGAAAGATTAATGGAGGAATTTTAAAAGCGAAGACTGGACTCCTTAGCCATCTTCGTGTTTATAGGAAAGATTAATGTAGGAATTTTAAAAGCGAAGACTGGACTCCTTAGCCATCTTCGTGTTTATAGGAATGATTAACGGAGGAATTTTAAAAGCGAAGACTGGGCTCTTTAGCCATCTTCGTGTTCATAGGAATGATTGATGTAGGAATTTTAAAAGTGAAGACTGGGCTCTTTAGCCATCTTCATGTTAAAAGGATGTAGTTGAGGACATTTTCAAAGAAGATCGGTCTCGGTGGCCATCTTTGTACTTATAGGAAAGGATATTGTATTAATTTTTGAAAAATTGAGGATTTTTAGCTGAGGACTAGATGTAGTAATATAGTCATCAATTGAATTGTTCATCCAAGACGAAATTGTTGGTTATGTCTGTGCATTTGTAGACAACCCAACAGTGCACATCCTTTTTCTTGTTTTGCTTTTTTTCACGTGCCTTGGACAAAGCATCATCATAACTTGGAATGTTAAGAGGCGTTCAAAAAAAATCATAGAAGAATGAGTTTGTAAAATAACCGGCTAGTTCAGTTGAATAATAGTTGGGACATAATTAGTTGAGTGCAAGCTTTGACGCTGATTCAACCCATTCAACATTAGTTGAGTGCGAAGTTTGTGAGGCTGATTCAGCCCTCAAACCGGATGCTTGTAGACCACCTTCCAGAGATCTAACACGACGCCATCGTAAAAATTCGTTGCAGTCAGTTTATCACGATGAAGCTGTAGGTCAACAAGCTCAAAACAGGAGTCAGTGAAAAAAGCAAGCCTGAAACTTTTTATTGGGCTCCAACTATTCAACTGATGCACGTTTGCAAAACAAGAGTTAAAGAAAAGGATGAAAATATAAGCCACCAGATATAGATTGATTGTGCAGGAACAGTTGGGATTGTCGTTTGTATCACGCTCATCTCTCATCCACTGAGACATTGTGAAGCGATGTAACCAGTGATGTTTTGAAACATCTTTATTTAATTGTAATAAGGATATCTACAAACGTTTGTGTACAAATGTGTGATAATTCGCAGGTTTTTCATCTCTGCACTTAATGTGGTGATCAAAATGTATTTGCAATTCCCAGTGAAATCATTCTTTGAGTGCTTAAAAAAGAAATTCATACGGATGTATAACTGTGTTAGACGTCTTCATTTATATTCCGATGGAAGGTTTGTAACAATAATTAAGACACACTCAAGGAACATATGAACCTGTCCATCAAAGGAAATATCGCCGCTCGTGATGCAACGCACACTTAATCAACATTTGCCCTTGCAGACCAACTAAATAGTTGCGGAGAAAACACATTTAATTGATGACTTTACTATGTTTAGCTTAGGACTTTTCAAAAGCGAAGACCGGACTCTTTAGCCATCTTCGTGTTTATAGGAATGATTAATGGAGGAATTTTAAAAGCGAAGACTGGACTCCTTAGCCATCTTCGTGTTTATAGGAAAGATTAATGTAGGAATTTTAAAAGCGAAGACTGGACTCCTTAGCCATCTTCGTGTTTATAGGAATGATTAACGGAGGAATTTTAAAAGCGAAGACTGGGCTCTTTAGCCATCTTCGTGTTCATAGGAATGATTGATGTAGGAATTTTAAAAGTGAAGACTGGGCTCTTTAGCCATCTTCATGTTAAAAGGATGTAGTTGAGGACATTTTCAAAGAAGATCGGTCTCGGTGGCCATCTTTGTACTTATAGGAAAGGATATTGTATTAATTTTTGAAAAATTGAGGATTTTTAGCTGAGGACTAGATGTAGTAATATAGTCATCAATTGAATTGTTCATCCAAGACGAAATTGTTGGTTATGTCTGTGCATTTGTAGACAACCCAACAGTGCACATCCTTTTTCTTGTTTTGCTTTTTTTCACGTGCCTTGGACAAAGCATCATCATAACTTGGAATGTTAAGAGGCGTTCAAAAAAAATCATAGAAGAATGAGTTTGTAAAATAACCGGCTAGTTCAGTTGAATAATAGTTGGGACATAATTAGTTGAGTGCAAGCTTTGACGCTGATTCAACCCATTCAACATTAGTTGAGTGCGAAGTTTGTGAGGCTGATTCAGCCCTCAAACCGGATGCTTGTAGACCACCTTCCAGAGATCTAACACGACGCCATCGTAAAAATTCGTTGCAGTCAGTTTATCACGATGAAGCTGTAGGTCAACAAGCTCAAAACAGGAGTCAGTGAAAAAAGCAAGCCTGAAACTTTTTATTGGGCTCCAACTATTCAACTGATGCACGTTTGCAAAACAAGAGTTAAAGAAAAGGATGAAAATATAAGCCACCAGATATAGATTGATTGTGCAGGAACAGTTGGGATTGTCGTTTGTATCACGCTCATCTCTCATCCACTGAGACATTGTGAAGCGATGTAACCAGTGATGTTTTGAAACATCTTTATTTAATTGTAATGAGGATATCTACAAACGTTTGTGTACAAATGTGTGATAATTCGCAGGTTTTTCATCTCTGCACTTAATGTGGTGATCAAAATGTATTTGCAATTCCCAGTGAAATCATTCTTTGAGTGCTTAAAAAAGAAATTCATACGGATGTATAACTGTGTTAGACGTCTTCATTTATATTCCGATGGAAGGTTTGTAACAATAATTAAGACACACTCAAGGAACATATGAACCTGTCCATCAAAGGAAATATCGCCGCTCGTGATGCAACGCACACTTAATCAACATTTGCCCTTGCAGACCAACTAAATAGTTGCGGAGAAAACACATTTAATTGATGACTTTACTATGTTTAGCTTAGGACTTTTCAAAAGCGAAGACCGGACTCTTTAGCCATCTTCGTGTTTATAGGAATGATTAATGGAGGAATTTTAAAAGCGAAGACTGGACTCCTTAGCCATCTTCGTGTTTATAGGAATGATTAATGGAGGAATTTTAAAAGCGAAGACTGGACTCCTTAGCCATCTTCGTGTTTATAGGAATGATTAACGGAGGAATTTTAAAAGCGAAGACTGGGCTCTTTAGCCATCTTCGTGTTCATAGGAATGATTGATGTAGGAATTTTAAAAGTGAAGACTGGGCTCTTTAGCCATCTTCATGTTAAAAGGATGTAGTTGAGGACATTTTCAAAGAAGATCGGTCTCGGTGGCCATCTTTGTACTTATAGGAAAGGATATTGTATTAATTTTTGAAAAATTGAGGATTTTTAGCTGAGGACTAGATGTAGTAATATAGTCATCAATTGAATTGTTCATCCAAGACGAAATTGTTGGTTATGTCTGTGCATTTGTAGACAACCCAACAGTGCACATCCTTTTTCTTGTTTTGCTTTTTTTCACGTGCCTTGGACAAAGCATCATCATAACTTGGAATGTTAAGAGGCGTTCAAAAAAAATCATAGAAG
Source organism: Biomphalaria pfeifferi (assembly GCA_030265305.1). Taxonomy (NCBI): domain Eukaryota; kingdom Metazoa; phylum Mollusca; class Gastropoda; family Planorbidae; genus Biomphalaria; species Biomphalaria pfeifferi. The sequence goes on along the minus strand of JASAOG010000321.1, from coordinate 248,855 downwards.
AATGAGTTTGTAAAATAACCGGCTAGTTCAGTTGAATAATAGTTGGGACATAATTAGTTGAGTGCAAGCTTTGACGCTGATTCAACCCATTCAACATTAGTTGAGTGCGAAGTTTGTGAGGCTGATTCAGCCCTCAAACCGGATGCTTGTAGACCACCTTCCAGAGATCTAACACGACGCCATCGTAAAAATTCGTTGCAGTCAGTTTATCACGATGAAGCTGTAGGTCAACAAGCTCAAAACAGGAGTCAGTGAAAAAAGCAAGCCTGAAACTTTTTATTGGGCTCCAACTATTCAACTGATGCACGTTTGCAAAACAAGAGTTAAAGAAAAGGATGAAAATATAAGCCACCAGATATAGATTGATTGTGCAGGAACAGTTGGGATTGTCGTTTGTATCACGCTCATCTCTCATCCACTGAGACATTGTGAAGCGATGTAACCAGTGATGTTTTGAAACATCTTTATTTAATTGTAATGAGGATATCTACAAACGTTTGTGTACAAATGTGTGATAATTCGCAGGTTTTTCATCTCTGCACTTAATGTGGTGATCAAAATGTATTTGCAATTCCCAGTGAAATCATTCTTTGAGTGCTTAAAAAAGAAATTCATACGGATGTATAACTGTGTTAGACGTCTTCATTTATATTCCGATGGAAGGTTTGTAACAATAATTAAGACACACTCAAGGAACATATGAACCTGTCCATCAAAGGAAATATCGCCGCTCGTGATGCAACGCACACTTAATCAACATTTGCCCTTGCAGACCAACTAAATAGTTGCGGAGAAAACACATTTAATTGATGACTTTACTATGTTTAGCTTAGGACTTTTCAAAAGCGAAGACCGGACTCTTTAGCCATCTTCGTGTTTATAGGAATGATTAATGGAGGAATTTTAAAAGCGAAGACTGGACTCCTTAGCCATCTTCGTGTTTATAGGAAAGATTAATGTAGGAATTTTAAAAGCGAAGACTGGACTCCTTAGCCATCTTCGTGTTTATAGGAATGATTAACGGAGGAATTTTAAAAGCGAAGACTGGGCTCTTTAGCCATCTTCGTGTTCATAGGAATGATTGATGTAGGAATTTTAAAAGTGAAGACTGGGCTCTTTAGCCATCTTCATGTTAAAAGGATGTAGTTGAGGACATTTTCAAAGAAGATCGGTCTCGGTGGCCATCTTTGTACTTATAGGAAAGGATATTGTATTAATTTTTGAAAAATTGAGGATTTTTAGCTGAGGACTAGATGTAGTAATATAGTCATCAATTGAATTGTTCATCCAAGACGAAATTGTTGGTTATGTCTGTGCATTTGTAGACAACCCAACAGTGCACATCCTTTTTCTTGTTTTGCTTTTTTTCACGTGCCTTGGACAAAGCATCATCATAACTTGGAATGTTAAGAGGCGTTCAAAAAAAATCATAGAAGAATGAGTTTGTAAAATAACCGGCTAGTTCAGTTGAATAATAGTTGGGACATAATTAGTTGAGTGCAAGCTTTGACGCTGATTCAACCCATTCAACATTAGTTGAGTGCGAAGTTTGTGAGGCTGATTCAGCCCTCAAACCGGATGCTTGTAGACCACCTTCCAGAGATCTAACACGACGCCATCGTAAAAATTCGTTGCAGTCAGTTTATCACGATGAAGCTGTAGGTCAACAAGCTCAAAACAGGAGTCAGTGAAAAAAGCAAGCCTGAAACTTTTTATTGGGCTCCAACTATTCAACTGATGCACGTTTGCAAAACAAGAGTTAAAGAAAAGGATGAAAATATAAGCCATCAGATATAGGATGATTGTGCAGGAACAGTTGGGATTGTCGTTTGTATCACGCTCATCTCTCATCCGCTGAGACATTGTGAAGCGATGTAACCAGTGATGTTTTGAAACATCTTTATTTAATTGTAATGAGGATATCTACAAACGTTTGTGTACAAATGTGTGATAATTCGCAGGTTTTTCATCTCTGCACTTAATGTGATGATCAAAATGTATTTGCAATTCCCAGTGAAATCATTCTTTGAGTGCTTAAAAAAGAAATTCATACGGATGTATAACTGTGTTAGACGTCTTCATTTATATTCCGATGGAAGGTTTGTAACAATAATTAAGACACACTCAAGGAACATATGAACCTGTCCATCAAAGGAAATATCGCCGCTCGTGATGCAACGCACACTTAATCAACATTTGCCCTTGCAGACCAACTAAATAGTTGCGGAGAAAACACATTTAATTGATGACTTTACTATGTTTAGCTTAGGACTTTTCAAAAGCGAAGACCGGACTCTTTAGCCATCTTCGTGTTTATAGGAATGATTAATGGAGGAATTTTAAAAGCGAAGACTGGACTCCTTAGCCATCTTCGTGTTTATAGGAAAGATTAATGTAGGAATTTTAAAAGCGAAGACTGGACTCCTTAGCCATCTTCGTGTTTATAGGAATGATTAACGGAGGAATTTTAAAAGCGAAGACTGGGCTCTTTAGCCATCTTCGTGTTCATAGGAATGATTGATGTAGGAATTTTAAAAGTGAAGACTGGGCTCTTTAGCCATCTTCATGTTAAAAGGATGTAGTTGAGGACATTTTCAAAGAAGATCGGTCTCGGTGGCCATCTTTGTACTTATAGGAAAGGATATTGTATTAATTTTTGAAAAATTGAGGATTTTTAGCTGAGGACTAGATGTAGTAATATAGTCATCAATTGAATTGTTCATCCAAGACGAAATTGTTGGTTATGTCTGTGCATTTGTAGACAACCCAACAGTGCACATCCTTTTTCTTGTTTTGCTTTTTTTCACGTGCCTTGGACAAAGCATCATCATAACTTGGAATGTTAAGAGGCGTTCAAAAAAAAATCATAGAAGAATGAGTTTGTAAAATAACCGGCTAGTTCAGTTGAATAATAGTTGGGACATAATTAGTTGAGTGCAAGCTTTGACGCTGATTCAACCCATTCAACATTAGTTGAGTGCGAAGTTTGTGAGGCTGATTCAGCCCTCAAACCGGATGCTTGTAGACCACCTTCCAGAGATCTAACACGACGCCATCGTAAAAATTCGTTGCAGTCAGTTTATCACGATGAAGCTGTAGGTCAACAAGCTCAAAACAGGAGTCAGTGAAAAAAGCAAGCCTGAAACTTTTTATTGGGCTCCAACTATTCAACTGATGCACGTTTGCAAAACAAGAGTTAAAGAAAAGGATGAAAATATAAGCCATCAGATATAGGATGATTGTGCAGGAACAGTTGGGATTGTCGTTTGTATCACGCTCATCTCTCATCCGCTGAGACATTGTGAAGCGATGTAACCAGTGATGTTTTGAAACATCTTTATTTAATTGTAATGAGGATATCTACAAACGTTTGTGTACAAATGTGTGATAATTCGCAGATTTTTCATCTCTGCACTTAATGTGGTGATCAAAATGTATTTGCAATTCCCAGTGAAATCATTCTTTGAGTGCTTAAAAAAGAAATTCATACGGATGTATAACTGTGTTAGACGTCTTCATTTATATTCCGATGGAAGGTTTGTAACAATAATTAAGACACACTCAAGGAACATATGAACCTGTCCATCAAAGGAAATATCGCCGCTCGTGATGCAACGCACACTTAATCAACATTTGCCCTTGCAGACCAACTAAATAGTTGCGGAGAAAACACATTTAATTGATGACTTTACTATGTTTAGCTTAGGACTTTTCAAAAGCGAAGACCGGACTCTTTAGCCATCTTCGTGTTTATAGGAATGATTAATGGAGGAATTTTAAAAGCGAAGACTGGACTCCTTAGCCATCTTCGTGTTTATAGGAAAGATTAATGTAGGAATTTTAAAAGCGAAGACTGGACTCCTTAGCCATCTTCGTGTTTATAGGAATGATTAACGGAGGAATTTTAAAAGCGAAGACTGGGCTCTTTAGCCATCTTCGTGTTCATAGGAATGATTGATGTAGGAATTTTAAAAGTGAAGACTGGGCTCTTTAGCCATCTTCATGTTAAAAGGATGTAGTTGAGGACATTTTCAAAGAAGATCGGTCTCGGTGGCCATCTTTGTACTTATAGGAAAGGATATTGTATTAATTTTTGAAAAATTGAGGATTTTTAGCTGAGGACTAGATGTAGTAATATAGTCATCAATTGAATTGTTCATCCAAGACGAAATTGTTGGTTATGTCTGTGCATTTGTAGACAACCCAACAGTGCACATCCTTTTTCTTGTTTTGCTTTTTTTCACGTGCCTTGGACAAAGCATCATCATAACTTGGAATGTTAAGAGGCGTTAAAAAAAAAATCATAGAAGAATGAGTTTGTAAAATAACCGGCTAGTTCAGTTGAATAATAGTTGGGACATAATTAGTTGAGTGCAAGCTTTGACGCTGATTCAACCCATTCAACATTAGTTGAGTGCGAAGTTTGTGAGGCTGATTCAGCCCTCAAACCGGATGCTTGTAGACCACCTTCCAGAGATCTAACACGACGCCATCGTAAAAATTCGTTGCAGTCAGTTTATCACGATGAAGCTGTAGGTCAACAAGCTCAAAACAGGAGTCAGTGAAAAAAGCAAGCCTGAAACTTTTTATTGGGCTCCAACTATTCAACTGATGCACGTTTGCAAAACAAGAGTTAAAGAAAAGGATGAAAATATAAGCCACCAGATATAGGATGATTGTGCAGGAACAGTTGGGATTGTCGTTTGTATCACGCTCATCTCTCATCCGCTGAGACATTGTGAAGCGATGTAACCAGTGATGTTTTGAAACATCTTTATTTAATTGTAATGAGGATATCTACAAACGTTTGTGTACAAATGTGTGATAATTCGCAGGTTTTTCATCTCTGCACTTAATGTGGTGATCAAAATGTATTTGCAATTCCCAGTGAAATCATTCTTTGAGTGCTTAAAAAAGAAATTCATACGGATGTATAACTGTGTTAGACGTCTTCATTTATATTCCGATGGAAGGTTTGTAACAATAATTAAGACACACTCAAGGAACATATGAACCTGTCCATCAAAGGAAATATCGCCGCTCGTGATGCAACGCACACTTAATCAACATTTGCCCTTGCAGACCAACTAAATAGTTGCGGAGAAAACACATTTAATTGATGACTTTACTATGTTTAGCTTAGGACTTTTCAAAAGCGAAGACCGGACTCTTTAGCCATCTTCGTGTTTATAGGAATGATTAATGGAGGAATTTTAAAAGCGAAGACTGGACTCCTTAGCCATCTTCGTGTTTATAGGAAAGATTAATGTAGGAATTTTAAAAGCGAAGACTGGACTCCTTAGCCATCTTCGTGTTTATAGGAATGATTAACGGAGGAATTTTAAAAGCGAAGACTGGGCTCTTTAGCCATCTTCGTGTTCATAGGAATGATTGATGTAGGAATTTTAAAAGTGAAGACTGGGCTCTTTAGCCATCTTCATGTTAAAAGGATGTAGTTGAGGACATTTTCAAAGAAGATCGGTCTCGGTGGCCATCTTTGTACTTATAGGAAAGGATATTGTATTAATTTTTGAAAAATTGAGGATTTTTAGCTGAGGACTAGATGTAGTAATATAGTCATCAATTGAATTGTTCATCCAAGACGAAATTGTTGGTTATGTCTGTGCATTTGTAGACAACCCAACAGTGCACATCCTTTTTCTTGTTTTGCTTTTTTTCACGTGCCTTGGACAAAGCATCATCATAACTTGGAATGTTAAGAGGCGTTCAAAAAAAATCATAGAAGAATGAGTTTGTAAAATAACCGGCTAGTTCAGTTGAATAATAGTTGGGACATAATTAGTTGAGTGCAAGCTTTGACGCTGATTCAACCCATTCAACATTAGTTGAGTGCGAAGTTTGTGAGGCTGATTCAGCCCTCAAACCGGATGCTTGTAGACCACCTTCCAGAGATCTAACACGACGCCATCGTAAAAATTCGTTGCAGTCAGTTTATCACGATGAAGCTGTAGGTCAACAAGCTCAAAACAGGAGTCAGTGAAAAAAGCAAGCCTGAAACTTTTTATTGGGCTCCAACTATTCAACTGATGCACGTTTGCAAAACAAGAGTTAAAGAAAAGGATGAAAATATAAGCCACCAGATATAGATTGATTGTGCAGGAACAGTTGGGATTGTCGTTTGTATCACGCTCATCTCTCATCCACTGAGACATTGTGAAGCGATGTAACCAGTGATGTTTTGAAACATCTTTATTTAATTGTAATGAGGATATCTACAAACGTTTGTGTACAAATGTGTGATAATTCGCAGGTTTTTCATCTCTGCACTTAATGTGGTGATCAAAATGTATTTGCAATTCCCAGTGAAATCATTCTTTGAGTGCTTAAAAAAGAAATTCATACGGATGTATAACTGTGTTAGACGTCTTCATTTATATTCCGATGGAAGGTTTGTAACAATAATTAAGACACACTCAAGGAACATATGAACCTGTCCATCAAAGGAAATATCGCCGCTCGTGATGCAACGCACACTTAATCAACATTTGCCCTTGCAGACCAACTAAATAGTTGCGGAGAAAACACATTTAATTGATGACTTTACTATGTTTAGCTTAGGACTTTTCAAAAGCGAAGACCGGACTCTTTAGCCATCTTCGTGTTTATAGGAATGATTAATGGAGGAATTTTAAAAGCGAAGACTGGACTCCTTAGCCATCTTCGTGTTTATAGGAATGATTAATGGAGGAATTTTAAAAGCGAAGACTGGACTCCTTAGCCATCTTCGTGTTTATAGGAATGATTAACGGAGGAATTTTAAAAGCGAAGACTGGGCTCTTTAGCCATCTTCGTGTTCATAGGAATGATTAATGTAGGAATTTTAAAAGTGAAGACTGGGCTCTTTAGCCATCTTCATGTTAAAAGGATGTAGTTGAGGACATTTTCAAAGAAGATCGGTCTCGGTGGCCATCTTTGTACTTATAGGAAAGGATATTGTATTAATTTTTGAAAAATTGAGGATTTTTAGCTGAGGACTAGATGTAGTAATATAGTCATCAATTGAATTGTTCATCCAAGACGAAATTGTTGGTTATGTTTGTGTGAATTCGGACTCCTTAGCCATCTTTATGTTGAAGTTATTCAACTGATGTACGTTTGCAAATAAGTATTTAAAAAAAGGATGAAAATATAAGTCATCAGATGTAATAACTGCAAGATTGTGGCTTTTGAGTCCTTATGTTTGGCTGCACACAAGTCAGGTTAATCCTAACTGAGCTTGAGTCAATGCCATCAATGAGATAAATGGAATTAATTTGTTTTAGGTTTTTTTTCCTTCTCTTAATAACTAACATTTTTTTGGGTGGAAATACATGATCCAATGTGTTTCCCATTTCTGTAATTCATATATTTTTCTTTGAAAAATTTCTGAATCTTGAGTTGTTTTTATTGTTTTATATATTATGCAATTGTCTGCAAAAAATCTTTTTTTGGTTTCTGAGCTAATGCAAATTTGTTTAATTATTTATATAAATTCAAAATAGTACTGAACCTGAGTCTGAACAACATTTTCATCCACTTGAATATTGATCATATAATTGACTTTGTCTGTTTTTTTTTATAATTATAAAGTTCCATTCCAGATCTTTTCATTTTTCCAGTTATGCTACCACACAAAAACTTCATCTTCTTTCATCCTTCTGAAGTTGCAGTGTTAACTTTTTATGTTCCTATATCTTCTTAATTGCTTATCTGAATTAGCTCTATCAACTTTAGAAGTAAAATAACTGTTTTCTCTTACTGTATTTACAAATCCAAATTCATCCTTTAATAACATATCACCTCCAATTAACTTTAGAAAAAATATTGTTTAAGGACTCTTTGGATTGCATCCAATTATCAATTCAAATGGAGAGTAGCCAGGAGTAGTTCTATCATCAATTCAGTAGTAATCATTGCCTTTGTAAGTGATTTCTGGTGTTCTCACTCTGAAGCTGCATGCAGCCATGTGCTCTCTTCTGTGTCTTATGTATAGAGGGACTTCTTTTGGTCTGACAGTTATTCTGGGCAGGGCACGTATTTTCATATGGGGGATGAACGTATGCCCAAAGCAGTCTTTTTTGGTGAGCTGAAAGATGAACATGGTAACAGTGAATATTTCCAATAATCAGGGGACAAACATTTTTCATCACCATAACTATGATTCTTTCTGTTATCCATGGGCAGTCAATAAATGCTATTGGACATGATATCTTGTTGTTTTGCCAGCATAATTTTTTTACTTTTACCCATCATAAGTTCTTAGTTTTACCTGTCATATTTTCTTAGTTTTGCATGTCATATTTTCTTAGTTAAGGCTGTCATATTTTCTTAGTTATGCCTGTCATATTTTCTTAGTTTTACATGTCATATTTTCTTAGTTTTTTACCTGTCATATTTCCTTAGTTTTACCCCATATTTTCTTAGTTTTACCTTTCATATTTTCTTAGTTTTGCCTGTCATATTTTCTTAGTTTTAGCTGTCATAAGTTCTTTGTTTTACTTGGCATATTTTCTTAGTTTTACCTTTCATATTTTCTTAGTTTTGCCTGTCATATTTTCTTAGTTATATCTGTTAAACATGTTTATCATTTGTAATGACTGGTATATTTTACTAGTATACCATTAGCATATGCTTGAAAAAATTCCAGTTCTTCTTCAATATTATATACTGTAGCTTGAACTTCATTTGTATTAACATTATTACTTTGTTACTTATTCTGATTTCCAATTCCTTATCTATTTCTTGGTACATTATATTTTTGGAGAATTAGATTCTTGTCTTTAATGTTGACAATAAATTTCTATTTGGTGATCTAGATTCCAATAATATTGCTTTTAACAGGAAGCATTTCTTTCTTTGTTCTCCTATTAATGAGTTAATAACACTTAAAGTCTTGCCACTTAGTTTACAGATGAATATATTAGAACAAGTATCTTCATTGTAATTGCAAGTTTTACAGATAGTCTGAAAATAACTATGTTTGTCATCAGTTTCTTTAAGGTTCCTCATTTTTTGCCTATAAATATTCCTTTTATGTTCACGCTTGGTAGTTTCTGTTTTGTCACCCTTGTTTTGACTCGCAGTTTTTTTTTCAGTTTCTTTTTTTTTTAACTTCATATTCTTTGTCTGGTTTTGCTTCCTTTTAATTTCTTTCAGCATTTCTAGTTGCACTTCTCTCTTCTCTTTGTGCTCTCACCAATTTCAGCTTTCTTTTCTTTCCTTTCCATTTATGTCAAAACATCTTTCTTTTCTTCATCTTAAGACCAAACAAGTCAGCAACTTTCGTTAGTTAAATGTATCCAGCCATGTATCTATTAATACTTATCAAATGTACCAATGCATTCTGTACTCTTTTATAGATAATTATGATATCTATCATCTTTTATAATTTACAATCACTGACAATATTATCAAGCCAATACTGTTGTGATGAACATAACACAGTCAATAGTCAACAATCTAATAATCAATGTCATAATCAATTATTGTTTTTACAATATTTTTTTTTTCAATTGTCCTAACAAGGAGAAAACAATATTAATAAAATATTATAATTTAAAAAAATGTAACAAAATTTATACCAAAATGTTACAATTACATAAATGATATGATCATGACTGAGTGTCCTTGCACTGAAAACTTTGATTAAATTGAGGAGGATTCAAGCAACACATTGACATCACTCTTTTACCCTAATGCACATCGTTTTCCAAAAGCAAGATTTAGTCAATATATAAAAAGAAACAAGAACAGCAGGAAAAAGACAGAGAAACTTTTCGAGAAATACTACATATACTTAAAATATCAATAACAATGACTTAAAGACCCCAAGAAATTGTGTACAATATTAAACAAAACAAGTCTAAACACAAAAATCTACTAGTGTTAAATTTGCGACCTCTATAACATTAATTACTGATCATAGTTATTACACATTGAAAAAAGATAAAATTTATTAAGGACACAATATCAGTGATACCAAATTTTGACAAGAACAATACTGTCACCAGCTTTCTAAATATATAACATATAAAAATTAAAAATCAAAATCAAAATTATCAGTAATATATTTCAATACTGATTATCTTCCTGTAATGTCATTCAATACAAACTCTGATATAGCTCATCACTTTGAAGAGTTTTTTTTTATCTTTTCTCTTTTCACTGCCCAACTTTAATTGAATATATATATATATATATATATATACACTTTAACTGCACACAATTACTGACTATTACTTGAGATATATAATATACATCAGCACAAATTTATTGCCTGTGTCAAAATTTACAGTTACTAACTTCAATATATATACTTGTACTGCACAAAATTACTGACTATTACTTGATGAGATATATAATATACATTGGCAAAAAAATATTATCTGCCTGTGTCAAAATTTACAATCACTGTCCAACTTCAATATACTATTTACTAACTAATTGTTGGTGCACCTGAAGTGTCTGGTCGATTTTCGGAGCACCTTTTTCATCCTTCAATTGTCTATGAGTGTTTGATTTGTGATAGGGCAAAGCAATTGTGAATATATATTTAAAATAGATTTTTATTAATTTATGTAAATTTTTACTATTTTCACCATCTGAGCTGTGAATGAATCTTGTTTTTAATGACCCAACTGTATAAAACTTAGCTCTTGAGCTATGAAGAGGGAATAACCCTTGAGAGATTATGGGCATGACATAGCCTTAATTGTGCTGATGTGCCAAAAACCCAAAATATCAATACCTTCCAACTGTTGGGCACCTATATGGTCATCAATTGTTGGAATACTTCATCCCTCATACCAACTGTGTGCACCTCAAGTGTGTCCTGTCAGCTATTGGGGCACCACAAGTGTCCTAACAACTGTTTGGGCATCTCAAATATCCTTTTAACTGTTGAGGCACCTTAGGTATCCTATCTATTGTTGAAGCACTTCAAATGTCCTATCATTTGTTGGGGCATCTCATTTAACCTAACAACTGTTGGGCACTTCAATCATCTTATTTTTGGGCACTCCAAGTGTTCTATCAATTGTATGGGCACTCCAAGTGTCCTATCAATTGTTAGGCACCTCATCGATCATACCAACTGTTGTCCACCTCAAGTTTGTCCAATCAGCTGTTGGGGCACCACAAGTGTTTCAATACTTTTTCAGGCACCTCAAATGTCCTTATAACTGTTGGGGCACCTCAATATCCTATCAATTGGTAGGGCACATCAAGTATCCTATCAATTGGTAGAGCACCTCTAGTGTCCTATCAATTTGTAGGGCACCTCTTGTCCTATTGTTTGGTAGGGCACTTCAAGTATCCTATCAGTTGGTAATGCACCTATTCTTTCCTACCAACTGTTAGGTCACCACAAGTCTCCTATTAACTGTTGGGGTACCTAAAGTATCCTATCATGGGGTATCTCATTCATCCTAACAACTCAATGGTCTTATTGTTGGGGCTCTCTAAGTGTCCTATCAATTGTAGGACACCTCATCCATCATACCAACTGTTGTTCACCTCATGTTTGTCCTATGTTGTTGGGGCACCACAAGTGTCCTAACAACTGCTTGTCCTTTTAACTTATGTGGCACCTCAAGTGTCCTATTAACTGTTGGGGCACATCAAGTATTCATTCAACTCTCTCTATATATATATATACTATATTATATTATGTTAGTTTTGATTACTGTTATAAATAAATAAATAAATATATATGATTATGGTTATTATATATTATATATAATCTGCAGTGTTTTTATAAATGTGTAGTCCTGCTTATTACTCCCAGAGCCACTTTTTTTTTTCAGTTTCATTAGCAACATATGAATTTATATATTTGAAATGTTTAATCACACTTCTTTTTACTGAAGTTTAATGTTTTGTTAACAGATATCAAGCTACAAAATTAAATTCCAATTTTTTAGGTTCTCGCCTATATCTGCAATTTATATCTATATATTAAGTTTTGTTACCTTGAACTCTTTCAAGTTTTTGTTACACAACTTTATATTTCAGATTCTTTTTGTTCTTCCTTAGGTTCAAATGTATCAGTTGTTTTTGTTGACAGATATCAAGGTACAGAAAAAAGAATCTAATTTAGAGTTTTTTAAAGCTTGATTAGTCATAATATTTGCACTATTATTTCCAATATGTGCCAGAGTGTGTGCTAAATGTAACTGTTATGATTAAAAACATGGTCATTGCAAAGTCTAACATATGGACAAGTAGGATGCTTGGGGCTTGATTCAGTGAAAGAATGTTGGACAAGCAGAAGTGTTATGTGTGTGTGTGTGTGTTTTTATGGTGACTGTGGAAAGAGGTAAGCGATTGGATGTGAATGATGCAAAAGTTGCATTGTCGTCACTTGGTCTTAGTTAGGGAAGACGACTCCAGAATGTAAGACTGAAAGGTTGTGTTATTGTAGTAAGTTAGATTGTAAGAAATTTTATTACTTAAGTCTACTACATTTATTTCATGTGATCACAAGTATTATAAATGTTATATTTAGTTTCGTTCACAAGGAAGTTGTTCAAGTTCTTATTAGCTAAGATATATTATGCCTTCAACAGTTTAGTTGCCTACCAGCAGTTTGGTGCTACAAGTCAACAACAGTCAGACTAAATTAAATAAAGCCATGTCTATTTCTACATGATTTTGTTGCTACTAACCTGGTGTTACTAACAACTAACTTGAAAAGGGAGAAGGGAATCATCATCTTATTCATGTACTATTTACATTAGATTTTTACCAAATTATTAAATTTTTACTACCCTTACTATTTTAACTGTGAATAGACCTTGATTTTAATGATTTAAGTGTATAGAATTTAGCCCCTGTTATGTAGAGAGAGAGAGTAGTCCTTAAGGGACTGCAGGCACGACATGGCCTAAATTGTGCTGATGTGCATAAAATCAAAAATGAAATAAAACATTAACAAAATGTGTATTATAATTGTCACTTTTCCTCTACTTAGCATTTTTTTTCTCCTAGATTTTCATAATTTTTTGTTGAAGTCATTTCAGTTCTCAATTATTTTGTGCACCAAGTTACAAGAAAAAATTCAAGCAAGAGAGGTCACTACACTAAGACTTTGTCTTCTCATAAGAAAGGATGGCTGCCTGGTCATGTGATATGAGCACTGGACTGTGTGTGGTCATCTTGATGCTCATATCTTGCCTGATGACATTTATTCTGCTGGACATTTGGTCAAGGAAGTAGATTCTCTTCAGCTCTCAAGAAACATTCAAAACATGTCAAACATTTGAGAAGAATATCAAGTGCAGTGTACATGTAAGTAATGTTGAAACATCTGATCTCATTTATGCATTCTTGAGGACAATCTGCAGCCACTAAACCAGTTACATCAGATCTGGATAAAGTGGTCGCTTCCTCTTCATTAAGGCTAGAACAGAAAGATTTTATAACTCTTTTACTCCACTTTCTGTCAGTGTGTTTCATGGTCATTAGTCACATCACAAAGAGGTTTAGTTTATTAACCAGTGGTTGTGTATGACTGTGTCTTTGTATGTTTTGTGTGCGAATGTTGTTCCTGTTTGTATCTATTTGTCGTTGCTATAGTGGTAATCCTCTGAATAATCATAATAAAACTAAATTTTCATTTGTTTGAATCTTATCTGGTGGGAATTTTAAACTTAGTAATCTGCTCTTAGCTTACTTTTCGATTTTTAAGTACATTCTAAAAGAAATACAATAGATAAGGATAGAAAAAGAAGAGCAAACAATAAAGAGATTTGCTGAAATGATATAAAGTGAAATAAAAAAATATATATAAAAAAATAAACCTGGAGATTTTGAAGGAAAGATTGCTGTTGCCAACTCAACAAAACAAATGAGTTTGTACTGCAAGCAAAAGAACTTACAAAGTTGTGATTTTATTTTGCTAGAAATGCACAAACTTAATAGCATAATTTTCACTCTAAATATTAAAGCTTCCTGTATTCTATACACCAGATACACTAAATAGCTAGTTATTTATTGTTTTCTGGCATAATTGAAAATCTCCAATAAGTTCCTTAGACTTTAATGACTTAATTAACCTTTAAATTTTTAAAACTTTATTTGTTTGTTATTCTTTGCTGCTGTATTAGATGTCTTGGGTGTATTTTTTTTTCTTAAAAGTTTATTCATAAAATACTAAGTTAAAACATAAAGTGAAACCTGCATCATCATAATAGTTTTGTTTAACATGAAAAGAAAAGCAACAAAAGAATTATTTTTTTTCCTTTTCAAGGCAAAAGTTTTTCTTATTAATTTTTTTATTCTTATTTAGACCAACATGATGAAAAGGCAGACAACATGAAGATGTAGACCAACATGATGAAGATGTAGACCAACATGAAGATGAAAAATGGGTCAAGAGATGTATGGAATAAAATGGCAAGCAATACTGTGTATATCTCTTTATATTTTCTTTATACTAAACCCCTAAGTAAAGCTTTGCCAAGTTTTGTGTTTCACTGACTATAAAAATGTTTTGATCAAATTTTGTTCTCTTGTATTGACAGGGAACATCTTGAGAAGTAAAACAATTCCTAGAGGCGAAGACACAGACACACTGGATCTATTAGAGATTTTCCTTCTCTACCATCATTTAGAGACTTCCTTGTGCTCTAAGGGAACCTGTCATTATCTTTTGATTGCTAATTGGCGTTGATGTTTTTACAATCTTACTGCGTCTGAAAGAAATTATCATTTCCCAGACCTTCTCAAGACAATTTTAGTGACCAAGCTGCAATATGGGACTTAGTAGGAAACAATGAAGAATGCTCCTAACCTCAGGTTGAGTACCCATGCTCACCTTCTAGAGTGGCGACAAATACTTCTACACCCACAGTTATACATCCCGAACCCTGTAACCCAACCTCACAACATGGTTACATTACCGGAAGTGGTCGCAAGGTCAGAAAACCTAACAGATACAATGGATAGAACAATGAATAGGTACAAGTACTCAAGTGATATACTTTGTAAGAACTATTTTGGTGGAATCACCATAATTGACTTGTAAATCTTGTTCTATATTTAGGTATATCTTGACAATCAGTCCAGTTAATTTTTTTTTTAATATTTCTTTTTTTTTCCCTCAATCTTCTTGTTGTTTCAGTTAAATGTTTTTGTATTTTGAAGGAGGAAGGTGCTTTGGTATATTATCGTTATTATTATTGTACCAGTATTAAGCAAACTTGTATATCTTTATTTATTCATGAATTCTAAAGCAGAACATCACTTCAACCAGAAAATGTTGTAACAACTATACGTGTCTTCAGTTTACATTCAATACTCTATACAGTCACAACACCAAAGCCTGGCTACATTATGCTTTTAATTCAATTTGTTATCTCCCTTGCTTTAGTGTGCTATCATATAATTTTTTGTGTCACATCCCTGCACAATTTGTTCTATGCTTTTTTACAGTATAAATAGCGACTTGACATTATTTAGCTCTATTATAATATTGTTATATTATTATATTTAAAATAAAACTGTTAACATATTCTATGCTGTTTTAATATAAATGTTTTGCTGTTACCATGAATACAGTTTTGAGTTTTTGTCCGATATCTTAAGGCTTATCTTCAAGTCCGAAGATAGTGAGAAGCATGCAGTATTCCCCAGCTAGGACCTACATATTTTGCTATAAATAAAGAGTATAATAATATTTACTACTTGGTATTGTCAGTCTTCACTAAAGCAATGAGTTTATCCCCTTAGTGTGTTTAAAATTTTCAAATACTAATTCACTTTGTATTATCTATTGGTGATCATGGGGTATCCACTTTGTCATCACCATAGTCTCTGGTGTTAACACTCACTGTCCTGTTGGAGGTTACGGCTAGGATGTTATCTCTCTTTCTGATGGAACACATGTAAAACCAACAAAACAAACATTAGAACTAGACTTTATTAACAGGTAAATTTTTATAATTGTGAACTGGCGCTCCCAAAGCTACTTTTATGTATTTTTAATTTTACTTCTGTAGGCTAGTGCTAAGCTGTATACTTGTATTTCTGCCTATTATATTGGTTAGGGTGGAGTACTTAAAATAGAGCCTATGCTGTTTCCTGTACTGTTGACCAGTGGTCTCTGTGTCAGTTTTAATTGTGTCAGTTTTAATTATTCTGTAACTGGGACTGCCTGTAAGTTTAAGAATTTTTTTATTTTTTTTTTAAATTTTACTATGTGTAAATCTACTTCATATTTGAACAACTGTCAAAATAAGTAGCAGTTTTTTTTTCTAAAGTTTGTTTTAAAAATATGGCCAAGCCCTGCCCAGTGCTGTCATGATGGCCACTTCTAATGTTTATGTACTAGATTGTAACTGCTGCCTTAGTCATTTAAATTAAAGTCTCATTTTTGAATTTCTTCTTTGTTTCTAGATTTCTTTTAGTTCGCTAGTTTAGTTTAGTTGTCTGGTTGCTTAGATGACTCAAACCCCTTGGTCATAGAGGTGCACAGATACAGCCCACCCAGTAGTGTTACAATCTGGCAACTGTAATTTCTTGTTATCCCAGGCTAGACATGACCTTAGGCCCTGCCAGATTAACATATTCTCTCATTCCAGACAGCATTGTCCCTAACAATACATAATTACCTTGCTTTAGTTGTAGAATGAAAGATGAGCAAACAGTTAAAAGTTTCTATAGAATTCACTTGGAGGTGTGGTGGCTAAGCGGTAAAGTGCTTGGCTGCCAAACATAGGTCTAGGGTTTGAAGACCATTTTTTTTTATAATAGTCCTAATATAAAGAAAAACAATTAGGCACCTTTCAGACCACCCAGCTCAAATGGGTTCCTGACATTTAATGGAGAAAAGTAAAGGCGGTTGGTCATTGTGGTGGCCACCTGATACCCTCATTGACCATAAGACACAGAAACAGATGATTTTTGTATCATCTGTCTTACAGATCGCAAAGTCTAAAAAGGGAAATTTATTTTAACTTGAATATTGTAACATTTTGCCCTACATCAAAAAGCTTCTCCCATTTTTTGTCTATCATTCACTTTGTCTTTGGAATGGTTTCTTTTTGATAATGATTGAATATTGAAGTCAATTAGATTAGTTGACTGAGTTTGTAGAGGGTAATCACTGACTAGATGTTAATAGCATTTCCTGTCAAATCTTTTTTGGTAATTTCATTGCAGATTAAATTAATTTCTTCTTGTTCATTGAAGTAATTACTGTACATTTCAAGGTGTATTGAGACCAGCACAATGACCTATTGCAGTTACTTCCCTTTACCATTAACTTTCAAATACATTAATAGTTATCTCTTAATATGAATTCAGTAATTTAGCACAGACCAGTTACAATTTTTAAAAAAATGAATGCCACTTTGATTGCAAGGTATACATATACATCAAAATGAGTCAATCAAATCAATGTATATGATATCACAATAAAACTGAAACTGCTGCACAAATAAATATTTATTTAAAAACTAAGGTACATTGGTAGTCCTGATATTACTTTTAGTAGTAGAAGATTGTGTAGAATCAAAAAAACTTAATTCATTTAGATCAGGGGTGGGCAAATTATAGACCATGGGCCACATACGACCTGCCAAAGTGTTTTTTTGCGGCCCGCGGAAACCTACAGAATTCAGGTGAGCCCGCAGATTAAGCATATAAAAATGCAAATATATTAAAAATAAATAATTTTAAATATCTTCTTATCAATTATGATATTTAAATGGCCTAAATTGTGCCGATGTGCCTAAAATCAAATCAATCAATTATGATGAAGAAGCTAAATAAACATTGTCTCTTTATGTTATTCTAAAGTTTTAAGCAAATGAAGATTATGCTTATTGGTAATATTTCGAAACAAGACACACACTCAGACCAGTATTTAATAAATTCTATGAAGAACTGTGATGTCAAGTGTAACAACTGATGGAGTTCATGCTTTGACTGAGAAAAACAGTTGTTTTTTTTAATAAAGAACAATATCACAATGTTAAATTCTACACCGAGAGGTTGCAGTGAATATCAGACATATTATTGACTTAATCATCTCAGTGATCAAACTTATCAGAGCCACAGACAGTTTCAAGAAGTACCACATGGGCAAGGTATTGAAATGAATATGGGGTCTCAAGGAAAAATTATTTTTTCCTTAATGACACTGACAGTGGCTTTCTTATTAATGTTTCTAATGAAGAGTTGCAATGGGCTACTTGCACATCATGAAATTTATGAGCATCTTTTCAAGCTTTTCCATTTCTCCAGTCAAGCAAGTGAAAACAGGTTTTATCATTT
Organism: Biomphalaria pfeifferi; assembly: GCA_030265305.1. Lineage (NCBI taxonomy): Eukaryota > Metazoa > Mollusca > Gastropoda > Planorbidae > Biomphalaria > Biomphalaria pfeifferi. The sequence goes on along the minus strand of JASAOG010000321.1, from coordinate 230,579 downwards.
TCCTTTGCTGAAAGGTGAAACTATTTCTAGTAAAAAGAAAAGAACAAGACTTATGGAATTTGAAAACAAATGTTAAGACGTCAAGAACTTGAACCATTTTTGAATATCCTCACTTTACCATTTAGTACAGAAGCTGATTCAGCTCCCGAAAAAATACTTCCTAGCAAATTATGACCCAAAAGAGAAGCAGTTTGAAGGGTGCATAAGCTGTATCTCCACACTTAAAAAGACTTGATGCTAAACTTTGACATTTTTGGATGCACAAGAATATTTTCTTTTGTTTGAACATATGCAACCAGAAGAACAAGTGGATGCTGACTGGCTGTAATTTAACAGCAGTCACAAAGATAAGAAATAGTAAAGCTAGTTCCAGAGTTCCGGAACATTATGCACAATTAAGTACTTCACATTAAGTATAACTGGATTGTTGTGAAGAATGAATGTGATGTAAAAAGACAGTAACAAAATTTTTTAAAATATTAGTTAAATTAGTTTCAAAAATTGCTAAATCTTGTTATAATTCCTCAATTTGAATGTCTAATACAGTATACAAGTAAATTAATAGACAGCTAGCATATTTTTCTAAGTTGTAAATACAAATTATATATATGTGGCCCCCTATTCCTAAAAAAAAAATTTAATGTGGCCCTCAACAGAAAAAGGTTGCCCATCCCAAATTTAGATGGTTGATTTTAAAAGGGAGACAATTAAATTAGAAGTTATACTACTTAGACATTAAAAAAAAAAAAGAAAGATACAAAGGAATAAAATAAAGTACCAGTTGTTATTCTTCAAATAAAAAAAAATGTATTTAACACATTAGCATATTCATATCAAACTTGATATGAGTAAACCAAAATTTTTATCACTTTAAAAAAAATTGTTCAGTGCAGAGAGTACATTAAATATGAGATGTTTTTAATATATAGATATAAAAACCTTAATTATGTAATACAATAAATATGCCATTGTACAATATTTCATTTACAAAACATAGTTGAAAAAAGTCTAGTAATATAGCAGTGTTCAGTGGTAACATTTTCATAAAGAACTCTTAGAAGAAAACTATAGTTGATAATCTTATCTTATATAATACAGATAATACTTCAAAATAGAAGATAATGCATATATTAAAAAGTAAATTAAGTTATTAGTAACAAGTAAAATACATGCCAGTGTTTTCAAATACAAATATGTCCAGTTATCATTTATTAATAGGTCTAATCACCTGTACAGGTACCATTTATTCAAAAGCATTCCACATAAAGATGATGTAATCTCAAAAATGAAATGTTTTCTTTTTAAATTTCTTTAGCATTTAAATTTTTTAATGGAATCCTGTGGTTAATTAACTGTATTTATACCTATTTAAATTTCAATGACAAATATCTTAAAATCCAAAGTAAATGAATAATAGGTACCTGGTAAATTTAAATTAATAAACATTGCAAGTTGTCTTAAAAAACAAACACCCAAATTGACCTTTGATCCCTCTTTCATGAACACTCTCAGCATCAAGAAAACTAAACCATTCATGAACAGTATTGTCTTGAGCATTAAAGTGTGTTATTTAGTGACTACAAAAAGTTGTATACAATTAATCTCAATCTTTTATCACTAAACGATAGAAATCTTTCTGCTAGACAAGTAAGCAATGGATTTCAGATATCCCTCACAGCTTCTGTGGTTGAATAATTCTCAGAATAAAAGCTGCTTAGAATAATATCAGTTGAGCTTGACCATCACTAAACAGAATTGACAGGTAAGGGGACACACAATTCGTTCACTAAAATTTATAATGCAGAAATTTTCAATAGTAATTATGAAATTTTTAGAAAAGATAGGGCTGATAATCATGGAGGAGTTCTTTAGCAATAAAAAACACTCTTATAGCAGAAGAAATTACCTTACCTAACTCAAAAAATAGAGAATCTACATTTTGTAAAATTAATACCACCTCAACATCCCTAATAATAGGCAGCATTTACAGACCACCAAATTCTAGTTTAGAATACATGCAGGAATTATGTAATCAGATTACTACACTTAAAGAGACAGATAAAAATGCAGTTTTTTTGGATTATGGGTGATTTCAACCTACCTGATTTAAATTGGAAAACACTAACCATAGATAAACACCAAAACCCTAAGGACATAAATGAGCTTTTCATATAAACTTTACACAACCTAAGTTTAGATCAAATCATTAAAAAGCCAACTAGATTAAACAACACATTAGATCTCTTCTTAACCAACAGACCTGGATTAGTAGTTGATTATGATATTATCCCTGGTCTATCAGACCATGAGATCATCAAAATACAGCGTCTGGACCTGATGGTATTCCAGCTAGACTACTCAAAGAACTAAGCAATGAACTAGCCCCAGTGTTCAAAATACTCTTTCAGGCATCGCTTAACCATGGCAGAGTACCAAAGGACTGGAAAGAAGCTAATGTCACCCCCCTATTTAAAAAAGAAAAATCTGACCCAGGAAACTACATACCAGTATCACTTACCAGCATATCATGTAAAATCCTAGAACACATAATATGTAGCAACATCATAAACCACTTAGACAAACATAATGTCCTCACCCCATACCAACATGGCTTTAGGAAATATAGATCATGTGAAACACAACTAATAGGACTAATTGATGATTTTTCAAAAGGTTTAGATAATAGTGAACAAATAGATGCTATCTTACTAGATTTTTCCAAGTCTTTTGACGAAGTTCACCACCATAGTTTGCTTAAAAAATTAAAATATTTCGTCATTAATGGTCCACTGCATCAGTGGATTAAAGATTTTCTGATAGGGAGAGATAATAAATGGCTCTAAATCAACACAGATAACAGTAAACTCAGGTGTACCTCAAGGAACAGTCTTGGGTCCACTACTATTTTTAATTTACATAAGTTATTTACCAAATTGCATTAGTTCAGGAACAAAAGTCAGATTATTTGCAGACGATTGCATAATATATAGAACAATACAAACAACACAAGACACAGATATTTTACAAAGAGAATTAGATGAATTACAGAAATGGGAATCAAATTGGAGCATGTCTTTCCACCCAGAAAAATGTCAGTTGTTAAGAGTAACAAAAAAACTAAAACAAATTAATTCCACTTATCTTATTCATGGCAAACCAGTAACACAGACGAAAAACGCAAAATACCTAGGTGTTATAATAAATGAAAAACTGTCATGGAATCCACATATTGATGAAACTATTTAAAAAATCCAACAAAGCATTAGGGTTTATTAAAAGAAATTTCTATAAATCAAATAAGAACATAAAACTAAAATGTTATTTAACCTTGGTTAGGCCAATAATATCCTCCGTTTGGGACCCCTCAACTCAAGAAAACATTAAGAAACTGGAACAAACACAAAATAGAGCAGTGAGATTCATAACAAACGAATATTCACATTTGACTAGGGTAACACCATTAGTAAAATCACTAAATTTAGAAAGCCTTCAGGACAGAAGACTCAAAAGTAAAGTAGCAATTATACATAAAACACTGAACCATAATCTTCAAATACAAAAACAAAATTTAATAAAATACTCTGAAAGACACAAAGATAAAGGCACATTCCTCGTCCCATATGCTAGGACAAATTTGTACAAATACTCCTTCTTCCCTAGTGCTATTGGCAGAATTTAAGTCACTGGTTAATATGCATGACTAAATGCATGACGCGTAGGATGTAATCATCTTTTTTGAAGTAACGTCTGTATTATATAAGATAAGATATAAGATAAGATAATTGCTATGATGCTACCTAGGTATGTGAACTTATCTAGCTGTTCAAGCTTTGAGTGTGGGGGCACCAGTTTCCTTATATCCTAGTTGCATAATTTTAGTTTTATTCAAGTTTATGTGGAGGCCTATTTTGGATGCCTCCCTATCTAGGCTCTCCATCATTCCTTGAACAATTTTTTGTATTTCCAAGAATTGCAATGTCATTGGCAAAGTCCAAGTTCATCATCCAATTCTATGAACTACTGAAGGCAGTCTGTATCATTGCATTCCTCATTTAGTAGTCAAAAGGAAGAGAAAGCAATATATTATTCACCCGTGTCAATGTAAGAAAACTCTGTTGTTCCTTCTTGTTTTAATGCAACAGTTAAATTGGCTGTAGAGATGTTGAAGGATATGGATAAATTTTTCAGGGCTGACATATTCTCTATTTCCAAAGCCATTATCCATGGATACTATCAAATACTTGTTTGAAGTCTACCAAATTGATCATTAGCTATTGTTGGTATTCAAGACTTTGATCTATAATGTTTCATACAATGAAAATCTTTTCAGCACATGATCTGCCTCTTTGGAAGCCTGCTTGCTCTTTTCTGATCTCATCCACAGCCTGTCATCTGTGTTCAGCACTATTCAGTTGAGATGACTACAATACATGAAAAAATGTTGAATGGTTTTAAGAATTAGCCTTAACCCTAAAACCTCAGCATTAAATACGTCACAAAATTGGTGTTTAGGGTTAACCTGTTTAACTCTAGAAACAGGTCTAAACAAGTCTCAATTTATTGCCGGTCAACACAACATTCTTGACCAATTCCTGGGGCATTTACTGAATTTCTTATTTTTTAATATATTATTGATCCCTTAATATTTACTATCACTTTACTGAAAGTGTTTTGAAGGATATGAAGAATTAAAAAAAAAGTTTTCTGATCAAGAAATGCATGGAAAAAAGACTAGAAAGACAATATCAGTTTCAATTTGAACAGAGTAAAGCAGTTAATTCAGATCTACAACAGCTTTTGGAGGTTTGGGCAAGGATATAATATTGTTTCAATGTGAAATCCACAAACCCAGTCATTCTTTTAGTATTAGAATCATACATTGTTTGCCTCTTTATGCACATTGCATCAATCATGAAGGCTTCATGGGTGTAAGTGTTTGGATTCCCTTCAATACAATTTTTTTAAGTATCCTGCATGCATTGGTTCATCCCTGGTGATCCATCACAGCATACATTTGTTCATCCCTGGTGATCCATCACAGCATACATTAGTTCATCCCTAGTGATCCACCACAGCATGCATTTGTTCATCCCTGGTGATCCATTACAGCATGCATTTGTTCATCCCTGGTGATCATCCAATTATATCATAGAATTATAAAAGAAAAATACTAATGAGCAACACATACATCTTCCTAGTGTTCTTCTTAGTGATCCATCACAGCATGCATTTGTTCATCCCTGGTGATCCATCACAGCATACATTTGTTCATCCCTGGTGATCCATCACAGCAAGCATTAGTTCATCCCTGGTGATCCATCACAGCATGCATTGGTTCATCCCTGGTGATTCATCACAGCATGCAGTTGTTCATCCATGGTGATCCATCACAGCATGCATTTGCTCATCCCTGGTGATCCATCACAGCATGCATTTGCTCATCCCTGGTGATCCATTACAGCATGCATTTGCTTATCCCTGGTCATCCATCACAGCATGCATTTGCTCATCCCTGGTGATCATCCAATTATATCATAGAATTATAAAAGAAAAATACTAATGAGCAACACATACATCTTCTTAGTGTTCTGGTTGAAGGCAGGTTAAACGTGGTAGAAAGGAACTCATAGGCATTAGGACAGTAAAAGTGCAATGTTATTGTGAAGGATATTTTTTCATCTGTATAATTTGCATTTCCTGTAGGCTCCTCAAACAGATGTAAAGATAAATCTGAAAAGCATAAATATATTTTTAAAAATCATATATTAAATGTTAAATTGGGATCCATCTTAGACCAGTTGATCTAAATGTTATCTATAACTATTGCCAAACAAATAAAAAGAGTGCCACATGGACATGAATAATTTATCAATTATTATTATGCAAATTATTATATATTCTTATCACTAAACTATAGAGTAAATACATTTACCATCATAACTGTTTTAGGTGAGGTTGGCTTTTCTATAACTCCTCTCGTAAACATTGAGCTTTCTTTTTATAATATATCAGAAGTCTCTTTGAATTGTACAATTTCTTCTTTCACCTTAAGACTTTATTTTTCCTTCTTTTTAACTGGCCAGGAAGCGGCATGGTTATGACACTGAAAAATAATAATTGTTAGCAATACAAAATCCTTTCAGGCATAACAGTAAATTCTGGAGTATATATTAAAATTAGATAAGCTTTCATTCAGATACCATAAGTATATCTCTAATTCTATAGCATTGACATAAAAAATACAGATAGTGATTTAATTAATAATGAAAATATGACAAAAAATTAAATATCACATATACAATTGGAATTCATTTTGTTGTTTAGTTGAAGTCCAAGATGTGAATATCAATATCACTAAATGTATAAAATATACATAAGTACAATAATATATTAAATCTAACAGTGCATTTTGATTTACCATATTGAATGCCTCCTAGGGGTTTGCAAAGACCAGGGAACAGTACCAGGAAAATCGAAGAAGAGGCAGACAGAGAAAGCGATGGGAGGACAACATAAAAGAATGGACGGTACTTCCATTGAAAGAGGTTCTAACTAAGGCAAAAGACAGAGAGGAATGGAGAAAGATGATTGACAAATCTTGCATGGTGCCGCAACGGTCTTACAAACTAAGGGATAGGTAAAAGTAACTCAGTGATAAGTTAAAATCAGTCTAGATCAGTTCATGTCAGTTGTTATTTCATTATACTAGTCAAATATTTATTTAGACAATACTGAAAATACTCGCTGTTATTTCTACTTTGCTTCAAATACTATACTGGGATACATGAGCAGTCATTTTTTTTAAATAGTTAAATGTAAAACCAATTCAAACTCACATAGAAGTCTAAAATTAACATTTTCTACATTAAGTATCACCTGAAATATTGTAGGAATAGCTGAGGGTTTCAGATTTTTCATTATATCATCAAAGTTTGCATCAATAAAATGTGTGCTGTCCACAAAGTCATACACATCAGGGGTCCATCCTTTCCCTCTTTTCATTGCTTCAACCATTTATCTCACATGTTGGCTTATTTAAGGAATCTGCAACATAAAGAAATAATAAATAATGAATAACATACCGGTACAAAAAATGGTGACCAATAATTTCATCCCCAATTAAATATTTTTTGTTATTCATTGTTTAATTGTGCAGTTAAGGCTTTGGCTTTAAGCCCTCATTTCAAATGATATATAAATATGATTATTTTAAATGCTTTTAAATATTTTTTGACATGTTATAAATGCGTTTATAGTGTTTCCTCTTCCACTTCACATTCTTGATGAGTTGTACATCTGGGGGTGTACTTAGCTACAGGGCTTCTTGTGGTTGTAAGGGATATACAAGACGTAATGATCAAAGGCAAAAGTGTGGTGGAAGTAGTGGAAATCTTTTGAGAGAGGAGAACGATTAGAATAATTATGACCATGCCGCTGATAACTTATCATCAAAGGCCAAGGTGTGGTGGAAGTAGGCTACCGGTAGCGGAAATCATTTAAGAGATGAGAACGATTACAAGACTAGACTAAAGAAAGTAATATCTCTCTGTCTTTGGAAAGTTTAGTTTGAGACTAGCCTAAAAAAAAGTAATCCCTCTCTGTCTTAGGAAAGTTTAGTCCCAGTAATTGGACATTGAAAATGCGAGCACATTTGTCTCATAATTAGACTATTTCCAAACATATCTAGATCTTCATTATTTAAATGTACAATATAAAAAAAATGATTTAAAACAACAGGCTTGAAAAATTTATAATCTAGATTGAGGATTGTTGTAATGGCTTATGTTGTCTTCTCCATGGAAATTAAAAGGAAATGGCTTTATGTTATAGATTCGCCTAGTTATATAGTTCTGTGATTAGTAGCCTATTCTAATAAAAATCAGGAAAAATGAGTTTACATTATTTTTAAATATTGAACACAACTTTTCTATGACAGAGAAGATCGATTTTCCAAGATTTAGGGCGACTTTCCTTACAGCTTGAAAAAGAGTTATCTATCTCTCTATCTATAAATATATATATATAAAATTGCGTAATTTTAGTTTTTCGCTGTTTTTTTATTTCTCTATTTTATTTGGGGCCACCAAATCACATCGCCTAGGGACTCTACTTATCTAAGACAGGCCCAGCTATGGTGGATTATTATCACCAGGATGGCTGCCTGGTCGTGCGGTTTGCACACTGGACTGTCGTTCGGATTTATCGATGGTCCCGGGTTCAAACCCTGCCCGCTCCCATTCCCCGTCGTCCTGCGGGAGGTTTGGACTAGGAAGTAAACTATCTTCAACTCTGAAGGAACATCCGAAACATGTAAAACATTTTACAAAACATTTTACAAACATCATTGTCTTCATTGTGTTTTATTTATTCAAGGATAATACTTAAATGTAAATCGCTATTCTATTCGTACAAGTCATTTATTTTTTTGTTTATCGCTGGATCATTTAAGTATTGAATTGAATTTGAAAACATTAAACGCAAGGTAAATCAATTCTACATAGTGTTTTCCCAGTGTTTAGATAGAGACTCCTCCGAATCCACACATGCTGTTCTGGCTAGTATCTTGGGTGTTATGCAAATCCACTACTATTTCATCAACTATTCTACATTAGCCAAAGAACATTACAACTAATAAGATGAACGTACTCAAGACTTTCTACTACTATAAATGATGCATTCATTAACACTTGGGATGCCTGTCTTGTCTACTTATCCGTCGTTATTTAAATATCTCTAATTCTAATCAACCATCTTCTAAGCTATCGCCACATCGTTCTTCCTTGTTCGCCTATTCTCCTGCGTTATTCGTCTGTCTGACTACGTCACTGTCACTCCTTTAACCGTCGCTAAAAACAATACACAATATAATCTACCAAAGCTAACATACTCTCTAACTCAACTAGGACACAACAATGCCACCTAATTTAGGAGACAATATTACTTTCCAAAAACATATCATTGAAAACTTTCAATCTACAGGCTTACAGCTGGTTAGCCTATGCAATAATTAATTAGTGTAAATATCTTTTAACTAGTATTACACACCGACCTGTGACTGTCTAGTTATGCCGAAACATTCTCTCCTTTAAAACTTCTAATAAACTGGACACATTTCAACCAACCACCTATTTTTGGCAGTCAATACCAGTATCTGTTATACTGAATCGGAACGGATCGCTATCATTCTTTCCTTTCTTCTCTCTCTCTCTGGAACTCACTTTTATTTTCACCCCCAGCATTGATCACTGACCTAGACTTTTGACTTGCAATGGAACAACTCGATTGTAGTAACCTAAGCTAAGACCAAAACGTTATTGCAAGTGAAAACAAAAAGTCCGATATCAAGTTGGCAATTCTCTTTGTCAGATGTGAACAACACATACCACCGCGGGATCATAGTGACCTTAAGTTACACAATTTCAACACGACGACATAACTGTGCATAGCTTGTTAAAGTAAGAGCCACACAGAATTAAAATGGAATTAAATCTAATGATGATTTGATGTGATAAATACATATGCATGTAAATTATTAATTAATGACAGATTTCATGGACACACTCAAAGTTAAAATGTTACAATCTCATTTCAAGTGCAAGAGATAAAAAGGTCTATTTCTGATGCCCAATCTTCTTTTTTCAGCTTGGGAGCCATATAAATCTTTATGATGACTGAACTTACTGGAGCAGGTCTTCGCCAGTGATGGCTCCTCATGTGGGCTAAGTTCTACATTTTGTCGCTGATGCGTAGGCTGTATTCTGTGAGCACGAATTCTTGTGTATGTGTGAGTGTGCATTCAATTTGGTGAATCCTCTTGGTTGCTGTGTGCTTGATGACGTCCTTCTTTTTCCCGTCTTTGGGGCTTGGTGCTGAACTTCGTTGTTTAACTGCTCGCCTCGGCTCGTTGCTGTGTAAATAATTCATTCCGTTTGCAAGAACTGCTAGGTGCTGGTTCAGAGAGCCAGAGTGGAAATATCGCTCAGCTAGCAATGTTGAGGCTTGACCAACAGGCGACGTAATACGAGTCCATGTTAATTAAGGGATAGTATTACTGAGATACGCACGATTTGCACGTGTACTATAAATGATATGAATGTGTGTTGCAATCTCTTGTCACATTATTTACCGATCATTCTTCACTTCGAACAGTCGTCGTATTAAGTGTTCAGTGGAATCTTTCTGCCCCTCATGGATTCATAACTAATTCAACATTATTCTTTTGTCTTCCTCATGGAACATATGGCCTCAGTAAAATTACGCCCTCTCCAAGGTCTCTTGTTTAGCTGTTAGCAGCAAAGCAGTTTGGTCGGGGGGTTATTGTGAGCCAAAATATTTACACGGAATCCTGACATATACCGCCCGAATGTTCAAAAAGAAATGTAGATTGTACAGCGTTGACTATTTTAAATTAGGATTCATTCCTTCTTTATCAAACAAGAGGTTGCCTAAGTGGCTTTTTATGACGATATGAAACCAATTACGTTGGAGGATCATTTGAGATGATGTCACCCTGATAAAAAGATAAAGGTTTGAAAAAAAAAGATTCTCAAAGAAAAAGTTCAAAATAGACCCACAACATCTCTCTTCAACATGAGACATAGAGAGAAGATGACGGTTTGTGAGCGTCTTACAAGATTTGTTTACTTATAGCGTAATAGCGAAAACATTAAAGATAAAACACTGATTTTACCTACTATTAAAGTAGTTTTAAAAACTTGTTTTAACGCAAACCTAAATTTGATAGCATTAAATGAATTTATTTAAGCAACAATACAGTTTAAGGGCACATTAGTGGTATGAGTTATAACATTAAAAGCCTATAATGTAATTCTTTGCAAACGAGATAAACAGTTTGGGATTAGCGGCCTCGCAGGCTCTGGCAAGATGTAGCGCTGTGTGCAGCAAACTGCCAAAAGGTCACCGGCTTGACGAAACATTTCCCATGTTTGGGTAGGCCTATATCTGCAAGGCAAGTTTGAATTCAGTTTTCCTTCTGCTAGGTGGGTTGCAAGCCCAGACTAATGAGACCCTATCGCCCAACGCTTACTGATTTAGACGACAGTTTCTAACCTTCGCCCCTTCTACTGATTGCGAAAATAGTTCCGCGAACCCAATATTTGAGCCAGACTTGAAATATGAAATACACGAGAAACTGCTCCTTACGAAAGCTTTTACTGTGATACTTAAAGACCAATTAATTAATTTATTTATTTATATTTAATGTTTGAAGGACTACTTTATAGTACAACAAATTCCTTTATGAAACATAATATCCGTAGCAACGGATGATGAACCTGCGAAAAACAACAACACACGTTTCCAACATGCTTGGAGATTCCAGTAATACATATCAATTGTTATTTTGCTTTATTTTAATTTGAATTTTATCAATATAAAAGATATACTAACTAGCTTTAAATTACGTATTTACCCTTCGACTTACAACTGTTAGAAATTACTTATAAAAAAATGTTGTTGGTGAATTGCAAAATTGCAGTATAAGTTAAGCAGGGGGTCTACCGAAAACCAGAAAATATGGCAAGGGGTCTACGAGACAAAAAAGTTTGAGAACCACTGATCTAGGTTAAGCCGGATAGGACACGCTAAGCCAGAGGTCTTGTCAGTTCAGGGACTCTTACAAGCCTTACAGTGTTAGAAGACCCCGACCACTTCCGGGGCGCTGCAAAGCAGGCGACCTGATTATACTAGTCTTAGTCTTAGAATGGCCAAACAGTATATTTCTAAAGCTGCTGATATATCAAACTTTCGTTCGATAACGCACCGAGACATATGACACATTGCGGCTGTTGCCTTTGTACGGTAGAAATCCAACGTGAAAATATTCCTATGCATATTGACGTCATTTTGCCCTACGCTGTATGGCCTCTCTTACGACATCGTGTCTCAGCTCACTGTCACTATTTCCATTACACTCTTGCTCTTCTTCAAATGTCAGCTTACGCTTCAAATATTTATCCATAATCTAACGGTTAGATGGGTGTGCGAAAAACAATGTAACAAACACGAAATACTACTGTTAAACGTAATAATTAATCATAAAATGTGAGCGATTAATAACAAAGCTGATATCTGTGTGTTGTGGAGTCTACTTCTTTGAATGGCGATGTAAAGCAGAGATGCTGATAGAACGATTGATTCGTTTGTAAAATAATCTAATACTCATGCGCAAAACATAATTCTACCACAGGACTGTTATTAATCATTATTGTTTTGCCACGCTGCGTCAACAATTGTCATAGAATAATTCGTAATAGACATATTAAACAGTAGTGAGGGACCAGTTGATAATTATTCAAAATATCTGGTCAGATTAAACTAGCTCAGGGGTGGGCAAATTACAATCCGCGGGCCAAAAGCGGCCCGAGGAGTCTTTTAAGCGGTCCGCGGACACCTAAAAAAATCAGGTGGGCCACCTATAAATGTAAATATATTTAAAAATAAATAATTCTACATATCTATATGCATTTTAGAAAATTCTGATTCTTATAAATTATGAGGAAGAGGCTAATGAAACATTGTCTCTAGATGTCATTCTAAAAAGTTCAAATTAAACGAAGTTTATTCTTATTGACAATATTTCAAAATATAATTTTATTACATTTTTTTGCACACATCTCCGGCAATGGTTGCTTTTTATCTTACTCATTTTGTGCTACTTTTTTTTTCAATTTTGATTCCAATCAACGCATCGCTACACTGTTCAAGATAATAAAGTCTGTGATTTATGAAGGACTTCGTAGCGGGGCCAACTCGAGGTCATGCGACATCTCCACCAAACCAATGTTAATTCGTATGTGATTGGACATGTCATCTACTGGTCTTAGAACGCTGTTGTTGGTCTCTTTATTAATTCATCCGAATATATTCACTATACATACATTAATATCAATCACTGTAACCAATAAAGGCCTTAAGTTTCTCTTTGTATGGTAATTTACTTAAAAAGAATGGGCAGTCTTCCCAACCAAGTTAATTTTAAATAAAAGAGTTTAGCTAACCGTGAGCTCCATGAGATTCAGATACACACTCGAGATCCCAGGGACCTTGGATTGTTGTCCCGCTACCTCCCCCCCCCCCCCCACAAATGAAGAGAAGGGGCACGTATGGATAAGTAGGCCTATTACAACAGAGAGGCGAGGTTCACTACCCGTTGTTCGCAAAAATGCTACCAAAACAGACATTTTCACCGGCATGCAACATTGAGGCCATGGGAAGCTGGAGTTACCTCGATGTCATCGAACCAGTTGTCTGCGCCCCTTTTGTCGTGGCGCCTTAAGAAATTTCTTTATAATTACTGCGTTAATGGACACACGTGACGTGACACCCAGAAAGCCAAGCGCTTAACCACTTAACAGTCAATTTTCTTTAAGCTCAATTTTTTTCTTTTTTTTTCCCTGTATTTAAAATAAAATTTTAAAAAGCACACATCAAATAGTTCAAAGATCTTAACTGACTTTCAGCTGTGTTTGATAAATAAAGAATTGTACTTAACGAGCTGCAGCACTTTGAGGACAACAAGAACCATTCTATAATATTGTCTGCCTATTGTCTAGTACAATATTGTAAGAGCAATCAATGTTGTGTCAAAAATGTTGGATAGTGAGCAGCGAGAAATACATACATCAGAGGCTCTTGACTTAAATGAAAAAAATGACTTTCAGAGTGTAAAAAAAAAAAGAGGCTGCTGAAGTAGCTGGGCTGTTAATATATTTTTTTTTTTTGCTTTACACAATTGCAGAAGGTTAAAAGACAATTTGATGAGCCTACCACTAATTACAAGAAGAAAAAATTCCAAGATTCGAGAGAAGACTCTCAACATCAACGTATCCAAACGAACTATTGATGTCATTGTTTCTGAATTACGCGACAGATTTCATGGGCATCAAAAATGTCAAAACGTTTTCCTCGTTAAAAGCCCAGGTTCATTTCAATAGCAAACGCAAAGAGTTGAATGATGTCTTCATGCTTCTAGTCTCATCCAGATGATATTGCCAGAGATGCAAATTCATCTAAGAAGCCTTTCATAAAGACTTGTCAAGTCAATAAGAGATTAGGTTGTTTATTTTTTTTATGATAGCTACATTATATCATCTAGTTTTCGCAACATTTTTACAGTATGCATATGATCTCTCACTTTGTCTCACTTTTTCGATTATTCGATTGAAATTTCTGAAATTTCGATTGAACAAAAGTTATTTACAAATTTTTATGACAAAGAGCAATTTGGCTTCACTTGTTGAGAAACAGACAAATGCACTAGTTACTGACATTTCTTCTAAGTACAAACATGACTTTAAAGACACTATTACTTGCTGGAATCCTAATTGAAACAAACGTAATTAGCCCTACTTATTTTAAAGTACATAGAAGTCAAACTCATAAACTCTGGTTGTGAATGTGTATGTGTTTCGTGAGTGAATGTTGTTCGAATTTTTCATCCATTTTGTTTTTGTAAAGTAGTTACGCTGAGGTTGTCAATTGTAGTCAAACTGAATTTCCATTTGATTAGATCAATAAAATTATCTTATCTTATCTTTAAAAAAAAAAAGGGGGGGGGGGGGCTACACTGCTACTGCATTGAAATGTCTTTTGGTAAATGCACCAATACATTCAATTTTTTGTCACGCACTACATTCGTCTTATTGGGGGAGGCGGTGACAACCAAGATATTCTTATACCTGGGCCCACTCGTAGGCTACCTTGCTACGCTACTGAACCTCTTCGTGGTCTTCCTCTATTAGGCTATATATCTACCCCCGCTCTTTTATGTACACATTTAACCAAATACTCTAACTAAAGTTAACATCTCAAATAGCACTTGAATAGATTAGATCATCTATAGAGTCTAGAAAGAAAAGGCGACTCTGGGAGTAATAAACGTTATCGGATAAAGAATAGATTTTTGTTGGTTTTATTGGTTCTAAGTTCAAGCAGCACGGAGGTCACGGTTCAAGCCCCGCCTGTCTCCATTCCCAGCCATTCTGCGTTACACTGGATGGAAACAATGTTTAGGCAGCCAGTGATGAGTAATAGTCTAGATCTGTTGTCATTTCGCTACATTCAAATGGGGCCAAATAAACGAGTACAATGAATAAAATCGAATTGATATTGCTTTTTTGGATGGCTGCCTGGTCGTGCGGTTTGCGCGCTGGACTGTCATTCGGATTTATCGATGGTCGAGGGTTCAAATCCTGCCCGCTCCCATCCCCCGTCGTCCTGCGGGAGGTTTGGACTAGGAAGTAAACTATCTTCAACTCTGAAGGTACATCCGAAACATGTAAAACATTTTACAAACAAACATTTTATTTAGAAAACAAAATATCAAGTGAAATAAAGAAATGGTAAAGGTACGAAGGACCAAACATTTTGTTGGTGGTGGGAGTGAGGAGCAGATGAGCAGGCCTAAATAAGTGCTACTAAAATTAACGGGCCCAAAATATGAGAGCGTGTATGTGTCGGAGGCCCATTATATATGAAGCTGATCTTTCCAAATCAAGTCAAAAGTTTAATGAGTGGGAGAAATTACAATGCGCAGGTAAAAAAAAAATTGTTCCATTGAGCAAAACAGAGAGAGAGAGGGCCATGAACTTTCAATCTAAGAGAGGCTGATGGGCTTTAAAAAAAAGTGTTAGATAGTTCGTTAAAATGAGGTACATTTATTATAATTAAAAAAACAAAAGAAAAGAAGGGGTGTTCTGATTATGATAACATGGGATGGCAACAAATCAACGTAGTCAGTGTACACTGACACTCACTGCCATACTCATATTACTAATACTAGTAATACTAATAGTAGCCTACATCTCTTAGAATCTTAGATCTATTCATCTATCATTTATTATGTTACTAAATTAAAGTACTATCAGCATCATCATCAGATTATCATGTATCATATTGTCGGGTAATCTATTTTCTTCTTTTAAAAAAAGTGCCTTACCTTTGCGTATTAAATAATCCAAAACTGTTCCTATAATCCGTGTTATTAAGGTAGGCCTATAACAATGGTTATATCAACAAAAATCCAATATTTTTGAAGTATCCATAATACGAAGCACGCTAATTTAAAGGCCTACACACACAAAAGTAATTGATTGAAACAGCAAAATGAGCTGCTCTATATTAAGTATCTAGAAGTATCTAGATTTAGATCTAGGTACACGTTTGCTTTCACTAAAAGTAGATCTAGACTAGACATAGATCTAGATCTAGGTCAAACTTTTTTCCCCCGTGTCTCCAACAAATCACGTGCATTTTAAGTTATAATTAGATTCTAGATCTAGATATGGCTCCTCATGTCTCGGAAGACAATGAGTCGGGAAGACAGGTGAGTCACTGGCTAGATTTCGTTTTGAGATTGGGTAGAATTTGGTGTGACTGATCAAGCCTTATATTATGGAGTGGCAGAGTTTGACACAGTTCGTGCATGTATAGATCTATATATGCATCTGTCCTATGATAGCTTTCTTCTTCTTTCTCTCGACTGATGCAGCTTCGTTTCTTTTGCAGTCGGCGAAGTTCGAGATAACACAATAATCAATAATAAACCAGGTCATTACCATGTTTTGGCATCTCAACTCTCGCTTGATCTCTAGAATCTAGATATAGATCTATATCTAAAATACAGCCTAAATATAGATCTAATCATCTAGATCTATAGCCATAGCAGATCATGTTGTTACTCGTTACATTTGATAGTAGACCTGCAATCATAGATCTAGCATCATGAAACATGCTGCCATGCATGATGTAGATATTTATTCTTGCATGGTCCGTGATGGGGCTAATAATTTACCGTGGTAGGTGGTGAAAAATGCTCTAGATGTCTACAGACATAATTTGATTAATTTTGATGTGCAATTAAAAATGCAGTTGAGATTCTTACCAAAAGATAAGATACATAGATTATAGTGTGTAGATCTACAAATAGTGGTAAAATGAAGTTGCTACCACTTTCTGTTCCCCACCTACCAGACTGCATTTGTTTTGACTAGTTTGAAAAGCAGACTTTAATTTTTGTCTAATTTTGAAATCAAACACTTGAGATAATTGTTCAACTTTAAATTATTTTATGTCAATATGCATTACTTCGGGGGTGTGGTGGCTGAGTGGTTAAGCGCATGGCTTCCAAACCTGAGGTCCTGGGTTTGAATCTCTGAAAACTGGGATTTTGAGCTTCATGATTTTTAGGGCGCCCCTACTCAAATGGGCATCTGACTTTTGTTGGGGAAAGTAAAGGCGGTTGGTTGTTGTGCTGGCCACATGACACCCTGCTTGTTAACCATTGGCCAAAGAAACAGATGATCTTAACATCATCTGCCCTATAGACTGTATGGTCCGAAAGAGGAACTTTACTTTCTCTTTAGTATGCATTACTTTACACTTTGAAATTCTCATTTTCTCATAGTTCAACTCAATAAATAGTTATTGGATTAAATGTTCTGACAGTTGTCACAAAGGGTGGGGGACATAGGCATTTAATCCATACATCATACTGCTTGTTCACAACAAAGGACACATAACTAACAATGACAAAGGAATGTAACTCAAATATAACAAGTATTAACAACATTGAGTCCCACTCATGTTAAAGCATACATGATTTAAACAAATAATTTCATTCATTAATAATTATTTTGTTTGTGTTCAATTTTATGAATACTGTTAACTTAATAGTGTAAAATTATTGATCTTTCTGCTTAAAAAAAATATTATTTACAAACATGATGATGACATCATTAATAGATGAAAATCTCTGTATTCTGAGCACAACATTTAGTTTAGGAAAAATGAGCTCACAAATATATGTTACAGCTTTCTATTAAATCTAGTTCTTTAGAAACTACATTGGTTTCTCATCAAGTTTAATTGTCCCTGGGTTCAGCTGTTGTATAAAAACACTAAATAACTCAGTCAAGATGAACAGTGGACTTTATTACCTTGATAGCGTATATCATATATTTCATTTTCTTTTGTTGTCTGGATGTTTAAGTTGCAACATGTGAAGTTTGTAAAAATAAATGAATTCTTATGTTTGTATACCATCAAAAAATTTGACATTGTGACTTTAAACACCACTGAGATGGAGATATTAATTATTTAATTTGGAAACATTTACTTTTTTTTCCTTAGAAATTTTGTTTTTGATAAAATGTTTTTTAATAAGTTCAAAGTTAA
This sequence comes from Biomphalaria pfeifferi, assembly GCA_030265305.1. NCBI lineage: Eukaryota > Metazoa > Mollusca > Gastropoda > Planorbidae > Biomphalaria > Biomphalaria pfeifferi. The sequence goes on along the minus strand of JASAOG010000321.1, from coordinate 212,384 downwards.
TTATCTTGTTTTAATGGTAGGGGATTAAACTGTGAACCTTACCAACATTCATGAGTTTAGAAAATTCATTAAAAAAATAAAGTAAAAGATAAATGCAGCTCTTTTTTCTAATATTTTATTGTTTACACAACCATGAATAAGATGGATATCAATTGTATTTACTTTAACTAATAGTCACATTTCAGGGTTTTAAGACATGATCTTGAATATTGAAATGCCATTTCCTTTTATTAGACTTATTCTTTTGTACAGATTGTTGAACCAGTGATTCATTGACAGTTGTTTATAGTAAACAAAGGAACAAAATGAAGACACAATGTCCAGATGCATGAATTGGAGATTTAGTTACAAAAGAAAAAGAACTTCATATGCTGAACATAAAACTTAATGGTTTTTATCTTCTTATCTTATCTTATATCAGACATTACTTCAAAAAAGAAGATGATTACGTCCTACGCGTCATGCATTTAGTCATGCATATTAACCAATGACTTAAATTCTGCCAAGTCACTGGTTTTTCTGGCTAGCTCAGGCAACCCATTCCATGCTCTAATAGCACTAGGGAAGAAGGAGTATTTGTACAAATTTGTCCTAGCATATGGGACGAGGAATGTGCCTTTATTTTTGTGTCTTTCAGAGTATTTTATTAAATTTTGTTTTTGTATTTGAAGATTATGGTTCAGTGTTTTATGTATAATTGCTACTTTACTTTTGAGTCTTCTGTCCTAAAGGCTTTCTAAATTTAGTGATTTTACTAATGGTGTTACCCTAGTCAAATGTGAATATTCGTTTGTTATGAATCTCACTGCTCTATTTTGTGTTTGTTCCAGTTTCTTAATGTTTTCTTGAGTTGAGGGGTCCCACACGGTGGATGCATATTCTATTATTGGCCTAACCAAGGTTAAATAACATTTTAGTTTTATGTTCTTATTTGATTTATAGAAATTTCTTTTAATAAACCCTAATGCTTTGTTGGATTTTTTTATAGTTTCATCAATATGTGAGTTCCATGACAGTTTTTCATTTATTATAACACCTAGGTATTTTGCGTTTTTCGTCTGTGTTACTGGTTTGCCATGAATAAGATAAGTGGAATTAATTTGTTTTAGTTTTTTTGTTACTCTTAACAACTGACATTTTTCTGGGTGGAAAGACATGCTCCAATTTGATTCCCATTTCTGTAATTCATCTAATTCTCTTTGTAAAATATCTGTGTCTTGTTTTGTTTTTATTGTTCTATATATTATGCAATCGTCTGCAAATAATCTGACTTTTGTTCCTGAACTAATGCAATTTGGTAAATCATTTATGTAAATTAAAAATAGTAGTGGACCCAAGACTGTTCCTTGAGGTACACCTGAGTTTACTGTTATTGGTGTTGATTTAGAGCCATTTATTATTACAGTTTGTTCTCTCCCTATCAGAAATCCACTGATGCAGTGGACCGTTAATGTCGAAATATTTTAATTTTTTAAGCAAACTATGGTGGTGAACTTTGTCAAAAGCCTTGGAAAAATCTAGTTAGATAGCATCTATTTGTTCACTATTATCTAAACCTTTTGAAAAATCATCAATTAGTCCTATTAGTTGTGTTTCACATGATCTATATTTCCTAAAGCCATGTTGGTATGGGGTGAGGACATTATGTTTGTCTAAGTGGTTTATGATATTGCTACATATTATGTGTTCTAGTATTTTACATGTGATGCTGGTAAGTGATACTGGTCTGTAGTTTCCTGGATCAGATTTTTCTCCTTTTTTAAATAGGGGGGTGACATTAGCTTCTTTCCAGTCCTTTGGTACTCTGCCCTGGTTAAGCGATGCTTGAAAGAGTATTTTGAACACTGGGGCTAGCTCATTGCTTAGTTCTTTGAGTAGTCTAGCTGGAATACCATCAGGTCCAGACGCTTTATTTGGTTTGGTGTTGGCTAATAGTTTTTTAATTCCATTTTCTTGTACTACTAAATCTTCTATGTTGTCTACTTGGTTCAAATTAAGAAATATGTCTTTGTCTCCTGGGGCTGAGAATGCTGATGCAAAGTATTTGTTTAGTATGTTTGCTTTAGTTTCATTATCATTATGTATTATGTTATGTTCATCTTTTAATGGCGCTATGCCTGTTGTTTCCATTTTCTTAGACTTAATGTATGACCATAGGTTTTTGTTGTTATCTTTAGATATTACATTGTTTATGTATTCACTCTGCAGCTGTCTGCTTACTTTTTGGGTTAGGTGTTTAATTTTTATATACTTTTTGTAAACTCTTTCTGCCTTGGTTGCTTTAAATTTTCTATATAGGTTTTCCTTCTGTTTACAAAGCTTCTTTAGTCTATTATTAAACCAGCATTTATTTATTTTGTTTGATGTGTATTTAGTTGGTATATGATTTTCTATAATGCTTTTAAGATGGTTTTTAATGAAATTCCAGAGGTCATCGACTGGTTGGTTAATGTCTTTTTCTAATAAGAATGTTTGTTGAAAGTTTAATGCAGCTTGGTGTAGTTGTGTTAGGTTACATTTATTCCAGAGTAAGATTTTTCTTTTGGTTTTTGTATTGGCTACTGCTTTTATCTGACTGTGTATTTTTATGATCTCATGGTCTGATAGACCAGGGATAATATCATAATCAACTACTAATCCAGGTCTGTTGGTTAAGAAGAGATCTAATGTGTTGTTTAATCTAGTTGGCTTTTTAATGATTTGATCTAAACTTAGGTTGTGTAAAGTTTCTATGAAAAGCTCATTTATGTCCTTAAGGTTTTGGTGTTTATCTATGGTTAGTGTTTTCCAATTTATATCAGGTAGGTTGAAGTCACCCATAATCCAAAAAACTGCATTTTTATTTGTCTCTTTAAGTGTAGTAATCTGATTACATAGTTCCTGCATGTATTCTAAACTAGAATTTGGTGGTCTGTAAATGCTGCCTATTATAAGGGATGTTGAGGTGGTATTAATTTTACAAAATGTAGATTCTATGTTTTTTGAGTTAGGTAAGGTAATTTCTTCTGCTATAAGAGTGTTTTTTTATATATGCTCTGTAAGTTCTTTTTTTACAAAACCTCCATACAATAACGTTGCGTTAATCATTAAAAAAAACATCTCCATAACTCACTAACAAAACATCACTGTAAACTAGTAATAAAAGTTCGCTCTAGCCCAATGAGAAAATAGCATTTTTCAAAATATACATATGTTATAAACTTGACTTTTTTTCTTAGCAAAATCACTTTTTGACTTGTCTTTCTGTCTGTGCCCCTAAAATTTTGCTATGAAAAAGTGCTACTAACCCATACGTTATGTCTGGTACTTTTCTATTCCTCTAATATTAAATTTAGTAGTTATCAATATCACTAGTGCAGTCAATTTAGGTTAATTGGACTACATTAGGACATGATTGATTCAGTCAACAACCAGATCAAGATTCCAAAGCACAAACATCAAAGTGGAAAGGAAAAACTAATAAAACATCAAAAGTTGTGTATACAAGAAAGCTACTGTAATAAAGAAATCAAAATGAACACTTGCTGGTATTAGCAAAGCTCAAGACAATAACAAAAATGCCCATGATATATTATAGTTCAAGCAGAACAAAAAATGATTTTCAATTAAAAAAAAAACAACATTTGGGCATTCCTTCATTATTATTACATCTTACCCCAAATCTCCTTTAGGATGGCAGGGTATGAAACTCTGGACAATCATGGTAACAGTTCACCCATCGTTTTTTAACTCTTTTTGTTAATTAATTGTAATTCAGAATTTGATGATTTAATATATTTTATCTCAAAAATGTATGTATTGATTACAAATGTTCCTAATTTGAATTTTATTGTATCTCCAGTAAAACATCAAACCTTGCGATACCAGAGTCCTATCAATGGTCTTTTTCCTTCTATTGGATCTGACAAGAATACAAATAGAATAGCTCATGTTCAGGATTCTATTTACTGTGCAGTTGCTGTTTGGTCACTGGCTCAAGTTTATAAGTATTTCAGCTTTATCATTTCATGTTTGGTATTTTTAGCTAGATTCAATATTTGATGGACTACTGCTTTTTTTTTTCAAAGTCTGCCACTTTTATATTAATAAAAACTCATCTAGCACTAGTAGGGATAGATATTTCTAAATTGAAAACCTCAGGTGGCATTAACTTCATTTGTTAGCCTTTCATAAGGAAAGAATTATGTGTGAAAAAAATTAATAGGTATTGAAGCATTTGGGATACATGTGGTGTAGGATTAAAACAGTTTATAATTATGTTTCTTTTTTTTTTCATTATCAGGGTTGTATATTTCTTTTTTGACTTGAAGTGTGTATAATTCCTAATTCTAAACTCGTTTTAGTTAGTTATTATCCTCTGGTACCTACTTTTGGTCAAAGTGTCTTCCAAGTAAAGATACTGAAATGGTTACAAATAAATTGGTTCTCAAACACCAAACACAAATCTACCCAGAAATAAGTTTCTTTATTAAACTATGAAACATAATTTCATTTCAGTAAGATTTTCATCAGAATAGATAGCAATCCTTTGTTAGTCAATGTCTCCCAGTAAGTCAGATGCCAGGAGTGTTCAGTTGTCTATGATAATAAATATTTTAGCTAACAAAATAACTTGGAAAAAAATAAACCTTAAGATTGTGTTACAAAGATTTATTTTAAAGGTTAGGGTCCCTTTTTTGGTCATTATTAATATTTAATTGGTGCATGTTGACTTGAAAATTAGTACAGTTTTGATGACTAATTGAAAATTAGTATCTTTGTATGCACATTATTAATTACTTGATTATTTCTAGCCAGAAAGATTGATGATGACCAGGGCAGGACCATAAGTTGGGCTAAGCTGATGATGGGTATGTAGCAATGTTGGATATTCAAGTTGGCCTCCTTCAGTCGTAGAGCGACTATGGTTCATCTCAAACACTTTTCCATGTGCAATGTTGGATATGACAGGCAGATAAAGTGAGTAGTTTGTTTACAACTAAGCGTAGAATATCATTGCATATCAATATTAAAATCTTATTGTTTTGGTCACTGCATAAAACAACTAGGTTTGGATTACTCCTGGGTCCCAGGGTCTGCACGTAAATTACTTAACAATATGCTTTCTTAGTTCTGAAATCCAAGACATGTGCAGCTCTAAAAAAATATTTATTGGTGGTATAAAATTTCTCTACAAATCAATAGTTGGCTGCATTATTAAGTTATCTTTCATTAGATATTTCTCAATCAAATAACATTATTAACTTATGTGTCTTTAGATAAAATGCACATTTATCATTGTTCTCAATTAAATGTCAAGTAAAAAGTTTCTCCATGGTAACAAAAAGTATATAATGTTTTCTAGTAGACTTCAAATTTAAAATGTTTCCAGTTGACATGAAATAGAAAATTGTACAAACATAACCTTTACTATTTGACAAAAATGAAGATAATAAATTGAATGAATAATTTTTGTCTGAATATTTTAGTGTAAGTAAATATCAAATTTAAACTAGATTTGAGCACAATTGTTTCTTCTTTTTTAAAGGTAAAAAAGTTCAAATCCAATTAAGTCCAGCATATGCCCTGCACTCTACATTTGATCTTGTCACTGGTTACCCAGCATACAGAGGCAAAGAATATGAACATTTGCAAGTAAGTTATTTCTTGGCCATCAGGAATCTGTAGCCAAAGAAACAGCCATGTAGAAAGATAAAACTATTAGTAACCTAATGTAAAAAGCAAAAGTTACATGAATAGTGCATGAGTGCTTGGACATTGATTCTAATCTAAAAATGAATAATCCTAAAACGAGTCAGTAAATTAATTATGTTACGAGCAGATGAGACTCTTAATCATACACCAACAGATTCATCTATAATAGATTATGAAGACTTAAATCTTGATTAACAAACAATAATATGTCAATTAAATCACTCCATTTTTCGTTTTTTTCTCTTCCTATTTCAACACAAATTTGCACCTTTCCACATTCACACTATGCTGCACACATAACAAATTACCTTACAAGTGAACAATTCAGCAATATACAGAGCATTTAGGATAAATGCCTGATGGAGGATGTCTTACATCCCTGAGTAGATAATAGATCATGTGCCACCAAGCAGACATAAGACCTGTTTGATCAAAATGGATGTGTTTTTTTTGTATGTCATTTGTCAGGAGTTTAAAAAAAACACCACCACAATGTTTTTCCAATTTAATAAGAACAAAAATAGAAATGCTATTTAACCTTTATTTCAGATAATAAATGAACACCTTTGATTTGGATTCCTCAACTCAAGGAAACATACCATTACTAGAACAGTCTTAAAAATAGAAAGTTGAAATAAAGGTATGAGTTTAAAAAAATAGTTCTTACTTTATATTTACACGCTATGTTTTGAGTTTGTACATTTTTGTTTCAAGTTTCTCTGTACTGTTTTTTTAACTCTTCAAATGAAACACAAATATATCAAAACTACTGTTACAATTATTATTCTCCCATTATTTTTATAGAATTCCAAGAATTGAAATGGAAAGTAAATTATTTAAAAAGAAAAGATAATTGATTTGTCTGTGTAGTCTCACTTCCCTTTATCTTAATCAGATCAAATGCCTTTTTAAAACACTGGGGTTTCAAAATACTTTGTGTCTTTTATGTTGGAATTACAAAGTTGTCTTAGAATATTGAACATTTAGACAAGTAATTTTTTTAGTATTACTATTAGAGTTTACAGATATTGGATTAAAACCAAATTGTTAATTTTTTTCTAATCAACAGTTTTTATTATGGGACAAAAGTTTTTTATTCTTATAAAAAAAATTAGTGTTTGATCAAATTATCAAAAAGTGTTTGATCAATTTATCAAAAAGTGTTAGATCAAATAAACATTTGTATTGGTCAATGAGATTATATTGTTCTATCAGCTGCTCCAATAACTTGATAATTGTGAAACATCTCTCTTCTACAGTTTTGATGGGATTGAATTTGAGGGACCAAAGGTGTCATTTTAATTGATTTACAGTAATTTTTTTTTTCTTTTAATTAAGTTTAAAAAAAAAAAAGAGGTTGCTTCTCATTTGCTAATTGTTAGCACACTCATGACAAAGTAATTAATCAATATGTCATTTACTACACCATGAAGTAATAGTACATCTCCCACAATTTTAATTAATCTACCCAAAGAACCCAACTATGTTTAAAAATTTAAAAAAAAAAAAGATATTTATGAAAAGTACTAAACAACATTTTTGTTTTAATTGGTTTTTAAAATTGCTATTTGTTCTGGTACAGGTGCATTTCAACCAAGCACAAAGCCTCCCTATTCAGATAAATAAGTTTCTTTTATAATGCGCTTTAAAAGAGTCCTGATGTTCACCTGTCCAATTCATGATGAATAAGGAAAAAAAATATTTTTAGAATAATTGAAAATGATAGAGCCTAGCCTACTGAATGAAACCTGTCCCACGTCTCTAGTGTCACTTCAACCCATGCTACATTTAAGATTATCTTAAAATATTTGTTTGATTTTCAGTTTATAAGCATAGTAAGACTTTCTGATCTTTTGGCATCATTTTACATAGCTCCTGTAAGGCTCATTTTTCTTGTTTGTTTTACTTTACTACCTTGATGTAAAAGTATTTGATCAGTAGTTGTTTTTTTTAAAGGCTAAAAAATCTTTCAAAACCTACCTTGGCTTTTTTGAAGTATCATCTGAATCATCTTCTTCTTCCTCGTTCTTATTTTTATGTTGGAGCATTCAGATAACTTAACCAATATTTTTATATCAACTGCGCAGTGGTATTAATCAGCGATCTCTCCATAAAGTTTTCTTTCTATTGGGGTGTTTGGGGGTCAGTGTCTTGTACAGGCCCATGGTAAAGAGAACAGTTTTGAAGGACATTCTCTGGTGACACTCCACATAGGCAGTTTTCACTGGTTCCAATTTTGAGTTTCTGGTACATATGTGTCTCATTCTGTTGTGTCCAGTCCTGAGTTGAAAGATTAGGCATTGATCTTGTCAGGATAGCTTATAATAGGCATCATCTTTATGTCTGAATCATCTTAAATAAAACATCTATTAACAGCTCACATCATATTTAATGTATAGTTCGCTCATTATAATTCATAGGACACATCTGTCCTCTAGGTGGCACATTCCATTTTTTGTGCCTTTCTGATGAGCTTGGAATGTTTGGCTGCATACTGGGTAAATGTAAAGCTGTGTGGATTTCTATCTTTCTTCTTTCAAGGCTAATTTTTTTTTATCCTTTGCAGTTTGTGCTCCTATTCTCATAGTGTGGTGTCCATATGCTCTATCATTTAGAGCTAAGCTTCTTGGCATGCCTTCTATACACTGTCCATGATTCAAAGCATAGAGAATCATTGAGAGGAAAACAGTCAGACTGGCCTCTAGTTAAGTTTGTATGGTGATGGCTTCTCTGTGCCAGACACTTTTGGTCATTCTGTCTTAGCTATTTGGGAGTCTATGTCTAGGTATCATTATGTGTCAGCACCAAGTTTAAGCTTGACATTTTAAGTTCCTAAGTTAATTGATCAGAAAACCTTTCTTCTCTACTTTATCATATAATGTATGCTAAAAATGGTTGTTTTTTTTTCAATATGTAAACAAATATTTAGTGAGGATTGTCAGGTTTAGGAGTTATTTGGGTTGTTAACTAGCCGTATACTATTAAGGTCCCGGGGTTCAACCTGACAAGAACATCACTCACACACAGTCGTACATACAGTAACCAATTAGGTGAATAGTTTAAATAACAACAAAAATAAATGAATTTAATTGTATGAAACTGATATATGTGTATGTACAATGAGGATGATAAATAGACAATATATATATTAGATATATATATATATATATAATAGGTATATATAAAGATATTATTCAATAATTAATTTAAGCACCTTTGCTACGGCTATCAACTTGTCACCCTGGTTACATAGTCCACCAGACTCTGACCGACTGGCGTCACAAAACTGCCAACCTCGGTAATAGTAAAGTTAGACCTCAGATGATCGCCAATTTGACAATGACACTGAAAAAACTGTAATATATATTTCTGAGACGGCAAGCGATGCCCACAACTCCAACCACTGGCACCCTATAAACGAAATAAACACAGTACTCTCAACTTCTACACTAAAAATAGAAATAGTGAGAACCTCATACAACATACAATAATAGATATCACAAACGAATAACTCACCCTAAACAGGGGTCCCAAAAATCCTACTGAATAATAAGTCCAAGAAACTAGTACAGACAAAGAATGTTTTACGGGTCAACACACTGTCCGTTTCAACCAAAGAGGGTGAACTGCCTCATGACAAAAGAATGACCAATAGATGTCACCGGACTTTGTGACGTAGCAAAACAATTCAAAACAAAAAATACAAGACACTCGCCCCGTACAAGTACTACGACTAGAGGAAATAATAAAAAAAAAAACAAAGTTAGGAGAAAGAAAAAGACACTTGTCTATACTAACAGGGATAAGACAGTTCAAATGTTTTTTTTTGTTTTGAAGAAGACAGAAACTGCCACACAGTCTGCTCTGAACTCCCAAGAGTACTCCAAATTACCTGGTAAAAGTTTGTGATAGGATCTAGTAACTATAATATATTTGTAAAGTTAACAATAGCTCTAATATAAGTGTTTGTATAAAATTATGCAATGTCATTTTAACATGAGTTGTAAATTGTTTTTTTTAAGGCCCCTTCATATGTTGACCTAACAAAGTCAAAGTTGCTAAGGAAAGTTGAGTAAATAGAAGGTTTGTGAATAAATATTCATATAAGTTGTTTATAGACATATTTTACTTGCTTGCCCTGGATGTGGCAAAATATGTAGGTCACAGCTGGGGCTGTGTAGCCATGGGAAATACTGCATTCCTCACTAATCTTCGGACTCAAAAACAAGCCTTATTATTACTGGCTTACAAAAATGGAAGAGCTGCTATTAGTTTTGTGTGGTCTGCCAGTATGACCATCTGACTGTCATGTTTAGATCTCAAAAACTAGAAAAACTATTGAGTTTCAGATTTTATGGTATTTTGCAACTTGCTAAGTTTATATTCAACAACTAATAATTGCCTTGTCATATGGAGTCCTTTTTTTTTAATCTTAAGTATATAATCAGTTTTCTGCCTAAACCTTTTAATTTTTTTCTGTTATCTTTGAAAGATTCTAATTTGTTGAATCTGGGAAGAAATGGGCATATTGAATGGTTATCATTATGATAGTGTCAAGATGTATTTAATACTTATATACAATTCAAATAGCTAGTAACTTACATATTTGTATCATATTTTTTCCAGCGCAAAATTTTCATTTATTAACTTTTAAAGCAATAACACAGATGAATGTTCAAGTATACACCTGACTGATGAATGTTCAGGTATCCACCAGACAGATGAATGTTCAAGTATCCACCAGATCGATGAATGTTCAAGTATCCACCAGACTGTTGAATGTTCAAGTATCCACCAGACAGTTAAATGTTCAAGTATCCACCAGACAGTTGAATGTTCAAGTATCCACCAGATAGATGAATGTTCAAGTATCCACCAGATAGATGAATGTTCAAGTATCTATCAGACAGTTGAATGTTCAAGTATCCACTAGACAGATGAATGTTCAAGTATCCACCATTTCATTAATTATCATATTTCTCTTTTAGGAAAATGTTTCTGTTTTCACTTTATTTAATTCTGTACCAGTCTAGTATTTTGTACCATTGAAAATTTATATTTTATGTTAGTAAAAAAGATGTTTGAAAATTTTTAGCAAAATTATTTTTTTTTAAATCTATATATATATATTAAAATAGTAATTTACTCAACCTTGGAATCCTATCACTGAACTGGGAAAGCTAGCTTTGATTGTTTTTGTTGTTGTAAATAGCCATAGGGATAGTGTGTATATTATGCAAAGGTTGATTATTAGCTATTAAGGTTGAAGTTTTCCTTTTTTTTTATTTTTACATGATTTCAATGTTAAATACCACTGTAGTTGTCTTTCTGATAATGATGTTATGATGTGGTCTTGGTATATTTTTTCTGTGATTAGATGTTGTAACATATAGATATTGACAATGTAAAAAGTTTATATACAACCAAGTTCATACATTAAACTATTTCACAATCACACAAACTATAAACTCCGTAAAGCTTTTTGTTATTATTAAAAATATAAACAGTAAAGTATTGGATACTAAAATGCATTTTAATTGATTCTTCCCGAGCTATACTTTATTGCTTCTTCATTTTGTGTGTGCACAATCTATTGAATTAATAATGTAATTTTTTGTGAGACGATTTGTGTTGGTCACATGTATGTCATTAGTTTCTATCATGATTTTTTTATAAGTATTTGTGTAAAACCAGAGAAGTTTCATTAAATTTGTACTTTATTAACTTTTTATTTTACATTTTTGTTTAGTTTTAATTTTACTTACAAGCTGAATTTGTATACCTAGCTATGAATTGATTTGATGGAATTCTTCTTTTTATAAAATTGTACGTGGTCTAAGGTTTTTGAGTTCATTGAAGCTTTTTTTCAAAACTGTCTGAAGAGTTGAACTGAAGGCTTGTGAAACACTAGGCCAGCAAAAAAAAAAAGCTTCCTCTCACCAGCCTGACTGAAATGATTGTTCTGTCTGGAAGAGATCCAAATTGGTGTCTGTATCACACTACTATTTCCAATGCTTCAGAAGCTCCAGACACAGGGACTAGAGATTGGCAGACCGCTTAGCACACCAAGAACTCCTGCCATCTTCCTTCTCTTTACTACACTCAACAATCCCCATTCCATTTGTGAAACAGAATGGTGGGATTGTTTACAAGGTCAGAAGGGCTCTCTTCCCAACCAAGACTTGAGCAATGCTCTTCCATTCCTAATGAAGTCTTGTTTTCTTACTTCCTTTAAGCCTAATTGTTTTGACCTGGGGGGGGGGGGGGGGGGGGAGAGGCACTATTTTGTAGACTGTTTGCTTTCTGACAGCATTGTAGAATAATTATTTTGTAATGAAATATATTTCAAATAAAAAAATTAAATTAAACAAAACCTACATCTTGGCTATTAAAATCCAGGTAATACTGCTACTTGCTATATAATGTATGTGTCAAAGTCATGAGATGTATAAATTGGATGTTTACATAAACATTGGTTTTGTGAAACATCAGTAAATTTTATTTATGACCATACTACAAATGGCCTAGAAAGTTGCAAATAAGAGTACCAGTTCAATGTTAGAGAAAATAATATTCGGTAGGGGAGACAATAAAAGAGTTTAATATGTTCAATCTTGTTGTTTAGTCCACTTTGGTGAATAATAATTTAAGTTTAATTGTGTTAAATCATATTAGCCACCCAACTCTATTGTAAAAATCTTATTATACAATGCAACTTTTATCTATAGACAATGACCCTGTAAGAAGGTAAAGTACCACAATGACCAACCAGCGTTACTTTCCCCAACTACTGTCTGGTGCCCAATAGATTTGGTTGGACTCTCAGGCATCATTCTATGGCCTCCTATGGATCATCTCGGTGAGATGAATGCCTGGGCATTAGCTGTGGTTGGAACGATGTTGCCCACACATCAGTTCCCCCCTCTCCACGCAGCTGATGTATTCAAAAGGAATGGCAGTGTCAATACAGTTTGGGGTTAGCGGCGTCGCAGGTTCTGCCAGAGTTTTTTATGCTGCAAACTGCCTTAGGGTCGCCAGCTCCTGATTTTTCCTAAGGGTTGACTCCTGATGCCTTTTCCATGATTGGGTATAGCTGCAAAGCGACAGAGGTTTGAATTCAGAGTTTTCCTTCTCCTAGGTGGGTAGCCAGCAAGGTTGTCATTGCCGGAAGTGGTAATGGATGTAAGCAGTCCACTACCTATAAAATGCTTCCAAATGGCATGTGTCTCGAATAGCCTTTGACAACCAGTCCAACTAACGGCCTTCATGTGTGGCTCAGATATTGAGTCCGGCGGAACTGTTCTCACTAACAGGAGAAGGGGCAAAGGCGAGTAACTGGACCTTAACCAGTAAGCTTCGGACAGGAGGGGCTCAGGCATCAAAAGAATCAAAGATGCCATTTTTCAGCAAGATTTGAACCCTTAGATCCCCTCAGTTTGAAAGACAAGCACTTAACCTCTTACCCACAGCATCCCAAAGTGAAAATTTATTTAGCATAAATATTTAAATGTCTAGATCCTCTGTTACTGTTTGCAGCATGTTTTTCAGCATTATTACAATTTGAACTAACTGTTAACTGTTACACAGGAAATGCTCAAATCTTATTGATTTAAGCAAGTACTTATAAATGCAATGCAGCCATTGTTGTGTACTGCAAGTAGTAATTAGACCTTTGTAATCAGCATTATTACATTTTCAACTAACTGTTAACTGTTACACAGGAAATGCTCAAATCTTATTGATTTAAGCAAGTACTTATAAATGCAATGCAGCCATTGTTGTGTACTGCAAGTAGTAATTAGAAGCCTAATTTTACAAACTTGAATGAAAATAATTTGGTTTGAAACCTAATTGTCTAAATTTTAAAAACTATATATATTTTTATGGTTTAAATAAGCTCAAGACATGCCAACCTATTTACCCAAAACATTATTTCAGTACACTTGATTTTTGAAGAATTATTTTCATAATGCTCTCTAGTGTCTTTATCAATGGATATTAAGACACATCTGGGTACTGTTCATGCATTGCTTTTTAATGCTCTGAGTATCAAGCACACTGATCTAGTTCATTCATGTTCAGATTCTATTAGCTACCCTACTAGATGAAATGCCCATACTCATTCCCAGCTATCCTGTAGGAGGTTTGGGATGCAATAATCTTAAATTGCAAAGGAACATCCAGATGTAACAAATTACTGACAAAAGTAAAAACCACACTGACAACATATTTAATAAGAAAAATAGCATGATTTAATAAGTTGAAATAAAAAATTATGAATACAAACAAAAATTCACTTAAGTTTAAAATCAGATCAGTAAGTAAACACAAGCTCTGTACTGATTCTCTAGTAGCCATTTCTATCAAGTCTACTATTGATTTCATTTAAGTCATGAAGCAAGGAGTTGCAATAGATTTGGCATATGCTTTGATAACTTTATTTACTGCTTTCAGAAAATCTTTCTCTTTAGCCAACTTCCTATGAGCCCTGATAGCAAACATTCCAGCTTCTGTGCAAACACTACGAATTTCCGCTTGATAAAAGCAAATAAAAAAGTAAAAATTAAAAAAGAACCAATAGTCCTCTTTTGTTATTCAACCAATGCATTAACAAACAAATGATTAATTCAAAACTTAGAAAAAAAAAAGCATATAAACACAGACAATATGGAGTCACTATCAAAATAATCAGTACGACAAGATTCTAAATAAATACTATTCAGTTTTATTTCTCTTTAAATGTTAAGTTGATTCAAATGGAAATCTAGGTTGACTTCTGAATACCATTATCAAGAGGAGATGAGAAGATTAACATTAAGGGTGTTTGTTGAGAGGAAGGAACATAGTTTGTGAGAGAATTAAATTTCTAAACAATAACTTCCATTGTGGTGACTAAATTATGAAGTAATTGCTATCAAATAGCTTGTATTCATACATGAATTTGTCAATAATAGAAAGAGTATCAAGTATTAGATTGCTGAGTGAAAGTATAAACTTGAATGGAAGAAAGAGAAAGTAGTCAAGTCTTAACATCAAAGTATGACTAGGAAAATCTCAATGTAATGTCTCAACACCAAATATGACTAGCAAAGTCTCATCTCAACAGCAAATAGAATTAGGAAAGTCTCACTGTAATATCTCAACACTAAATATGAGTACTTCTTTGAACCCAGCTTGGTAAAATAGTTTCAATAGCTCTAATAACTTTATAGAGTGTTATGTTCTAAGCAAGTTGCAATCAGGCAACTGATTGTTGGCTTAAAAGGCAGCCATAAATGTTTTGTAGTTATTGATAGTCGTATGGTTAGGGTTAGTGAATGTTTTATGTAGTGACTGGTTATAAGTTTTCAATATAGTTTTGCTACTTTGCATTTTAAGGGTTCTTATTTAGGATTTTAATGTATTCATCTGGATTCATTAAATTTTTTGCCAAATAAATTCCCTTGCTCTTTCCATTCACTTCAAGGTATTCCTTTATTTTTCTAATTATTTTTTTTATAGAGCGCATCTTTCATGCTTATAACATGCTCATGGTCTAATCTCTTTTAGTGGAAACTTGGAATAAAAAGGTTTCTGTACTACATTTAGAGGCTCAGCAAACACAACTAAGCTCGAGTAAGATTTGAGCTCACGCCCCAATGATAGGGAGCCAAGAGATTTTATCCAAAACAGCTATACATCCCACTTCTTTTAACATTGTTAATTACCCCATAAATATAAACATAATAATGTGAATACATACCTGTACTGTTTGGACATAATCTAGCCAGCAGCTCATAACGAATATCTTTCTCTACACTCATAGATCTAGCATGTATTTTACATATATGTGTACGGCCCTGCAAAATGATAAGTGTTATGTAATAATTCATGAAATGTTAATATTCAATAATAAAAGTTATAACAAATAAAAAGTTGTAGTAACTAAAAACTAAACATTTAATGTTCTGAAGACAGATATTTTAATTTCGGGATCTTTAGCATACCTCGGAGTCCACCCAGCTCTAATGGGTAGCTAATATAAGTTAGAGAAAAAGAAAAGCCGGTTGGTCATTGTGCTGGCAACATGACAACCTTGTTAACCATGGGCCACAGAAACAGACCTTTTCATCATCTCCCAATAGACTTTATTTTACGTTTTAGAAAGCTAATGCTTCCAATTAATGCAGTTTAGTTCATAGCCAATTGATAAATCTAAAAAAAATATTGGTGGGGCATTGACCATTTGACCCTAATGCTGAGGTTCCAATGTCTATAACATTGAAACAATAAAGCAATTGTTGGCAACATAAATATCAGACATTTTTAATAAAATTGTGTGGCTTTGGACATTTTGTGTATTAAATTATTGTTAATTATTATTATTAATTATATATCAGTTATAAGCATTCATGGCTACCAAGTGAAAATACATTTTTACACCAACAATGTTGCCAACAATATTCTAATATTCTAACATTCCTTACATATTTCAAAAAGAATAAAAATTAAAAGTTTCTTTCTTTAAATCATAAAAAAAAATCATACATATAAACATAACACATTATATAATTTATAAATGCTAAGCTATAAACTGCTTGATTATGTATGTGAGGAGAGCTTCAATTGAAATCACATTGTAGACTAGGTATTTTTGATTTGATTCAGAGTTGTGCTTGCTAAGAGCCTAAAGGAAGGACTCACAGATATCCTCCCTCCCCCCATATGTCAACAAAATATACTGAACCAGAATGCACTGAGCTTGATATAGGAGCATGGAAGTTGTGCTAATCAAAAGCAATAATAATACCAGCAATAATAAACAGCATGACTACTGGCCAGTGATGAAGGCTTCAATTCAGCTTTTATCACCAAATTTTGAAAAGCATGAACTAAAAATGTAAGTCATTCAGTGTTCCCAGACATAAGCACTGTAATGAACATCTTTACCATCACTTGTTCCATAAGTTTGATGGATCACTGGGTCAACAGAGATGCTGCCCACCAAAGTTTTTCTGCTTTTCTCTTAGTGATAAATCTGAAATGTTGACAAATTACCTTTCTATGTTTCTCTGCTGGCTCAAAACCAAGGACTTTACCAACAAAATAAAACTCTTCATCTAATGAGGTTTGTATGGTCTCTGCTTTTCGATAGCCATGTTGCTCACCTAAAAATGCAAAATATTAAAAATTTCTTTAGAAAATGTTATGTACTCTTGTTTTCACTATTTTTGTCTAACATATGCAATTAAAAGTAGCCTATAAAATAACTGACATGACTAGAACGACAATTTAAAGTCAAAACTAGGAAGGTTTATACTATACAAAGCAAGATAGAAGAAGGTTGGTCATGGTCCACTAGCAGGTTACTAGAGACAGTTATCCATTTTAGAAATAATTTTTTTAAGAGCGATTATATGGATAACATTCTGTTGTGTCTGGTCCTGAGGAAAAAAAAATGATTTTAGATGTTTTTCTCCCATAAAACAGTTCTAAAGGCACATCACTATTCATGATTTAGTTTATCTTTACATATAAATTTTTTAAAAATTTGATCAGTTGTAGCACCTTTATCTGGAGATGCATCTTATACACATTTAAAAATATTTTACACTTATATTTATAGCCTATCAAGATAAAGTAGCCTAATTACCACAAACAGGGAGGTGCGGTGGCTGAGCAGTAAGGTGCTTGGCCTCTGAATTGGGAGTCCCGGGTTCAGACTGGGATTTTTAATTTCAGGATCTTTGGGTGCCACTGAGTCCACCCAGCTCTAATGGGTACCTGCCATTAGTTGGGGAAAGTAATCAGAAATTGCACTGATATTATCATAACAATTCCTTTCAAAATGTTTTGAGTCAAGTCTTAACTCTATTTTTCAATTAACACACTTGGATTTTGCTTTGCCCTTTGTCAACAATCAGCCTAATGACATTTGTATAGGCCATGCAGAGCTGAGATTGTCATCTGTGACATTTGTTTTTACACATCAATATTATGCAAACCCTCTTTCTCCATGCATAGTTTTCATCATCTGATGCAGACAAAGCTGTTGTCACTTTTTAGCATGAGATGAATAAAAAAATGGTAGTAAAAAGGTAAATCTGATTCAAACCTTATCTTCAACTCCTTGAAAGAAACCCATTGGTGCTTGAATGTTGTGTGATGGATGGGAGACCTATCCTTATAAAGTTCTTTGCCATCTTGATCTAGAGGAGCTAAGAAAATATCAAGATACCGGCTTTCAAATCTGAGAGTATCTAGCATCGAAATCTCAAGATCACTGCTCCCAAAGTGACTAACATCTGACAGTAAATTAAAAAAAATATAAAAAACAATTAATATTTATTTTTTCTTGTATTGGACAAAGCATGTATTATTAATATTATATTATTATAGACAATAAGGTCTGAAAGGGGAACTTTTTTAAATGCTTTTTTTTAAAAGAAAATTCTAAATAATGAACTGATAGTGAGCTTAACAATGATCGTGCATAAGGCTTGTCTTGAAGTCCAAAGGTTAGTGAGGAGTGCAGTATTTCCTGTGGCTGCGCAGCTCCAGCAGTGACCTACATATTTTGCCACATCCAGGGCAAGCATAACCATTGTTCGCAGGTGGTTAATTTAGATTTTCTTTTCGTCGTCTGCGTTTGTCCTCGGCAGCGGATTTTCTTTTGGTCTCAAATGTGTATCCTGCGGCCTTCGTGAGTGACCTCCAGCTGTATCCTTCTGAGGCCGCATGCAACCAGGTGCTCTCTTCTATGTCAGCCAAGGAAAGCTGAAGCCTAAGTTGGTCTTTGAAACATTTCCCTGGGGCGCCTCTGTTATGTCAACCACCTTTTAGCTCACCAAAAAAGACTGCCTTTGGCATACGTTCCATACGGGATACATGCCCTACCCAGCGTAACAGCCAGACCATAATACATGATCATGTATATTTAGACATCAACCAATCAACTCCCTGCCTACAACTAAAATAAAAAAACTACTTAAACTCAATGCATGGCTAAAGCTAGAGCCATGTATCAAAGTTCTTTTCTAAAACTCTATTACAACTGTACAGAAATAAAGTAAAAATGCTGTCAATATGATAATTTGAGTCACTATCTGCTTCATATAGTATGTCAATGTTTCCCAAACTGTTTTCCCACAGAAAGCCTGACTAGGTGTTCCACAAACTACTGGAATAATTAACTAGTACATGAATTAATTATTAAGTAAATGCAGAAAAAAAAATAAAAAAAATTTGATTTTATTAGTTCTTCTCCTTACAACATCACAATGGACTTTGAACTGATCCAGTTTCTGACAGATCATCCATTAAATGATCTCTGGTCAAGTTTGTCTGATTCCATAACATTTCAAACAAGTTATACAAGCTATCATTACTTCAGTTTACTTACAGTCTATTTAGGTGCAGCAGGATTTTCTGATTATGTTGTAACAAAGTCAAAGTCTAAAAACAGGCTTGAGTCCACAACACATTTTACAATTCATTTCACCAATATCATTCCTGATATAGAAAAAAATATGATCATCAAGTATACAATATCATCAAAGTTAATCAACCTAATTTTTTCACATGTTTTTGTATGCATTTTATGAAGGCCTAGATATATATTTGAAAATAAGTAATAAAAATTAAATATAGAATATGATTTATTAGTTTTATAGTTTAATTGAAATAAAAGGAAATAATCCGTCCTAAAAAAATAAGCTAAAAGTGTTCCCCTCGATTCTCCAACTGTATGAAGTGTTGAATAAAACTATTTAGTGAAGCCTTTAAGAACATAATTCACTTTTTTGTAAAGCATAATAGTAATAAGAATTATGTTTACACAACATTTTAATAGTAACATAATGATTATATAGGAAACTAAAAACAGTGATAAATCTAGGAATAAAAAATACTGATAACATTGAAAATAATTTCACAACAGTTTTACGAGTTTTAATTAAACTTTTAGACATTTAAAACAATGTTTAATGATTATAAATCTGTCTACTAAAGCAAAAAAATAACTTTAATTTTCAAATTAAATTATTGTGACCAAGAAAGCTATCACCCTAACTCTAATACTGCTTACCAAGATAGATTGCAACTTAGTATCTGGAACAATGACAACAATAACATTGTGAGGCTCTTTAGTCCCTCGGGCAACCACTTCATGATTTTCTCGTACAATGTAGATCAGAGATTTCTGTGTAAAGAAAGAGATTCAATTCAGAAGTTGCAAGTCAGAAATACAAAAAGCAACACAAATATGTATTTGCAAATACAGACAAAAGTATACCACTCAAGGGTGAATTCATTCATAGAAATTTATGGCAGAATACATAGAAACATGACCTGTAAATCACTTGATAAGGTTAGGGTTATAATTGATGAAATTTAACAGTAGACTTCAAATTAGAAAAGAATGTTAATGTATGTTAAATTACAGGTTTCACTAGTTTAGCTAATAGCAACTTGAATATTATTTTAAACTTGGTAACTACATGCTTCAACTTTACTCTGTGCAAAGTGCAGTCCTACCTTGATTTCTATCAAGTGATTCTGCAGCCTACATGTTTCAGTTCTTTACCAGCCATTAACATATGACAATCAAAGCCATATTGTAAATCATGTGAACTATCTGAATTGTTCTTCTCTTCTACAGCAAGACGTCTTCACTCAATGCATAATTCCCCTAGAATGAAAAAGATAAGATAATCCATGCATTGTTAACAGAAAGATGTCAATTAACTGTGATGTCATCCTCTGAGCTGAGTCAGCTAGAGCTGCTCCCAAAGTTTATCCCTGTCAAGAATGCCTTGCTTTGGCAAGTCTTTCAAAATCTTTTACAACTTACACCTTCAAGTGTCTTTCAATGAACAAATCATGTTGATCATCTGCCAACATAAAGAAGTATACATAGATATTACCATTTCAAAGTCATGGGTCAAAAGCTCAGTCATTTTACATTTCGTTTCTATATCAATATTTTGATTTTTTGTCGGCTAAATGATTTGTGTACCTCATAGGAAAACAATGGGGTCCTGGGTTTGAACCTCAATGAAGATTGGAATTTTGAATTTTTAGGGTGCCCCACAGTCACCCAACTCTAATGGGTAACTGACTTTAGGTGGGGAAAATTAAGGTGGTTAGTCATTGTGCTGGACACATGAGGACCTGCTCATTAACCACTGACCATAGAAACATTCCCTTGACATCATTTGCTCCATAGATCGCAAGGTCTGAAAGGTAAACTTTACTTTTTGTAATACTTTTTTAAAAATTAATATCCACTGTGCATACTCCATCCCATTACTTCTTACTTATGTATAATACATTTCTCTTTTCCCTTCCTTGTTTTTCTTGAATCAAGTTCCTTTTTATAGAGCATTTTGATACCTCCACAAAGCAAACAGATTATATTATTTGTCATAATGTCCAAAAGTAGAAACTAATTATTTTATGAGAATGTGGGTATAAGTGTTGTCTATCCAGTATCCAAAACTACACATTTTTAAAGAAAAAATCAACAAATTATACATATTGAAAAGGTAATAAAAATTAACAAGGATTATGTGAAGGTCTTTCCAAATTTTATTAAGATTTGTGGTTAAACAGTAGAGTTCTTTTTATTTGTTTAAATAGATCATTGAGTGTAATACTTCAAGACCTATATCTAGTTCCTAATCTTCAGACAGGTGATCATGGATAAAATCTGAACATTTTCATTTCAATGTATGGATTCCATGGTGGAAAGGTGTTCTACAGCTTCTGCAAAGATCATGCTCTGTTTTATCCACCATGGTCAAACACATCAACCTTAGACAAACAGTATCCACCCTAGACAAACAGTATCCACCTTAGACAAACAGTATCTATTTCTAAATAAAAAAATACATACAGATAATTTTCTTTACATATTAAAAGAAAAAGAGAAAGATTACCTGAGGTGACCAGACACCATCAGTAAAGCAATATTTTTTTGAGATATCAGTTACTGGTTCGGAAACTGCAGATGGATCAGTCACTGTACAAAACCTGGTCAGTAAAATTTGAAAAGTAGACAACTCCATGGTAAACAATAAAATCGCCACCTGAAAACACAAATAAACAATAAGAGGATGTAGACACACACAAATTATTACAATGTATGATTTTAATTCAATGTGAGCCAAAGGAATAGTTATAACCTTATGTAGGCTTAAACACATCAAACATTTGAACTAGTAGCCAATAGTGCACCACATTTTAAGGATAAATGTATAAAATATACAGCTATTTTATTTGAATAAATGTGAATATTAAAGTCAATATAAACAAATATGAGACTGTGTGACAAAAGTTTAACTTAAATATTACATCCTGTTTGTGTTTTTTTTTCTCTGTGTTCTCATTATAAATTGTAGGGTTCAGATATATATATTTATCAAAGATGAACTCCATTCTTTTCAGATCAGGCAGCTTTCCATACAATCTTTATTCTAAAGGACTGTTGGGGGCCAGTATTTTGTATGGGCCTCATGTTCTTTTTACTAGTTTCAACATCCAGAATAAGTGTTGCCTCATTATGTTGTGCCCGGTTCAAAGGTGAAAAATAATTCATTGACTGTGTCCTGATAGAATGTAACATGCATCCTTAATCCTGATGTTTGAGTGACAACTGTTATAGTTTTGGTTTATACTACTCTTTTTTTTCCTTTTCTCTTCCAGATATAGTGGAATTTAAGAAAAGAAAAAGTAAAGTACCCCTTTCAGACCTTGTGGTCTATAGGGCAGATGATGTAAAGGGCATCTGTTTCTGTGGCCTATGGTTAATGAGGGTGTCATGTGTCCAACCACCTTTACTTTTCCCTAACTAATGTCAGGTACCCATTAGAGCTGGGTGGATTCAAGAGGTGCCCAAAGATCCCAAAATTAAAAACCCCAGTCTTCAGCAGGATTAAACCCTGCACCCTGGTTCAGTAGCCAAGTGCTTTACCACTTAGCCACTGCACCTCCCATGGAATTTAAGACTGCTTAGTAATTCTTCCATTTTGGCAGTGTCAGATTTTTCTTCTCCTCTATTTTAAAATGTGCTGGGACCCATTGAAGAACAGTTTTCTTGCTATTATTGTTGAGATTTATAAGAGCTGTCCTGACTTTTTTGATAGAGGAGGCATCAGATTTTTTTAAACATTAGAAAGAAATGTTTATTCATTAGAAAGTGCATCTGAGAGATCGCCAGTGGCAATTAAATTTTCTAATCTTTCTTAATTGAGCCATTTATTGAATAAGACAGCTCCTCTGTTACTAGTGGATTCTTAAGATGATTCATCTGTATAATTGACCCACTAGTTATTGTTTTATTAGATTTGTAGAAAAATATTCACCATTTTCTTGAGATCTTTCTGATTGTGATAACATTTTTTGGTTATGTTTTCAATACTGTCTCTTATAGCAGAAAGAGAGCTTAGGTCCCAGGGAAGAGAGTCATTGTACTGTTTAACTGATTCATAAATTATATTTTATAAGTGGTGTTTCTTTGTTTGAGATTCTTGTATGAAATGGTCTTTTCAGTTAGTTTTGAGTGCCAGACTTGTGGGTTTAAGTTTTGAGTGGGTAGCTCTCTTAGGTTCCATTTTAGTAAACTGAGTAAAGATTATTATTTCTCTTATTTTGTCCAGAGAAACCAGGGAAAAAATGATCTCTTCCATTGCTTTGAATGTTGTTGTTTTTATTGTTTGGAGTTAGATTTTTGTTTTACTTTTTTACTTTGTCTATTTTCTGTAGAATTGACTGCTGAATCATATGATGTAGCATTGTGTTCTATAGTGATGTAGCTGGTAAATTTCTTTTTCAAAGTGTAATTTGCTTATGGAAGCTCACAGCCTGCTAGGTGGTTGGTGTTAGCCTTCCCTGGTTGTCCAAGAAGTCTACATCTGAGTTGCCAGTTACACTGATGTGATTTGGTATCCACTGCATCTAGTGTGTTGTAGCTGGTACATTTCTATTTCAAAATGTTGTGATTTGGTATCCACTGCATCTAGTGTGTTGTAGCTGGTATATTTCTATTTCAAAATGTTGTGATTTGGTATCCACTGCATCTAGCGTGTTGTAGCTGGTACATTTCTATTTCAAAATGTTGTGACTTGCTCCGAATTAATATTTCCATTTTATATCTTGTACAATTTCACTTTTTTTTAGTTGACTTTATAGACTGTCATTTTATTCCTACTGCCATGTAAGATCTTTAAATTTGTAGAACCATGGATTGGGCAATCATAAATCTATAAAGGTTAGTATTAGTGAAAGCATAAATGAGTCTGAATATAAATATATCAAACAGATTAAAAAAAAGTTCCCATTTCAGACCTTGTGGTCTATAGGGCAGATGATGTAAAGGTCATCTGTATCTGTGGCCTATGGTTTACGAGAGTGTTATGTGGCCAGCACAACGACCAATCACCTTTACTTTTTCCCCAACCAATGTCAGGTACACATTAGAGCTGGGTGGATTCAGAGGCGCCCAAAGATCCAAAAATTAGAAATCCCAGTCTTCACTAGGATTCATAGCCGGGACCCCAGTATGGAAGTCAAGAGATTTACCACTCAGCCACTGCGCCTCCATCAAATTGATTAGGCTAAAAGTAGTCCTACAAGTTCTTTGAGTGAAAAGAACACAAGAAAACAGTCTTTAATGAATAAAAAATGGAAGAAGAAACTTTTTTTTTCCCACTAAAGTAAATCAAAGTAAAGTTCCCCTTTCAGACCTTACAATCTAGGGGGCTGAGGATGTAAAGGTCATCTGTTTCTGTGGCCCATGGTTAATGAGGTTGCCAGCACAACAACCAGCTGCCTTTACCTTCCCAATCACATCAGGTACCTTTAGGTTGGTAGACATAGTCATGTGATCAGAAATTGCACTGCAGACATATTGTTGGTAAAAATCTGGTTTCTATGCACAGTCAACACAAGCTTTTAGGCCCTTACCATGGATAAGTCGAGCAAAGAAAGATATAGCCAGAAACAAATATTAATTCTTACACTTTGAAAGCAAACCAGCGTAATAAAGAAAATGATTTGCTGCCCTCCTTGTGTTATCCAGATCTCTTCACTTATAATCTTGTTCTACTGAAAGTGCATACACAATCACAAAGGATGAGTTCAAGGTATTCCGAATCAATTTTATTGTTAGACCTAGATTAGATCTAGATCTACTAATCTAGACTAGATTCTAGATCTATATTCTAGCTATTTAAGTTAGCATATCTAGACATCTATACTATATTCATAATGTTTGACATAAATGTAGAATCAGATTGAATAGTCAATATTTATTATTGTCTAGGGCTAGATCAACATTGTTGTAACATATAATGTAGGCCTACATAGATTGTGATAGAGATCTACTCTCTACTCAAGCCTTCAAGGTCTAGTATTCTAGATCTAGATCTATGGCTATATAGATCATAGATATATTATATACAAAATCTGGATGATGTCTCAGATTAGAGTGTGACTAGATCTAGAGTCTAGCCTACATAATACTTAGGCTTAGTAGGTCATTCTAGATCTCATCTAGACTCTATAGAATAGATCTAGATAACATCTAAAATCTACATCTCTCTGTTGCTGCATATTTTAAGCATATGAGACTTAATTTTTATCTAATAGATATCGCTAGATCTAGTCTTCACTTCTAGGTCACTTGATAAGATAAATAAATTTTATCTTTTATGTAGCACTACTTTCATGCTTATAGCATGCTCAGAGCGCTATGGTCCAATCTCATTGATGGACCGGAGGGGAGGGGTATCTGCGAGGTTTTCAGTGCTGCCTTTAGGCACTCATTAAACACATCTCTGCACAAGATATATTTGGACTATAGTAACAGATAATAGTTACTTATTATTAGATACTAGTATTATATAGATCAGATCTAGCATCTAAACCAAAGAAAACTTTATTATCCAGTTTAGATCTAACTAGGGCTGAAGGCTTTTTAAAGTCTTGCCTGGTCATGCATTTTGTGCGATGGACTGTTCAGACTTACCGATGGTTCCGGGTTTAAACCCTGTCCATTCCCATCCCCTGTGGAAATCATTTCTAAAAAGTTAAATCTAAATCTTGACTAGGCTCATCAAGACTAGTAACTTGTTGATAAATCTAATGGTCCTAGATCTGATACTAGTTCTGTGTTTGTTTTAAAACTTTCAGATGCTCCTTAAGATTTTAAGCTAATTACACCTTAGCCCAAACCTTTTGGCTGTTGCGGCTGAAGCACTTCACTAGTCTCAATTGAATTTTTGGTGTAGACTAGGGTTTTTAATTTCTATATTTTTAGGACACTTCGAAGTCCAACCAATTCTTTATATTACAAGAGTTCTACATCTATTATTAAAATGTTATCGCCATTTTTACTTTTGAAAATGTCTATAGGAGTTTAGCAGCTTACAACCAGTTCCTAGATGGTTGGGTTCAAGATGTTATGGCTTTTAAACCACTAGCAAAGGTAAGTAATAAATATTGTTATATTATACTAAATATCTTGATATTCATAGGTATTTACATGTATATGAGACCAATGCCTTGATATGTACAGGTATTTTAAATAATTTTTTTTCTTTTTAATAGGTCTTCACTCTCAGTGGTTAGCAGAAAAGGTACTGCAGCCCTGCATAGTAATAAGTCAAGATGGTATTATTCTATCAGCCCACTGTTTTTGTATAGTTGGACTTGGTGAGTCCTGCACTCATGTGGCAGCCATTTTATTTATGCTGGAAGCCAACACCAGGCTAAAAGAGAGTAAGACAGTTATAGGCTTGTCATCTTACTGGATAAATCCATTAGAGCTTAAAAAAGTTTTGCCAACTAAGGTTTCTGAGATTGACTTCACCTCATCAAAAAACAAAAAGTTAAATTTGATTCTCTTGTGAACAACATCACTTCTAAAAATAAAAATTTAAAGGCTATTAAATCCAAAGAAACTATAAAGCTTAGTATAAATACTTTTAATTCATTTATTGAAAATAATGAGACAACACCTTGAGGTGTTGTTCCAATCAGATATTTTACTGTGTTGTGCTTATAGGAAGAATAGGTTTGTGCCTGTGCTTTAACGCTGCTAGGTCTCTGAATGAAAATTTTATTTTATTTAATACTCTCACTTTCCTGCCATAAGTACGAATAAATTTTGTACATTCATAAATACAGTAGTTAAATTAAATTATATATATATATATATATATATATATATATATATATATATATATATATATATATATATATATATAAATGTGAGACAGTGCATTTTTTGTACATGTTTTATATCCAAGCCATCCAATGAGAAATATTTATATAATTTAATATGTAGATATATTTATTCAAATTATTATTTGTGGAAATAAAAGAAATTAATTGAAGTGTTATTTTTATATTAATTATTATTATCTTATCTATTAGTATGAAAATTGTAGATCTATTCATTCAAAAGAGGCACTTAGTGGAACCTGGAGTCCCAGGTTCGAATCTCGTTGAAGAGTGGTATTTTGAATTTTGGGATACCTCTGAGTCCAACCAGGTTTAATTGGTATTTGACATTAGTTGGGAAAAAGTAAGGTGGTTGATCATTGTGCTGGCCAAGACATCCTTGTTAACCGTGGTCTACAGAAACAGGTGACCTTTGCATCATCTGCCTTATAGACTTGTTTATTTAAATAAACCATTTTATTTCTAGATCAATACCTGTTCTATGTAACTATTTGAAAAACAATGGATGTCAAGAACTAGTTTATTTTTTTTTTTTTAAATAAAAATTATGATGCATCAAGTATCTTAGTTATTAATTCAAATCAAGATGTCTGCCTGGTCATGCATTTTGCGCGATGGACTGGTCAGATTTACAGATGGTTCCGGGTTCAAACCCTGCCCATTCCCATCCCCTGTGGAAATCATTTCTAAAAAGTTAAATCTAAATCTAATCTAGATTGAAAGATTCTAGTCAATCTAGCTAGAGCTTGAGAGTCGAGTACTATGTCACATAGTATGTGTGTAGATCTAGTATGTATGTTTAGATTATACTATTATGTAGAATCTATTTATATCTACTCAAGCTGTAGACTAGATCTAGACCAGTTTTAGACTATTTATAATACTATCATGATCTAGATGCATGTTTATAATCTAGACGTATTAATTATTAGATCTAGCTCTAGATTCTAGATACAGTTTTCAATCTTAGATCTAGACCATGAAGAAACCTTTTAGATACAAATCTTGATTAGATTACTAACATAAAACTTGTATTTGACCTACATGTTACTTTATTGGTTTTTTTTTTAATTACTATTTAGATCAGTAGATCTACTAAATGTAGCCTGAGTAGATTTACCTATAAATCCTAGACTATATGGTAAGATATATAATCTAGATCTGTAGCATTTACTTTTGACTTTAGCCATAGGAGAAAGTGATACACTTTTGTTGGAGCATAGTGATATGAAATCTAGTCTTTATACTAGAATACAAAGTAATTTGGTTTCTATACATACATTGCTATATTAGGCAAACTTTTTCATTTAAAAAACAAATCTATTTTAGATGGACATAATGAAAGACAGATAAACTATAAACATACCCTTCTATGTTAAGCCAGCAAAGAAACATCTTTCTCTTATAATTAAAGTCTGGCTGCAAGTCGTCCATACATTGCATTTAGTAAATCTGTGCATAGCAAACAATAAAACATATTTGTAGAATCATAATAACAACACATACACTAGATTTTTAAATAGAGTAAAACTACCGCACCTTCAACCTCATAAGCCATCCCAGCAAAGTACTGTTAAAAATTATATTAAATCGACTAAAACCAATAGCAGACAAAATCATATCAGAAGAACAAGCGGGTTTTAGACAAGGTCACAGCACGACAGAACAAATACTAAACCTCAGAATACTCTGTGATAAACATCTCCAACAGTTTTACCGAAATCTTTTCCATGTCTTTATAATGATTTCAAGAAAGCTTTCGATCGAGTATGGCATGGGGCACTCTGGGCGACAAAGGAAAAGTACAACATAAATAAAACATAATTAAAGTTATCCAGAACCTCTACAATGACTGCAAGGATGCTACCAGTGCTGTGTAAAGTGTGTACTTCAACAAAAAAGTTGAACAATAACATTGGCACATTCTGACATTGGAAACTGGCATGACGCGTAGGACGTAATCATCTTCTTTTTTGAAGTAACGTCTGTATTATATAAGATAAGATAAGAAACCACAGTAAGACAAGGCTGCCTACTTTCACCAACACTTTTTTCAATATCTTCCTTGAAAGGATAATGGAAGATGTTCTCAGGGGCTATGAAGGTACTGTAAGCATTGGAGGAAGAAGATTTACTAACTTGCACTTCGCAGACTACATTTTATGCGGCCCATACACCTCAATGAGTTTGACAAGCCTGCGCTAGATCTAATACAAACAAAAACAAGAGAGAAGAGGAAGCTAAAGCTTAAGTTAAAAATTCAATTCGCTTTAAACTTTAAAGTATTGAAAATCAATTTTATTTAAATAAAAAAATATAATAATAAATAATTCGACTTCATTGACTTTGTAGCAAATTTGCAGCATATCGCGATATAGGGTTAAAATATAATTTGGTTGGTACTAAATTCAACTAGATCTAGTCTAGTAGGTAGTATTAGGCTTAGGGATAGTTCTGTTAATTTCACCTTTTAATTTTAACCCATATCGACAGCTTATATACTTGGACGTCTGCTATTCAATGATTACGACTGTTGTCAGCCAAACTAGATCTACGTGTGACGTACTATTTGTCTGCTTTAGAGCTTTGCTAGTATTGCTAACATGATAACATTAGAGGTAGGGTAAGTCACGGAGAGTTCCTAAGGCTGCCCTTCCCGATCGATTAGCCTCTAGTTCCTCTATACCAGTGTGTCCCAAAATACGGCCCTCAGGCCATACCTGGTCAGCGATGTGATACATCCGGCACGCCGAAAAAAAACAACAACTTTCCCTACGTTAGGGTAAGTAGATTAGCACTAATAATTATCAAACATACCCTGTATCTGGTGTGTGTGTTTAAAGAACATAAAATTAGACAGCTTTATGAAACTAAACGCATAAATACAGGCGGCGTTCTTGGTTTGAGACGCGATAGTATAATCCAGCTAGGGTGGAGGACTTATGAGAATATTTACCAAAAAAAAAAAAAGTTGGCTGTAAGGCTAGCTACAGAGTTGTTCACATTGTAAGTAGAGACATGAACTGAGTTTAAGTCTAGTCCGACTCCTAGTCTAGATCTAAAAGACTAAATTAAGTAAATTACTTACCCCAATCATTATTTATATCCATATTCTACAGCTGAAACATTAATATTCCCATTAGAATCTTATTCTATTAAAGCCTATATATGTTCCATTTTTAAGGCTAGCAAAAAAAAACACGTAATTTTCAAAAAAATCTTTAAAATCCATTTCCACATGCTGCAAAGATACAGATAAACACCTAAAAATATTGTCGCTCTTCTAGGTCAGAGTTAGTAAAGGTAAAAATAGTTATTTAAAAACTAGCAGTGCGTGCGTAAACGAAACAACCCAAAATCGGCGACTGTCGGCGCCTTCGACATAGAGGTCACGCTTTAGTTGTCTACCTTCAGTGAAGTCCAGAAGGGTGTCGGCTCCGTAGGCACCATTATCCCATTGGTGGTTAGAAAGGCTTTTATCTAACTACCAGGCCTGGACGTGGGGCTCTTCACCACTGTCCTGTCTGAGGTCTCCCAACGGTAGACGGCCATATCGATTGACCGGGCAAGACCGGACCGTGACGTCAGGGCCGGTCCTAGCGATTGCGTGGCCCTATGCGAAACGGATAGCGTGGGGCCCAGTCTGGTAAGGATAAGGATAAAAAGTGCAAATTGTATTTTATTCATTCTTTACCAAGTAAAATACCTCGATCAAGTTAACTTTACGAACCTTGCGTGTAGCAAAGTCATACAGTATATTCTCAAAATTTTGTTTCTTCCATAGATCACGCTCAAAAGCAATAGCAAATATTGCCAAATTGTTCAATATATCTTCGTGAATTGTTGACCTCAAGTAATTGAATGACATCCCAATATGACAATTTTGTCTTTTTTTTTTCAGGAAATTTCTTGAGCCCGTAGAAAATCAGGAGGCCGAGGGAACCCTGAAATATAAGTTGTAATGGTTTATTTTAATAATATACACTTAATTTGAAGAGCTTCATGTCGCGTTTGCATACATCCGTATAACGTAATAGTGGGCGACCAGCGGCTCTCCTGCCTTCTATTAGATTGCCATACAGGATGTCTTGTGGAAGTCGACCTTCTGGGATGTCATACACAACAGAAGCTGAAAGAAGGGTGAAAATGCAACGGCGCCTGGTGATTATATATGCCCAACCTGCGATCGCAGCTGTGTATCAAGGATTGGCCTCTTTAGTCACACAAGAAGTTGCAAAGGGAAAAGATCGTCTCTCGAGACGTAAAATGCCACAGCATACACTTAATATTAGCGCGGGGCCTATGAAAGTGCGGGGCCCACTGCGGCCGCATAGGTTGCAGTGGCCTAAGACGGGCCCTGCGTGACGTGTACACAGCGCACCGTCCCCGTCCTGGGCCCCACTCGCTACAAGTGGCCGAGAACAGTGCTAGCTGAGGGGAGCTTGTCTCATATTCCTATACTGTAACCGCCACTGTTCCGTGCAAGGACCGCCACTCCAACTAACGGGACACTGATGACGGCCCCCTTGTGGAACGGCGTGACGGACTTATTGGACTGGGTTTCGGGCGTTTTTTCCATCCCAACCCCGAGTGAGAGAAAAAAAAAAAAAGCTCACCCAGGGAAGCCCGGCCGGGCCTGGTTCGCTACACGTACTTAGACTATCTAGTTTCCACCACTAGACGTTTCCACCGGAGGGACACGCGACGGGTAGCTGGAATTTCCTCCGGCTAGTTGACTACCAGTAGCGGTGACTCCCGGCCACTCTAGTTGTCAAATGGTTAAATATTGACTCTATAGCTTGCCATGTTTGTGTTTCAGACGTCAATAAGATAAACTTCTTGCGGAAGTAATCTTTTTTTGTAATTCAAATTTATAATTTTAAGTTCTCACTTTCTGGTCTTCGCTTTAAATGCTCTAAATTTTAAATTATCTCGAATTATGTAATTTGAAATCGATCTAAATAAGAAGGAATACTAACAAAACAAATATAGATCAATAATCTAGGCCAGGCCCTAGGCTATGCTGACATAGTTTGAACGTAGAACTTGTGTACGTTATTAACTTTCCCATATTTTAACATGCTCAGATGATTCGTTTAAAAATGATTTTTCATTGAAAAAGTCATTGTGATAGATAAATTTAGATACAGGAATTTAAGTTTGTAATGAACATATTGGTTTTCAGAATAAGCACATAGATTTTTTTGAGTGATCTTGCTCCTCGTCAGCAATGCAAATTACTTGGAACAAAAAGGTCTTTCAAAAGTACTGGATACACTATCTGGACAAGAATAGGAACAAAAAAAAAAGGCAAAATATAAAAAAAAGCTTTTCTATGGTGTAGGGAAGAACACCACATTCGCAACTATAAATTTCAATATTGTAAAAGGAAAGTTTCCCTTTCAGACCTTGCGCTCTATGGGGCAGATGATGTTAAGGTCATCTGTTTATATGGCCAACTTTTAACGAGCAGGGTGTCATGTGGCCAGCACAACGACCAACCGCCTTTACTTTCCCAAGTTAAGTCAGGTCACCATTAGATTTGGATGGACTTAAGGATGCCCTAAAAATCCCAAAATTCAAAATCCCAGTCTTCACCAAGATTCGGACCCAGGACCCTAGGTTTGGAAGCCGAGCGCGTAACAAATCAGCCACCGCGCCCCCCTCCCCAGTACAAATTTGTTAATTTTTTTGTTATTGATTCATGTATTTTCTTCGCCAAGGAGTAATTTTGCAAAAGTTTCCACTTGATCCAAGAATGGGAATGGGAGAAACGACGTGTTCAAACTTTTTACCAGACAGACAGGAGTTGGTATACGCTTTGTAAAAACAGGTTTATTGTGTAAGTGATGTGTTGTTTTTTTTAAGTTTCGGACACTTCTTTTGAAATGAAGATTCCAGGCCAAACCTCATGCGTGACGTCGGGGGATGACGTCATCGACAACGAGCATTGAAGTGCATATCACTCGAACAGGCGGCCATCAGGGGCGTAGCTAGGAATTTTCCATCGTTGGGGGGCCCAGGGCTTGACCTCTTTTGAGGCCTCAAATACTCCCCCTCCCCTCCCCCCCCCCCACACACATTTTTTTTTACAAAGCTTATATCAACTCTGTCTGTCTGGTCAAAAAGTTTGTAGATTGTTTTTTTTCTAAAAGTATTTTTTTTATATTTTCTTGTTCATATATTAATTTTTAAGAGATGGGAATTTCAAGTCACTGTCCACTGAAAAAAAACCTAGATAAAAGTCAGCGCTATTGTGTCTCTAGTGCAGTGTTTCCCAAACTTTTTCCTTAAAGGAAAACTTCGCACGTTCTGAGTATTTAGCGAAACTTTTCGCTTATTTTTTTTTTTCACTTGGTGGCCTTAATATGGATTGTGTATGTGTGTGTGTGTTTATATTGTTACGATTTTCTCTATCAGGCCTTCTAAAACAACTTGACTACAAGAGCTTCAATAAATAAAGTGGCGGTTTAATGACAGATTACTTCAACAACAGCCAATAAACACAATTGGCTACACTAACTGAAATGCCTTTCTTCACATTAGAACTGCCTAACTAATCCCTACAAGTCTCTCTAGCTCGTACAGCTACATCTTCGAGGACTCTCAAGGTACTGCGCAGTTTTTCTCTTGCTGTCCTGGACTCAACTGTCCTTTCTTTACACACCGAGTCTCTCCCCGTAAAGGCTATCTGTCACATGATCCAGCACAGGTCATACTTGCGTGCACTAGCAGAACTGTCCCCTTATTCAACAGCCCCTGACCTGTGTGATTGGCTTCAGTAATCGGTGTCAGTAAGCCGCACACACATTAACCCTTTCAGTCCGCCACTGAAGTTACTACAATATGGTGACGGTGGAAAGAGTTTAGCGGGTGTCCCTAATTAACATGCGTAACTAGATTAACACATGTATTTGATTAGGACGTAATTCTATTTTTGAGAAACGTCTGTAATTCATAATATAAAATAATAAGTATTCTTATTTCAACCCAGTTCATTATAGTAGAAGTAAACAAGATATTGTTACGTAAGACTTAAGACTTTGGTCCTTTTTTATAAGATAGTCGAGTAGGATATTTTTTAAAAATATGTCCGGCTAGATACATTGGCCTCCTTCAGTCGTAGAACGACTATGGTTCATCTCAGAGCAAGTGAGATGAAAGCCTGGGCATTGTTTATGGTCGGAACGATGTCGCCCACACGGCAGTTCCCCCTCTCTGCGCAGCTGATGTGACCAGAGGAATGGAGTATCCAATACAGTTTGGGATCAGTAGCGGCGCAAGATCTGCCAGGCTGTAGCACGGTGTGCCACAGTCTGCCTAAGGGTCACCAGTGCCTGATTTTTCCTCAGGGTTGTCTCCCGAAGCCTTTCCGTGTTTGGGTATAGCAGGGCAGCGGAGGCTTGGATTCAGAGTTTTCCTTCTCCTAGATGGGTGGCCAACCACGAGCCCCTCCTGCCGAAGCTTACTGGTTTAGGCGCCAGTTGCTCGCCTTTGCCCTTTCTCCTGTCTATGGTAACGGTTCCGCCAGGCTCAGTAACTGAGCCACACGTGAAGGCCAGGAGTTGGACTGGTTGTTAGAGGCTATTTGAGACGCATGCCATTGGAAGTACTTTATAGGTAATAATGGGCTTAAGACCATTACCACTTCCGGCGTTAACAACCTTGCGTAACCCCGGCTAGATTAGGGTCACTATATACACGCAAGCCCAAGGAGCACAGAAAGAAGGACAAAGCCTTAAAAAGGAGGACAATGAAAATAAAAATTTATAGTTTTGCAACTTAGTTAATGAAACGTGTCATTCAAATTTTCACAAATTCATAAACATTTAAAAAAAACAACAAATTTCTAAATGTAGTAAGTGGAAGAGTGAAAAGTAAGTTAAAACTACATGTTAAGTTATCTATAAACTATCTTTTTTATTGATAAAATTCAAATTTAAACCAATGAAAATAACAAAAAATATGTATTGCTGGAATCATCAAACACACTGTAATTTTTTTTTCAGGTTTATCATCCGTAGCTATGAATATTATGATTCATATAGGAATTAGTTGTTCTATGAAGTAGTCCTTCCAACATTAAATATTAATTAATATACCTTATATATCATTGTAAAAGGTTTCGCAAAGAGCAGTTTCTTGAGTATATAATATAAATAAATAATAAATAAATAAATATAATAATACAATAGATCTATAATTTTCATTTGGGGAAAGTTTTCTATTTTTAGAGTTCGAACCTAGTTTCTAAAATTTTTTTAACAGAGTATGACGTGGATAAATCAAAAGAGACTCGATCGGATAGGGAATTATCTAATTGGGAACAAGAAAAGGCGCTAAAAATGGCATGTGTTAAATGAAAAGGGCTTTTGTTTGACTTATTGTTACAAAACTTTTTTTGCTGTTGGTGTACTTGGTGATGGTCTTGGCTACCACACTGACAGCGTGCTTGGCCAACTCACCAGGAAGGAGGAGACGGGCCGCAGTCTGGATCTCAGAGATGTGATGGTGATGTGTTTGTTGTGGTGCGCCAAAGAGGTCATTGAGTTCATGCGGAGATATCATTTTTTATTGCTTCACTCTTACTGTGTCTGTTTAGCTTTGCCACGGCCTAGTCCATATATGACAGTCACTGGTACAGTTATATTTATAAGGTGGTCCTTTCAAAGTAAGCCTATTTAAGAGCGGAGGCCCCTTTCATTGAAGAACTATTTAAAATAGTGGTGACAACCACTGCTAGGTAGACGTCATTTATTTGTAGGCAGCATGAGTGAAAGAGGTACTTGCAAGACGATTATCAACTTCTTTAATGCATTGGTTCAGCAGTTACCTTCACATTTGTATTTAGTTTATTTATGGGCGACATGTAGCTTCTTTAATGCTAAAAAGGAATATAAGACATAGCTACCCCACCTAAATGTCCTTGAATTACTTTCTAAAACGTAGGGTCTATTTTATTTTTAGAATGCACATTTCTTAAATGAAACGAAAAAAGACACCACAACTAAATTCAATAATTTCTAGTTTATTAGCTTACAGGCCTATTAGTTTATAACAAGTCAAGTTCAATGCCTAGAAACCCATCATTTATTAATGGGAAGCATTATTCAGATTGTCTTTAGAATAATCATCAAAGATTTTAAAACCATATACACACAATACATAATAACCATTTGCAGCACTAATTGACAACAATAACAACTGAATCATAGTCCTACAAATAACAAGAAATAAAATGGCTGCCACTAGAATGATTGTAGGAATCAGGAGAACACAAAAGAGTTCTACTGTCAATGTACAAGTGTTTGAATGTTTAAAAAAAATGGATTAGTAACAATTATGAATAATAATGTAATATAATATCATATACAAAACTGTTTTTTTTAATGTACTAATCACACAGCAAATTTAAAACTTAGTCAACAGGAAAGGCTTTAGAAAAAAAAAAAGCCAAAGAGTGCTACCAAATATAATTTGTAAAAAATTAGTATTAAACAGATGTTCACTCAGCTTGTTTGGTTTCTTCAGACTTATAAAATGAGAAGCAAGACAAACTAAATGTAAATAAAACAAACCAAAAAGGAAACATTAAAAAAAAAATTAATTTGAGGTCCACAGACGACATTTTTGTCCCCCCCTCCCCTTTTCCCCTATAATTTTAACAACAGTAGTAGACATGGCAAAAATAAAACAATTGTTTCATGATTTTCCTATGATTAATGTTTTGTATATTTGAGAGTGCAAAAGTCAAACAAAAGCATAAAATAACATGAACTCTTTTCAATAAGAGGTAGAATCAAGGTGATAGTCCAGCCAGCGAAACCAATGTTTTGATGAAGCAAGTTTTATCCAGCAAAACTTGAGTTTGTCTAATGAATGGAATAGTGACAAAACTATGTGGCAAAATTAAACAATTACAATCTGGATATGTTATACAAATGTCAGTGGTAAACTTTAAGACCAGTTCAAGACAAACGAAGCAATGTGTGTGTTAAAATAAATAAAAGGATCTATACAAAGAAATAAACACTTACAAATGTATGAAAGAAGAGTAAAAAGACACAGAAAAACTGAAATAAAAAATTCATTAGTAAAAATCAATAAGATATTGTAATATACAATATTTAACTTTTTTTTTTCAGCTTATGTAGTAATAAATGTTTCTATGACACAATATTTTTTTTTTCAGATTGAGAATAATTCCATTTAGAGATGACATAATGAAAATTGATCTATTAAAAAAACAAAACAAATTTAAGTCTCAACAAAGAAATTTTTTTTTGTATGACTGAATTCTGTATTTCTAATAACTAGAGGCCACCCCCCCCCCCCCCCTTTTTTCTTTCTGTTCTATCAACATTTTAAAAAGCCTACAAGTTTTTTTTTGGCCTATGAAATGTTGGACAGGAAATAAAATCATGCAGTGCTTAAGAAAGATGTGGACAAAACTCACAAGGAATGATTTAGATCAGCGCTCCCCAAACTTTTCCAGCCTGAATTTCTAACACAGGTCATGGGCCACATTTAAAAACAAAAATGAAATTTGCCTCTGCAGTTTGATTATGCAGTATGAGCAGAAGCTTCAAAAGCCAAACAGCACTGCACCATTGGGCCAGATATGGCCTTCAGGCCTCATGCTGGGTATCAATTTTTTGGATTTTGGATGCATGCATGCTTTTAGGGATGCAAAAATAGACTTGAAAAAATGTGCATCTATTTTTATTCTTATCTTGGAATGACAATAGTGGTTACCATGTTATAAGATACATAAAAAAACAACTTTTTTAAAAATGTGATATGTTAATTTTAAATTATTTTTGATATTTTAAAGATTTGATAAAATATTGTCATTAAATAAATAAACTTGAGCTAAACAAATAAATGTATCAGTAGTAAAGATGAAAATGAGGACAAAAGAAGCAAAGAAACTGCCAATGAAATAATTTTTGTAGTTATTTAAGAGGACTTTTCCCCTCTAGAAAACATGCACTGGCTGAAAATCCTTTTCATATTGGCTGTTAGCAATAGTCATCAATAAATACTATTTTCCTGTGCATTAGCTTATTACCAATATGCAATAGTTCCTTGTACATTGGCTAAGCCAATATAGCTACACTAGTGCAGCAATCGGCCACGCAAACCTTGAATGCAATCAGGTTTTGAAAATGAGTCATCTTAGAGTTCAAAGGAAATGCTCATTTTTTTTTAAGAGACAAAAATTCCTAGTGGCTGGCTAATTAAACAGAGCTCCCAATAAGCAAACAACACCCAAGTGGACTTATTAGATATTTGAAATACAAACTACTGCACCTGGTTAAAATTCATACTGATGAATTCAATCAGTTTAATTTTTATTGTGTGTTTTGAGATCAAACACACACACATAAATAGTTGACTATTTTCAATAGAAAGAAAACAACCATAAAAAAACAACAAAAAAAAACAAGCAGTTCTATAATCACAATTGAAACTTGTAACCAACTTTTTAAGAAGCCTATCACTAATTTCATCTTTTAACATACAGTATTTATGATTAATAGGTTACCTTTGTAAAGAGTTTAAGAAAGTAGGCCTCAATTTTGGTAGACATTTATGTTTTTCAAATACAATAATAACAAACTGTCTGTTTGTTATGTCAGCATTGAAATAAAGGTTAGGCTTCAGTGATACTTTGTTGACACTCTTTCAAGTCCAATGGCTACTTGACATCTGAAGGGACATAGCAGCTAGAAGCAGAAACTTTTGAATTTTGAACCTGAAGCTACAACAAATGGCTTTTATTTCTCCGAGGAAAATTATATGCACATTTTTGAACTGAACATTTTAGTTTAATACTGATAGATAAAAATATGTATAATTGTCTTTTTTTTTATAGTAGAAGAGGGGGAAAAAATCAAGATTTTACTAACATCCTACAAGATTGGCTAACATCTCATTCTACCAAGAAGCAATTATTTCCTACAATTTGACTATTAGTTTTTGACAATCTTCTTAGCATTTCATACTGTGGTCAGGCCTAGATGTACAAATTGATGGTAACTTCTTCACTGTGTCTTGAGTATTCTAACAACTAATTTCAACTAACCAAATGAACACAGAGGCAATGCCAACAATATAATGAGACAATCAAGTGTGTTGGCGGTTCAAACATTTAGTCTAATAATGAAGGGAATCTGTCTGTCATCGCTGTCACTAACCAAATAATTAAGTCCAAAACTTCTTGATAAACAAAACTTGACTGTCTCCAAAGACACAAGCATTATGAACTGTTTTCATTTCATATCGAACTCTTTTGTTTTTACTATGACATTATTGTCATTATATAAAACTTACTCAAAATACACAAAACAAAACTAAACTTTTATCTGCCTAATTTGATATTGTAAACAAGTGAAGCCTAACAAATTCCTTTGACATATCACTATAGAAGTAGTGAATTCAGCACTAAATGTTAAGACACAACAAAGAGCTTAGCAATAAAATACTCATAAGGGGAGAATGCCCTAAAATTTGTGCTGATGTCAGAAATAGATGATTCTAAATCAAAGGAAAATATAACATTCCATAGCTTAAATGTAAACAAGAAAGGGAAAATAATCCAAAAGTAAAGAAAGAGAAAAAAAAGTGAACAAAGAGAGAAAATAAATATCTTTGTTTAGAAGTATCAGTCGATGCCTTTAGACAATAGAAGGAAGTGAGTGTATAAAAAAAAATTTGGTCTCATTGGAGAGTCTGGTATAAAAACTTTTAAAACAAAGTGCAATGAGACAAAAACACTCATGCAATTTCAGACAGCCAGGCACACCACTGTTGAATGTATAATTTGTGACATCTTGCCAATGTTGTAAGACTTGATACAACTAAAAATATTAATAGTATTAAAATGTTGTTGATGGTATAATTTCTGCTGTTGGAGCTGATCTCTGAGATTTTGTATTAATAATTACCAGACATATAAATTATTTCAGAAGTGAAGCCATTTAATAAATGACATATTGAATAGGATTCCCTAAGATGAAAGAAGTAATAAAACTACATAGTGGAGAAAGTGACTATAAAGATGGCCTACTTATAGGTCAATCACAATGAATTGAAGCTAGACTGAGTTTAGCATAAGGAAATAAATCATTAGTGCAAAAGTTAGTTCACTTTAAAAATAAATTAAAATATATAGCAAGGAAATGAGCATCATACACTTAGAAGCCTTTCTTCACAGGCCCACTTAGTTTTATTTTCAAATGTTCTCACAAACATCTGATGATTCTATCATTGGCTCTATCCCCACATGAAGTGCCACCATTCAAAATGACTATATCACCACAGATGTAGTGGATCCAGTACTAATTATTAAACTGATCTACAATGATTTTGGTAGCTCATTGAAGTTTAAATATTATTGACTCCCCTGATAAAACTATATAAAAAAAAGGGGGGGAGGGGGTTTAAGGGGGATTTTGGAAGGTAAATTTTATATGCATAAGATTCACATAGACTTGTTCAAATTGATTATTTATAC
The DNA here is from genome assembly GCA_030265305.1 of Biomphalaria pfeifferi. Lineage (NCBI taxonomy): Eukaryota > Metazoa > Mollusca > Gastropoda > Planorbidae > Biomphalaria > Biomphalaria pfeifferi. The sequence goes on along the minus strand of JASAOG010000321.1, from coordinate 171,949 downwards.
TAAAAATAGAAAAATAGGTCTATGTCATCAGTGTACATTATCTAAGAAGCAAAAATCAGAGAAATGGAAAAATGTGGGAAAATCACTAATATTTGGAGCAGAATTTAACTAAATACATTTCAAAATTAGAATCTAAAGGTACTAATATCCTTTGATCAAATCTCATTTAGATCAAAATAATTAATAATGTAATTTTTTAAAAAACCTATTAAACAGTAAGCAGTTAGTTCAATTGAAACAGCTGGTAGTTTTAGACAGAATGAGTTCACAGAACTGTTAGAATGGACATAAAACAACAAAAATTAAAAAAATACTGCTCATCCTCCTCCAGGCAATGCATCAATGGCCCAGGGTTAGCTTTAAAAAGTTATTCTAGACTTGTATAAACCATTGACAAATCTAATATAAAATGACAACTTTTGATTCCTTGATTTAGTGTATGCTTTTATTTAGTTTAGATCAAGTTTCTATTGGCAGAAAATGCACCAATTAGCCATCGTTACAATATGATTTTCCCTAATAGCAATGCATTTTACTTTTTCTATATGGGACAAGCATAATACAATCAGGATATGGTGAGGTGATGCTTACATAAACATTTAAAGTTTTACTATTAGATAAGATAATTAGAATCATGCACAACAAAATATATATTCGCATCAATGAAAAGAAGATGAGCATAAGTAGGGAAAATCAAAACTCTTTAGTCTTGATGTATCTGTGGCAATGATAGACAGTTTGTGTATGGTAGCCCAACTAACTGAATAGCTTATTCTAAGTGTAAAAATATATAATTAAAGTATATTCTAAGTGGGAAGCGAGGTCGAGAGGCTAAGTACGCTTGAACTTGGCTTGGCTACCTATGAAGGGGGCTCGAGATGCGACACTCAACTCAGGCATAGTTGTGTTTACTAAGCGCCTAAAGGCAGCACGGAAAACCTTCTCACAGATACCCCCTCCCCCCTCACTGGATCACGAATGAGATTGGACCATAGCATTATGAGGATGCTATAGGCATGAAATTAGCACTATAATAAAGCAATAATTTATTTATTTAAGTGTAAAGATATACAATTAAGACATTTTTCACAGAAATTCTGTTTCTCCTGACTTGCTGTAGTGGTGACATGTCAATTGTTGAGTTTTTTAAATTTGAGATCAACAATCAGTGAGAATGAAAATCCTAATTGTTACATGACTTCAATTCAGATTTAAACTGAATGCATTCCATAAAGGTCCTCATTTCTACAGATGGTGCACAATGATAAATTAATCCCTTTTTGTGCAATTGATGGTGGACCAAGAGCAGTGAAAACATTGGTTTGATGCACTGTTACATCCACCAAGTAATGCAATTCAAAGATGCTGTCTTTGTGTTTTAAGATGTTTTTGTTATAGTGAAATTTTGAATCCATGACGTCACAGGACTAGTTTACTGCTTGACTTAAACAAATGACGAAACAGCATAAATGGTAGTCTATCCAACTTGATGGATGTCCTAATAAAACATTTTTAAATGGTTGTCTAACCATCTGTATCGATGTCCAAATGATGTTTATCTAGCACAGTTCACTGAACAAATGAACACACTAATTTTAAGTGATAGAACTGATGACTTCTGTCTGGAGGAAATAGAACTAAGAGAAAAACTACTACCAGTGCGTACTAGTTTCTAGAGATCTGGTTTTGTGTATAGTTGATGAGACAGTCATGTCAGAGCATTCATCAGAACTTGAACTAGTTTCTGTATCACATTTCTAAAATGAAATAAAAATATAGTTAGTGAGTGAAGCAGTATTAGAGTTACTTAGAGCTAATAGTGAATAATAAAAATATTTGAAATTATTCATACTTTTTATACACAGCTATTTGACTGCAGATTTACTTAAATTTTTCCAAGTTTACTGAGACAGCAGCTCATACATTATAGACCTCCCCCACCCGCTGCTGATGGGGCAGATAATGAAAAAAACAACAACACTTGAATTGACTGGCAGGAGAGTCAGACGTGATTAAATATATGTAGGTCACTGTTGAATCTGCATAACATGTAGTTCACAATCTCAAGAGTTTTCTTGAATCAACTGTATCTTTTGACTCACACATATTTCAGTTCTGCAAGAGTCTCTGTCTGCAACTGCACATATTAGGCAAGATTCTACCATATTTGACAAGTGTGTCAACAAAAAAGCTTGCTTTGGCATTCATACTCTTCTGGCTTAACAAATAAAATGCAATGCCAGCATGTAAAACATAAGCTGCAATGAATTCTGAAACAAAACAACATGAGATTCTGTACATTCTTAGCATACACTTGATTGGCTTCCTGAGAGTACAGGATAGACTACAGGGTGGCCATACTTTGTCATTTTTGCATTTAGAACAAAGATATGCCCTTGCACCTTAGTGAATTGATCACTCCATGTGACCCTCTAAGAACCCTGCATTGGGCTAAACACTTCTAGTTTTGCCAAGTTTCTTCCATAAAAGTTGAGGTTTGCTTTTTCAGTGCAAACTAGCATTGGTCTTAGACAAGCAACATGCTTCACTACACTCCAAAAAGAAAATTTTGACTTGTCTGCTCAAACCTTTTAAAAAATTGGTTTGTCATTTTAACTTTTTTCTTTAAGCCATGTTATCACAACACCTTGAGCCTACATTATGTGTGTTAACAGTGCTATAGAAATTGAAGATTTTTTTTTTCAAATGATTTTGTGCTACTAGATGCACATCTTTCATGCAATAGATAAACCTTGGAGGTGTGAGGCCCCTAAAACCACAAGGCCATTGGCAGTCACCCACATCTTGAACCATGCTGGGGCAGATGATATAAAGGTCGCCTTGTTTCTTTGACAGATGGTTAACAAGTGTGTTAAGTGGCCAGCACAATGACCAACTGTCTACTGTTTAGAAGCCAAATACTCACTCTGCCCCCATGCCCCCCCCCCCCCCCCCCCCCCCCCCCCGTCTATACTTTAGCCCTCTTAATTTTCTTTTCTATAACCTGAGGCAGTGTTTGCTTTTAAACTCTCTAATTAGCTGCATGAATGTTTTCCTTCTTTTTCACCACATATCTTCTATTTCCTTTTGAGCAGTGCACTACAACAGACACAGCTGTACATTTCTCTAAGGAAAGTTTTCATAAAAGAGAAGTAGAGATGACACAAGTTAGTATATCCCAACCTTTCACATTTTAAAACGTGCTTTTACTTGAGGAAAAATATGCAGTATATGTTCCAGGCCATTTCAGTATAGCCTCTTGATGTTCAGAATTAATGCCTCTTTCTATTTTATTTAGTTTTTTAAATGTATTTATCAACAACTAGTTGGAATGGAAAGCAGGGCTGCCTGGTCATGTGGTATGCGCCCTGGACTGTTATTCCAATAATTCCGTGTTCAAACTCTGCTCGGTGCCATACCCCATCATCCTGCAGGAGGTTTGGAAAATAATCTTCAAATCTGAAGGTACATCCAAAACAAAAAACAAGACTAAAAGTTCCTACTTACTTCAAATATTCTGTCAGGGGAGTTGACTTTATTTTTCATCTTCCTGACAGTCTTCTCCCTGTCGGACAACCCATCAGGTATATTTGTAAACTTTGTCAACTCTGCTTGTAAATTTTCTGCACTACCCGTAGACAACAAGCCATTATCGCCACTGCCATCTTGATGACCAGAGCGATCGCTAGTCATGTCCTCCTCAGACAACACACCTTCAGAACTGAGAGTTGAAAGAGACTGGCGACAGGGAGGGTGGCTACTTGATTCATCATCCTCACTAACGTCTCCTTCTTCTTCGGACCATGAATCTTCAGAGTGCTGTGGGGACAGTTCAAAATGGTGTGAACAAAACATACAGTTGTCATTTAGTTTGAAGTTATAATCAATGAATGCACTGTGGATGAACTTATTTTTTTAACATTTGTCTTTAAACCTAATCTAAATTTGTCTTTAAACCTAAAATCTCATCAGTTTTCTTCACAGATTTTATCTAAAGAGAAGAACTGACTAGTAAGTAAGTATGGCTTCTTAGCAGTGTGGTCTGTGCTTTGGCTTTCATTACAATGGCCCTGGGTTCAAACCTGTCATCCTACAGGATGTCTGAACTAGGAGGTAATTCTGAAGAAAATTTATAAAACAAAACTAACCCAAGACTTATACTTTATCCAAATTATGTTAAAGATTTTAAAATTATTTGCATCAACTAATTTCCTGGCTCAGAAAGTGGTCAAAACATTTTCTAAGTTGGCCCAGATTGTTAACAATTTGTTTAGTGCAATCCCAAGCTAGAGCTTAAAAAAATAATGAATGATGATAACTAGAACAAAGTATTATGTGAATGAAATCATACATCACAGAAATTATCTGATATAAACTTTTCACAGGTAAATTATGGGTGAGTCTGGTGTGAATGTACATTTTGGGTTTCTATAGTTATGTTTTGTTAGGTGTAATGCACAAATTGTAAGACAAGTGTCTTTATGGATAACAAAGATTATTATTTTTTATTTCATATCCACTGTACATTGAATACTAAAACATTTGGCAAGAAAATATAGAATGTTTCATTTCTGACAATTTTTTTTCACATAGCCAAATAATTGTGAGGTGGAAGGAAGCATCATCTTTAGGGTTTAATCCACAAAAGATAAGGGGGGCAAGAGATCCTTTTTGATACCACCAGTTTGGAACCTACACATTGAAGGCTCGACCCTTCAAAAGTCTTCAGAACAGGCAGCAGATCAACTCCAGAAGTAGCTATAAATCCTGACAAACACAGCCCTTAAACCAGACAAGCATGCAAGAACCATGTAAGCCACAGCTCATTGCTTTCCCCAAACAACCACTAGCATATCAACAGTTAGCCTGCAGAGGCCAGCGACAGTCAGATGTTTCACAATGTTAGCTCTAATCAAAATGTTCAAGACGGTAAACTCCCTCAAGTTACCAGAAGGCACCAACTGGAGTTTGGCAGGCAAAGTCCCCCATAGAGGAAGAAAGTAAATTTGCATGCGTTGCAAATACAATAATTATTCAAAGGAAGTATGTAATTGTTTAGCTTTGTCATGTTCAAATGAAAGTTTCTAGATACATGTCTTATAAAGACTGCTTCTCCTCATCTTTGGTGGGTGGCGGGGGGTGGGTGGGAGGGGCAAAGCCTACATACATTTGCAATAATTCGCCTTGATATCCCTGCTACAATTGAAAAGACATGGCAATGGATTTAAAATTTAAAAAATTAATCTTGATTTCATATTTTCGTAACTCATGAGGAGAATTTTTACCTTCAGTTTTTTTTATTTCAATGTTGTTTTTTACAAACCAGATGAAATAAGAAAAATGATACAAACATACAAATCTATTATCTGTGATAAGTATCCCACGCACAAACTATATAGGCTGAAAATAAAAATTCATATGAGGCTGTATAACCTTACAGACTTGAGTCTGTTTAATCTGACCGCATCAGGAAATGATCATTTTGGTCTTAATAACTGGCTGGTCCAATTACACTGTGACTGGTTATTTCATCCCGTCACTTTGGTCAGATCATCCCCAATTAAAAATGTTTTTAGTCATTGTATAATTGTGTTGTTAAGGGCTTGCCTTTAAGCACTCATTTCATATAATATATTTATATAAATGTTCTTATTTAGAATATTAGAATATTTTTTTATGTTTTGAACATGTTATTAATAGTGCTCCCCCTATATATTGTAATGCAGGGTTTGTATTTAGTTATATAGTTTCTATTTGTTGTAGGGATGTCAATATTACCTGCACATACTGCATGATGTAATGACAAAAGACCAAGGCGTGGTGGAAGTAGGGAAAATCTTTTTAGAAATAGAACTCAATTTGAGCAATTATGATCATGACGCTTTGCGCTCATAAATTATCATCAAAGGCCAAGGTATGGTGGAAGTAGTGGAAATCTTTTGAGAGATGAGAATAGTTAGAATACTTATGATTATACCGCAGATAAAGTATCTCCTGACGGCCATCTTTCTCTTTCTTTGTCAAATATTTTTTCTTAAATATGTGCATGTTATTTCAAACCCTAATATATAACATTTTATTTGTTCTAATAAATGCTGACTTCAAGAAATATAATGCAACACTGGCCAAGAAATTAGGAACAATGTACAGCAATAGGAATCAAAAGATCTTCTGTACCTACTATCAATAGCCTATCTTATTGATTTCAATTAACACGCAAAAACAATTTTAACATTGACATTATATTTTATTTTTATTTATTCATGTGTAATTATTATATTTATTACTATTATACTTATTATAATTATTATATTATAATGTGTAATAATAAAAATAAATATATGAAATATTGTTAATTTCATACTTTTTACAATTATAATTTGATGGATTAGAGAATGAAATGACTAGTGGATGAAATGACCATGGGATGAAGTGATCTGGAACCAATTAAATGATTATTCTATGTGATACAAGAACACTTTGGCACTTCAGTCCTGATTAGTGGACTGGTGTTTAACCTTCGGTTCAATGAAATTTATATGGTAATGTTTTTTATTATCAAGATGGGGATTATCACCGCTGACACTGTGTGGAATTAATAATTGAGTTATGATCAAACTACAACTTTAGAAGACTACCACTGACACAGTGTGGATCAAAGTAACAGGGAAGTCAGGATTGTCGTGCGCGCTTGAAGTTTTTCTTTGCATTTAATATTGGTGTTTTAGGGTATAGGAAGTAGTTTCTTGTAAGTGCGTTTTGTTGTCTAGAATATTGTGTGTGTGGGTGTGTGTTTACATCATCCTTAGTTCCCGCAAGAGAAAGAGAGCTGCTTTTGCGAGCTGGGTAGCTGGTTTTTTGGTTCCCCTTGTAAGGGGTGTTAGGTTTGGGCTATGGGAAAGTGTGTCGTCTTTCTGCCCTTGGAGTTGTGTAGCAACTATCGGTGTTGAGGTGTAGGGAGTTGAGCTTCTGTTGGGCGTCGAGATGGAGTGTGATCGTGAAGGTGTGTTACGGAAACCTGTTGGTGTGATACTAGACTAATTAGTAATCAAATGCTAACTTCAATGATATTGATGTACATGTAAATATGTTTGAAAATTACTACTAAGTCTAATTAAATATTGTTCCTGTTGGCAACTGTTGTTATTCACTAAATGTTCAGTTGAATAACTGTTATTCAATGTTTGTAGTTTACATGCTATTACCTTTGGGTTCTTGTGTTACTCTGTTCAGGCTGGGGATACGGGACCGTAGTGTCATATCATACCATAGCTAATCTGAAATCCCACCTGACAAGGATTTTATTAAGATCAGTGTAGATAAGACCTACACAACAAAAATGGTCATTTAACATTGATACAATATTTAACTATACTAACCTTTGTATTTCTAAACTTCTTCAGAGCATTGGTCTTCTCTGGTGACTCATTTCTTTTTTCTATTCCACTTTGGAAACAGTTGGTCTCTAAACTTCCTAGCGTATTGTATCCTCTAATGTTTTCATAACTCCTTCCCTCCATCAAATCAGATTCACGAATCCTTCTGGAGGGGCTTCTATTCTTCTGTCGCCTCATATCCTGACTGCTATGTACACGTTTAAAGCCAGAGTTGACAGCTAGAAGTTGATTATTGGAAGTTGTATTGTTGCACAGACTGTGGATGTTGTTAGAGTTGGTAGTAGGACTGTCTTGGAGAGATTCCTCAAGTTGACCAGATGTTAAATGACAACTTTCAGTGGCTGAGCTATTGATTGGGTAATTTAAATTTTCATTTGAGTCTTTTTCTCGCACCGGATTTGATTGAGTCTCCAGTATGTCAGCAGGGGAGGTAACCGGTGAACAAGAACATGAACCTGACCCAGTTTCAGGTCGGGAAGAGAGGTCAATATCCGGAGAGGATTTTTCACTCATAGTTTCCAAGTTCTGTTTTGGGCTGGGCAGAGGGGATAGGTCACATGTGCTCTCCACATCAGCACTGACCTGGGATGAGCGTTTGCTGCTACAAGTAGCATCACTGCAGCCACCATCACAGCCAAAGCAGACATCATTAATGTTATTGTCTTGATAGGATGAAGAGTTCTGTTTTGATGCTGGTAAGTGTTTACTTACAGGTGAGTGTTTTGAGATTGGCGAGTGCCTGGTGGCAGAAGTGGATGAGTTTCTGCTACAACACTCCTGACGTTTCTTAATGTTGTTTTCCATATGAGTTAACCTGGTCTCTTGGCCATCAGCTTCATCTTCACTTCGATACTCCCTGATTGCAGTGGCAGGTCCCAAAAATTTAAATGTCCCAGGATAGGGTGCATGGTCAGTAGGATGAAGCCCCGCAGGGTTAAGTTTGTCTGATGTTTGGGTGTCCAGTGATGCTTCATATGTAGATTGAGATTTGAGCGGAGAGGTAATGTCTTTCATAGACCCTCTGCTGTTATTGCGACGATGACGAGACTTCCTGGCACGCATTTTCGTAGGAGACGGTGGTACCAGCTCAGAGCTAGTTGTCATGCTCCCTTCTGTGTTTTTCATAGAGTCGGGCCTAAAGTCAGAAGAGAAATAAAAAGTCTTTATTTTTATTATCTCATCTCCATCTCTTGTTAATCATCTTTTAAAAACCACATATATATTCTAAAATTAATTTCTTTTTCTGAATACCATTTGCATATTTTGACGTATACAAATTTAATAAGTCAAACATTTAAAGGTCTAATGGCAGGTCAATTATCAGTACATAACTCAGCCTGTGCATCTTAATACCATTTGGTGAAGATATTCTTTATGACTGCTAGTTAATATTTACTCAACAGTGTTACAGATTACAAGTCTTTCCAGTTCCTCAATTGATGACCCTTACTTTGACATTATGTTTACCTTGTCATTTCCCTCTGTAAGACTGTGCCTTGTCATTTCCCTTTTTGTCTATAAGTCTGTCTCTTTATTTCATTCTATACCTAAATTCTATCTTTTCATTCCTCTTTATGGTTTATGCCTACATGGCCAAGGATCCCTAATAGTATGATAGTGGAGTGTGAGCTATAGATTGTGGAAATCAAGATACACTCACACAACAGGAAAATTTACTTACGTCGTGACTTCAGACCCTGACCTATGTGTACGTTTTTTACCAAGTCGATCTAACTTTTCTTGAGCTTTTATGATTGGACGAACTATACTCTTTCTCCGTTTATTGTACAAAGTCAGTTGTTGCTCTCGTCTGATAAAAAAAAATTCATTATTAAAATTGAATGTTTGCCATGATACAAAATAATCGTACAGAAAATATCAACATCATGCATAAGTAACAAGAGATAGTTCATTTGCTAGGACAAATTTGTACAAATACTCCTTCTTCCCTAGTGCTATTAGAGGATGGAATGGGTTGCCTGAGCTAGCCAAGAAAACCAGTGACTTGGCAGAATTTAAGTCATTGGTCAATATGCATGACTAAATGCATGACGCGTAGGACGTAATCATCTTCTTTTTTTGAAGTAACATCTGTATTATATAAGAAGTCTCAAAAAAAATAAAAATAATGAATGAAGAGGTGAAAATGATCCAAAATTATTTTACATAACTTTAAATCATTCTTGGGTTCATTTGTTAGCACTGAACTTACCAATACTGGGCCTGATTTAAATAAGATACGCACTTCAAGGACTCAAAATCATGTAGTCATTTTTTTTTCTTCATATTTTAACCCAATAGCTTCTATTTCGGGTTAGAAAAAAAACTTTCAAGGCCCTGAACAAAGAGGAATAACCCTGAATTAAAAAAAAAATCCTAAAAAATAAATATTTTGAAAAAATAATCAAACTTAAGATCTAATACTAATAAATAAACAAACAACTTTAAAAAATAGAACAATATGTCTAGTTTAAAAAAATATATACTTTTAATACCTTTAGAATATAAAAAAGCTTCAAAAATACTCATTTTCTCAGGTGGGGGCTTATACACTGGGGTTTATTGGCCATTTCATTTGAAAAATTATTTAAGCAATAAAAATCTTCCAGATTTTACTAAAAATAGAATTGATAATCTTCACAATGATTTATAGTCATGCTTGCGACGAGACTAGGAGAAATCTTCTATTTAAAAAAGTTTAAAGCAAGTAGGCCTATATTGAAAAAGGGGATTTTAGAAACGTTCTACAACAGTTTACGACAAAAATGACAGGAGAAAACGTTTCAGATTGCAGAAAGAGCTAAAGGGTTAATTATAACAGTTTATCTTAGCATAAATTCTAATACAAAACAGAAAGTGTTTTACAAATTATATATGTAAGGAATATTCTACCTTAAAAATAAGATAAATGTTCAGCTAAATTTATTTTCCAATGTGCTACAATGTGTTATCAAAACAATATTAGGGAAACACTTAATTAGATACATCTATAATAGAATATACTGTGCTTATGCTGTGGTTCATAAAAACATCTATATCAATAGTAAAATAGTAAGGCATTCCAAAGTGGTAGTATATGCAACATTAAAGTTACTTTACTTGTATCTAAATGTGTATCCGTTGAAAAAGAACATTTACAACAAAAATTAACATAAATATAATATAAATAAATATAAATGATATATAATCTAAGTAAAATTCAATTGTACGATATAAAGTAATTTTATTAATACTGCCTTAAGAAAGTTTTTAAAAAAAGGGACCAGATATGTGACCGCTCCTTGTCAGCAATTTGTGGGAGAGAATTAGACTAAAGCCCATAGCCCAAGACATCACAAAGCCAAAGGAGCTGGATAGGACACACCCTGCGAAAACCAGCTACCGATGTTGCGAGGTAGGCACTTGATTGGAATCCACAAGAAAAGAGGAAAGTGGGCAGACCCATGCAAACCTGGAAGAGGTCAGTCATCACTGAAGCTGAGGGTATTTGAATGACAGGTGAAGAAAGCTGCTCAGAACCGAGTTTGGTGGAGAGGTGTGATTGCAGCTCTATGCCCCCCTGGGAGTGCACAGGAATAAGTCAAGTCCTTGTCAGCGGGTCCTTTTGTGATATGGCCCACAGGTTGAGATAAGCACCCCTAAAACATTGTAAAGCATGACTAACATTAACACCAAAGAACATGTCCTTACTTGATGAGCTCCCGTTCTCTCTTTTCCAGTTGCAGCATACAAGCTGTTAATTCCATATACAAATTGTTAGCACGCTCCAACTTTCTTTCATAATGCTCTCTGACATCCTGTGCATGTCTAAACAAAATAATTAACATATTGAAACATAATAGTTAACACTTCATAGCAACAAATAATGGAAACATCCAAATTTACTATATGTTTAGTCAAAGTCTATATAGATACAAGTCAGGGCATGAGATAATTAAAAATATATTTGTCAAGCCTATTATGTCTTACTTAAAAATAAAACAAAGTACTTAGATGGTCAAATGAAAAAAAAAATTTCAGTTGCATAAATAAAGGATCTTAATTTTATGAGAAAGAAAAAAAACAACAAATACTCCTCATACAAAATACCTTAATTCTTCTTTTCTTCTTTTTATAAGCTCTTCTTCTAGCTGCGGTAAGTTGGAACCTTCAGCTTTCATTTTTTGGAAATTTTCACGAATTTCTTTCCTCCAAATTTCCTAAGTAAAAAAAGGTTTAAATATTTTCTTACATTTTTTAATATATGTAGTAGAAAAATAAAATGTATCATGAAAAAATATTTAGATAGGAATTGGTTCACTTTAAGAACTAATGACATTAGAAGATAAGCCAGAGCTGGAACAGAAAGGAATTAAATTTGCTTTATTTCTGCATTAGGTCAAATTATTTCAACGCCATTCTTGGTCAGAATAAGAAGTTTGAATAGAGTCTGAAAGAAGGTCACCATTACTACCATATAGCAGCAGGGATACTTGCAGTGTAAAAGCTTTTCTCTCTCAGAGTGTAAAAGAAGGCTAGAAAATAGGCTGTCTCTTTTTTTTTTTTGTATGAAGAAAGCTTAGAAGCTTTGCATTGGTTGAAAAACAAGTTTTTTTTAATCATTCAAAGCACAAGTTCACTTCTGGCTCTAGCACTGCTATCACACAGCTACATTAAGTACAAAGCTAACTTCTGAGGATAAACCAAGATGCTGATACTAGAGTAATATCAATTCTTTGTACCCACCTAGTAGAAGGAAACTTCTGAATTGAAACCTCTGCTGCCTTGCAGCTTTACATAATCATGGGAAAGGTTTCTAGAGTTGACCCTGAGAAAAAATCAGGAGACCGCAACCCTTAGGCAGTTTGCAGAGCCTGCGACACCACTGATAACAAACTGTATCAGCACTTGCCACTCCTTTGGATACATCAGCTGCATGGAGAGGAGAGCAATATCATTCTGACCACAGCTGATGCCCAGGCATTCATCTTATTTCAATGAGATGATCCATAGTTGCTTTGAGACTGAAGGAGGCCGATGTATTAAATATGTACTGTTAAACGTTAAGTGCCATAAAAAGACAAATTTTCTAGCAGAATATGACAAGTCAGGAAGCCACCTGCTCTTTACTCAAATAATAATGTATATATATGCATTATGCACAAAGGCAGGTTTTTCATCTGTATATTTTATTTGGGAAAATGAGAACACCTCAGATAATTTCTTAAGAGTTTCTTGTTGATAATGACATAACCCATAGTATCAATCAGTTAAGGACTTACTTGAGATTCAGAAAAGTCCTCCCGACTGAACCGAAGTAATTCAGCAGAGGCAATCTCAAGGTGCATGAGAATTTGTCTAAATGATGGCCTATTTCTGGGCTTTGCACTCCTGAAAAAAAGAAAAAGTTATTTTCCATTAAAATGATTCTTTGGTGATGACCTTTTTTTTTAAATTTATTGTTTGTTTTTTTTAAGTGGATCCTGTTAATTTTTTAACATAATTATACCATAAGAGATTATTAAAGTACCCAGAGATCCAATCAATAGATCCTATCAGCTACTTGCTTGATCTGAAATATGATCCTAGAACTTGATCCTAAAATGTGATTTCTAGAGCTTCCTAAGCCTCTAATCTTTATGTATTGAAATTTTTCTAATGTGAAAGACAATGTTTGTTTGTTTGTTTTTATTTAATCTGACAAAATGAAACAAAAAAACAACAGGAAAACTAGACACGTTGAAGTCTCTAATGTCTCGTTTATAAAATTATAATGGCAGGATAAATTGTTGATAGGATGCCTGTTAAAAATGTATTATTTGCTATTGTGGATTGCTAGCTTGCAAGCATATATAGCCCTCCACCCCCCCAAAAAAAAGCATGCTTCTGGAAAAAGGATCTCCCCTAAGACTGCAGTACATTCTAATCTCTAGCTTTTTATCTTAAAAGAAACTGTTCTTTAAATCATAAGCAGATAAAAAAAACTTTACCAGCACTGTCTCATCAGCAATTTAAAGCCCTCTGGGCAAGTGCCTGGAACAGGAAGGTGAAGGCTATTGCTTCCCACTCCCCAGATGATAGCAGAAGAATCCACATCTTTGTAGGGTACTTCTGCTGTCAACAGTTCCCATAAGACAACACCATAAGACCTGCAATTTAAGAGTAATAGGACACTTAAGTAAATTCTTACAAGATTCTTTGAAAAAAACGTACAAGTTTCTAAATATGAGACAGTGACTAAGGTTAAAGGCTTATAACCATTTCTTTATCACTGCACTTAGTTAAAATAGGTGAGTCTTTGTTGTTGTTTTTTTAAATTATAGAGCAATTATATTTATGAGCTTTGTCAGATCAAAAATAAAACACTATCTAATAAAATACACAGAAAGTCACATTTCCCCATATGAATTTTTTAAAAGTGCTTTTCTTCCCTAGTGCCATTGCAGCCTGATCAACTAGGAAAACCAATAGCTTAGCAAAGTTTAAGTCTTTAATGAACATATAAAGCTTAACATGGATATTTGTAAGATGTAAATATTCATAAAAACTTTTCTAGTAAGATCAAAAGAAAAATATGTTTGATGTTAGTGTAAATTGATTAGAATACGAGATGGATGCTAGTGTAAATTGATTAGAATATGAGTTGGATGCTAGTGTAAGTTGGTGAAACTATTCTGTTTTTGTATTAATAATTGTTCATAAAAAGATGATCTATAAATTTGACATGGATGAGATGAGATTAAGGTATCCAATAATCTTTTAACTAATATGAATTTAAAAATCAGTAAATATAAAATTCTTTAGTTACCATAAAGTAAACCTTGTTTGCATAAAAGTATCACATATGACAAAGATTTCAGACATGAAAACTAATGTACACCTGTGTATGCTGGTTAAATAGATAATTTTTGGGCCCTCAAACATCTTATTTCTCATTTTTAGTTCTAAAATGTCAATTATAATGTTCATTCCGACTTGCTTTATAACAATGTCATTGAAATTACTATTATATATACATCTTTATCTAAAAAAAAAATACAGCAACAAAACAAATGATGAAAACTTAAGGAATCAATATCTTGCATATCAATACTAGGATCATAGGGTCAAATCATAAAATACATTATTTTTATTTTTAGGGAGGAGGAATTACAACAGGCTACTTACCAAATGTCTACTTTTTCACTACACATTTCATTTCGAATGACTTCTGGTGCCATCCAGGCCACAGTGCCGGCAAATGACATTTTAGTGCTTTTTTCATTCCACTCTCGGCTGGTTCCGAAATCTGAAATCTTGACAATATCATTGGATGCCACAAGAACACTGCAGACAAAACAAAAATAGATATAATATTGGAAATATTTCTTTAAAACATGATTGCATAATGATCGCTGGGAGGTTGGTAGAGACAGCATTCCAAAAGAAGGTAGAAACTAGAACACAAATATTAGTTCTTGCCAATTGCACTAAAGAGAAAAACCCAGCTCAAGGTAACATTAAGAAACCAATTTATCACTACATCATTAAAGAATTTTAAGACATTCTGGAACCAGATGGATATTTCACTCTGCACTGTTAATTATGAATGAAATAAAAATTCATATCATTGTGGCAGTTGATTATCTCTGGCAGGAGGAACATAGCTATAGGAATATTAGCTATGCAATCTGTTTAAGTTCCCTGCATAGGCCAATTAATAGAACAATATTTCTTAGTAGCAAAATAAACTTAAGCTTTCAGCAAAGGTAACTCATTGCTATTAAAGATCAGAAAACAGAGTTGGCATGTATAATTGTGCAAATAAAATTAGCAAGCCACACAGCTTAGAATATGCTGTGATATAATCAAAATAAGACTTAAATCTCATATAAGTATACACCGCTACTTGATTGCTCAAAACATCAGAAAGTAAAATATTTTCCTTTTACATCTGACAATGTTTACTGAAGTAGAAGGAAATATGTTGCGTCTATCCTGTATACTTACTTTCATAATGTCTAACCCATCAACTCCTTTAGCTCTAGATTATAACACAATAAATAAAAACTATTATCTATGGGGAGATTCTAAACAGGATCACAAAATTTGCTGCTTTGCATACATTTTTTAAAAGATGAATTTTTAAATTGCTTTAAACCTAGTTGTCACTGATCACATTCTGGGAACAATACTGATTTTTTTCAGCAGGAATTTCTAAAACTTATTTTTTTAAGAAGTCTGAGATATGCAGGTAGACTTTTTAAAATGAAAATAAAGAACACTGATACCTTCATTGAATTTACAACATAGATGGTGAGTCATTTCAAAATGAAAATAATAAAAGGTTAGACCTAGATTGGCCTAACTTTAGTGTACAGTGATGAATAAACAGAGAAAGTTAACTAAAGTTCTAGTCTCACTTTGGTGACTTGAGATCTCTGTGAATGATCTTATGTGAGTGCAGATAGTTCATTCCACTAGCAATCTGTTTGGCCCAATCAAGCACCAATGTAGGTGGGATCTCCTTGCCATCTCGCAACACTTCATACAGCTGCCCATAGGGACAGTATTCCATAATGATACAGTAGCAAGGGGCTTGTGTGCAAACTCCCCTGTAGAGAACAGTAATATATTAATGCATTTAACTTAAGGTATATTATGAAATAGTTGTTAGACATCAAATTCAAACTTAGCCACAGTTAGAAAAAAAGCATCTTTCAGTCTTCAAAATGTTTTTATCTTATTTATTTATCAAAAGTTACAAGCTTCACAGATTGTTGAGATCCTCCTTTTAATGGACAGAATAAGAAATTGCACAAAGTCTGTTTTTTAAAGGTTTACATTACAAGGGACAAAAATTAATGTAGTTGACAATGGCTAGTTCGACATGTAATAACTCAAAATTCCCAGTAATCTGACAAGGTACCAATGTATATTCATGCAATTCTTATTATTTAAAATAGTATATACTAGTATCTATATAAAAAAATACATATATTGTTAGTTTAAGGTAGGCTTAAATTGTAAATAACTACTGTTTGTAACACCTATAACATAGGTTTTGTGCACTTTTTAGATATTAATAACAAATTTTCTTTTTCAACTATTTTTTTTTTAAATTTATACCACTGAAAGTCTAAGAGAATAAATTATAACATGAATGGTTCAATTCTTTGAAGTACAGTTAATCTCTTGTTATGGAGTGGGTGTGTGAGTGTTTTCCTGGGTGATGATGAAGAAAGGGAGCAATAATAATTAGTCTTGAAGAATGATGCAAGATAAGGGGCTCTGTCATAAGATATGTTAAAAACGAGAGACAACTCCAGGATGCCAGAATGTAAGGACGTGTTTTATTGTGAGTTGGATTTCTTTCAATATCAGTCTATTCCATTTCATCTCAAATTGAATTTTTATATTGTAATAAAAGTTATATTTAGTTCACAAAAGAAATTTATTCAAGTTATTTCAAGTACTATAATTTAAAATATGATGCTGCTACATTGGTTTAGCTGTCTACTAGCAATCTGGTGTTACAAGTCAACATTCATACTACAACTCTCCCCCACCCAGGTCCTGTAGCTGCCAGACTATCAAATCAAGAATCAACTATGGGAAGAGTGGTCGAGAGGCTAAGTGTGCTTGAACTTGGCTTGTCTTGGCTACCTATGAAGGGGGCTCGAGGTTCAACACCCGACTCTGGCTGAGTTGTGTTTACTGAGCACCTAAAGACAGCAAGGAAAAACCTTCTCATAAATACCGTTTGATTGTCGTATGAGCTGAGCCAAAGGCTCTTCGAGCTCAAAGTTTGAAAAAAAACCTGTTTGGTCATCCAGCCAGAACAGTAAAAAAAAAAAAACCTGTGGGAACACAGTTCTGTTTGAGAGCGACCCGAGTCAATGCCTATGTAAAGCATTGCTGTTTCCTATGCCTTTGGCCCCCCGACTCATGGCCGAAGGCCAAGGACACCGGGAGCCTCTGTCATCTTCCTTCGTTATACCAAGCTAACCGTGGTGGACTCGCCATTTATGTAACGGTCCTTTGAGGAACGGCGCATGGATGTGTGACAGGTTTGTGGGGACTTTTTTACAACCCCGCCTGTGCAAGGGGTGGACTCTCGTCTACCCGTGGGCATCCCCACGGGAGTTATGTTTCGCCATTCAGTTAGCCTAGCTACCCCCTCAAGTAGCCGTTTCCACCCAGGTGCCACGATGAGGCAGAACAGCGTACCTGGGTCTCATAAATACCTGAGATTGAGATTGGACCAAAGCGCTTTGAGCATGCTATAAGCGTGAAAGTAGTGCTCTATAAAAGCCATAATTTAATTTAACTGAAGAAATTTTTTATTTTTACTATCAGCAAAAAGTCAAATTAATGAGTCATTTGTTTAGAGGAAAACAGTGTTCTCGTGTCAATCAACACTGAGTTACAAGTTTACTAAATGTGAAAGATGCTTTAAAAGATAATGGAAATTACAAAAAGACATGAAAACATACTTGAAGGATATAATGTTTGGGTGATTCAGTTTCCTCAAATTCCGAATGTCTGTCTCTTTAACATCTCTGACCTTCTTAACTGCTACTTCTTCATTACAGAGTTTGCCAAGAAATACAGCTCCCTGAGCTCCACTTCCTAGCCACTGGAGATCTGTGATACTTTCAAATGGAATTTCCCAATCATCAGAAGAGGAAACTTAAAGAGAAATATAAGATAATAAGGATAATATGGTCTTTGTATTAACTGAAGGGTACTTATCAAAACTCAAGATTAAACATATCATTATGTATAATAATAATATGGCTCCATCTGTCTCAGGTTTACAATGGATGCACCTAGATGAATTAATGGTTTTTGTTTCTTCTTGAATCGGGGCAGAAACTCCTGTGACTAAACAAGGCAATTCTGAAAAGATAAACTTTACCACAGCTTTTGCAAGAGAATGCATCTGTTTTAGAACTATCAGATAAGGCAAGTTTTCTTCCTGCTCTTTTATAAGGCTGAGGCTCGGTGGCTGAGCAATAAAGCACTTGGCTTCCAAATCGGCAGGTTCCAGGTTCGAATTGTGTGGTGAAGACTGGGATTTTTTTTATTTCGGGATCTTTCTGCATCTCTGAGTCCAAATGGGTACCTGACATTAGTTAGCAAAAAAAAAGGCAGTTGTCGTTGTGCTGGCCAAATGACACCCTCGTTAACCGTAGGCCACAGAAACAGATGACCTTTACATCATCTGCCCTATAGACTAAAGGGTCTAAAAGGGGAACTTTTTATAAGGCTGGCTCAGTCCTTATGCTTTTAGTGAGGCTCTCAATAGCACTGTACAGACTGACTCCATACTGTCTTATCTTAGGCAGTTTCCTCCCACATACTATCATTTATGTCTGATGACCTGATTACAGACATCACTGTAAGTTAGACTTCAGTCTAGTCTAGATTTCAATTAACAATCTTATTCTTAGAAGGTCGGTCACAACATGAGTGGCCGAAACCCTGGCCTAGTGATATGGGCTTTAGACTCTTTGCCATGATGGTTCTTAGCTTGAAATGTCAATAATTAATGTGAGGGAATTGATTAAAGGATTAAAAAGATGGCGAGGGGGAGGGAGAGCAAAGAGATCTACTTAGATATCAATGGATGTAGTAGAAGAGAAAGTCAACAACGAAAAAAAAAAAAAAAAGAGAATGGAAATAGGCTAAGAATACATCATTTTGTTTTCAAATATACTATTTTTTTTTACATTTGTTAACTTAAATGTTCCATGAAAGACACAAAGATAAAGGCACATTCATTGTTCTATATGCTAGGACAAATTAGTACAAATGCTCCTTCTTTGCTAGGGTTATTAGAGCATGGAATGGGGTTGCCTGAGCCAGCCAGGAAAACCAGTGACTTGGCAGAATTTAAGTCATTGGTTAACATGCATGACAAGTAACGAGTAGGAAGTAATCATCTTCTTTTTTGAAGTAATGTCTGTATTTTATAAGATAAGAGTTATAGTTATAGTGATGTTTAGAAATAATATAAACTCTATTAGAAGTAAAGTAATAAAGTAAAGAATACCTTGTTGTTTTAACTCTGCAGCAGCTGCCTTGCCAAGGATTGTCCATACAGGTCGGAGACAGCCCAGCAAGCCCTGGAAGAAACCTCTCTGTGATCCTGTTCTATAGCCAACATCCACACTGCCATCAGGGTTGTGGGTGGGAGTGACAGGGGCAGAGTGAGCTGTAGTTGGTCCAGTGGAAACCACAGAAGATGAAGAAGATAGACCATCATGATCTACCCTGAGCATGCTGAGTAAGAAATATCATAGTCTGATAAATATGTGGTTTAATATAATGAGGTAAATATAGTGTGTTCAACTATGTCATTAAATGTAATGTGGTAAAATATCTGCTTAAATATAAAGTGGTCAAATATTTGACTAACTATAATGTGGTTAAATATGTGATAACTTATTATGTGGGTCAATAAAATGTCGTCAAATATAATGTAATTAGTTTCATTACCAATAACAAATCCAAATATAGGGAGTTTTTAGATTCTCCAAAGCTTAGAAGTTAACATGTAATTAGGAATTTAAATGGGTTTGCAAATTGATTTAAACCATATAGTGATATGATTTACTTTTATAAAAATGGTTCATGTGTAAAATTTGAAAGGTTTCCTGGTTGTGTGGTTATGCTTTGGACCATCATTCTGATCCTAAATTTGAATCCTCTCCCCTTCTATCCCCTGTCATGAAGAAGGTTTGAATAAATAATCCTTTTTTAAGGAAGGAAAGTCTGATACTTGTAAAACAAACACTGTGCCCCAATAATAGGAAACAGTAAGACAAAGACTAAACTGCTTAATTGAACCTTTTTGGAAATTTGTTCTGATGACAAGGACTTAAGTGGAGGTGCAGTGACTAAACGGTACAGCGCTTGGCTTCCGAACTGGGGACTGGGGTTTGAATCAGCGTGAAGAATAGGATTTTTAATTTCAGGATCTTCTGGTGCCTCTGAGTCCACGCAGCTCTGATGGGTATGTGACATTCCTTGGGGAAAAGTAATGGCAGTTGGTTGTTGTGCTGGCCACATTAGACAGAAACAGATGACCTTTACATTATCTGCCCTATAGACCACAAGGTCTGAAAGGGGAACTTTACTTTACAAGGACTCAAGTAAAAACAACAACATTCACACAAAGAGAACAGACACAACACACACAGAATTTCATTGAGTGACTACACACATAATAACTTGATCCTTTTTACTTTCCAGGACAATGAGTAGCGCTGATATAACCTGACAGATGGTTGATCTTTTAATCAGTACAATATGATAAAATAAATTCAATGATATATCAAGTTGTTTTTTATTAATTAATTTTTTCTTAAATCCCCACTGAATTTTATTTTACTATTTATTTGAATGTAAACTTTCACTCTGTTACTTAACATTTATTAGTTGTTTTTGTTTATTTTGCATCCATAAATACAGTATTTGCACCTAGTAGGAAAGGAAAGAGGAAAATAGAAACAAATGGAAACAAAAGCTGGGCTTTACTACAAAAAAATGTCTAAAATTTGGCACAATAATACACAAAAATGTAGCATTTATTATCGATGTAATAAACAAATCAGAGCAGGCTTAAAATAAAAAACTATCCTACTATACAAATACTATCCTTTGTTGTACCCAAACATTCATCATCACAATTTGTCTGAATGCAAATAAGCTCACTTGCTATATAATTTCCTTGCATCAATTTTATTTGCAATTTTTTATGTTTGAAACTTTCTTCAGTAACATCTAAGACATTGCAGCATACACATTTTAGAATTACCAAACCACTGTAAACAGGGCTGGCCTTAAACAAGTGATTTAGGTGGCCCCAAAATGAAATAGAAAATTAAATATAAACAACAACGCAAAAATGACAGGCAATTTACTTGAAACCTAGTGGCTCCAAAAATAACATTAGGCACAAGTTTCTACTCTACAAAATGTTCAAGTCCTGTGTGAGGCCCTCAGGCTAAGGAGGCTGCCTAGTTTGCCTATGCCTACAGCTGGCCCTACACTGTTTCATACCATAGCATTTAGTTTACAATGTATTTTTTTTACTTACAATGTTTTGGATTATAAGTAATGGTGCTTTCTATGGGCATTGTTATATGTCTGGTTGATGGAAACATTGATGAGTGGCAACTGACAAGGTTGGTTCATGCATTGTCTAAGCCTTCAACCATGTCTTCTGCTTGTTGAAAGCTGATGTGTGTGTGGTCTGGTAATGCTCATAGTTGATGGTCACACTTTTATAGGGTAGGACTTCTACTTTCATGTGCAGTCAAAAACGTCTGAACCAAATATTTTAAATTCACACATTTATTACTTTTGTGTCTTTCCATCCTGTTTCATAACATGAACCACAACTTCTTTGCAGGATTTTGTTTTCTTTTTGTGTTTCATGTAATAGACTCAGGCGTTCTTATGGACTAACACCTTTCAAATCAACAGTATGCAACTGTTAGTGGGACAAATTCCTTTTTCTAGTCAGTTTCTTTTCCTTCCTAACAGCTATTCTAGACATTTTTCTGTATTTATAAGACAAGATCATGTTCTTATCTTATCTTATATATGACATTTCCGATGATTTCGTCATTTGCTTGGTATCCTAATTTTGGTGTGCAAGTCAAGTCCACTTTATTTCATAAATTTCTAACACGACAATAACAGATATAATAATAATACAATTCTGAAAGCCTTTCTTTAAAAGCTTTGTCTCATTAGAAAATAGAATCTATGGATATATCTAGATCTATTTTCTATAGATCTAGATCTAGCTTAACTAGTGACTTTTAATAAAGTTTTTTAACTCTGGCCACTTTGCATCATCTATTTAATCTATTTTCTTGTGAATAATCCGTCATTGAAGTTGGCTGTCCTGTTATGTATATTTCCCTGATCACTTTTTTTCAGCAACATTTCATTTCTTGAGCACAAGTAAGATCTTAAAACGTCAATTTAAAGTAAATGTTAGAACTAGCTTCTTTTGTTTTGACTTTTGATTTCAAATTCTGTCGCGTGCAAGCTAAGACACTAATAGCACATTAGCACACTAAAATGGGGCTGATCCACTATTAACTCTAAGACAGAAGAGCTCCCATTTACCTATATACAGGACTGACGCCAGAGGCGAAATGACGTCAAAGTCTCGCGCAGGTCATTCGTTCAATAAAACCACGATAAAACGGGGATTTTATTTAAAACGGGGATTTTATTTATACACCCATTTTAGAGATATTTTAAAATATGCATAAATGACGCAAAAAATACATTTTTTTTTGTCTGAGAGTGAGAGAGAGTGCACTAATACAACTTTAAACATAATTCTGTTGTAAAGAAATATACGATTACATTTTTATGACAACTGATATAGATCTAGATTATGATAATTGAGAAAAACAAAATGCTAAATATGTAGGTCTACTTGCAGTCAAAGATTGTGCTAGTAAAAAAAATTAGATTTCATGCCTGAGAAAAAAAAATACATTGGTTCAAATTCAGGTCCACTATAAAAATGTTAGATTTCTAGCTTTGAAAGGGGAAAAAAAAAGCTAATTCGGCAATGCTATCTCCGATCAATTCAATGCACCATAAATATGTCCTCCTCCGGATCACCCTCGCCGTCTGCTATTCAACACATTACTAACAATGTGCGAAGGCCAAGGTCAACGTCCATCGATAGAAGCCATCGTTTCTACTCTTGCTGTTGAACATGGTTCATCGTTGTAATAACGGGAGTTATCAGACTTGAAGACCAAAACGGAAAAAAAAAAATTAGACACTCCCCCCCCCCCCCCCCCCCCCGACCCATTCAATTCCCATTCCATAATGGATCTCATTCACCAATCGTAAACAAACAACATTTAGCCACGTGGTGCTTTTTCTCTTCTATATAATTTACGATCTCATGTTT
The DNA here is from genome assembly GCA_030265305.1 of Biomphalaria pfeifferi. Taxonomy (NCBI): domain Eukaryota; kingdom Metazoa; phylum Mollusca; class Gastropoda; family Planorbidae; genus Biomphalaria; species Biomphalaria pfeifferi. Next base: position 148,636 of record JASAOG010000321.1, on the reverse strand, counting down.
AATTCATAATGGTTGTTACGTGACAGTTTTTTTCATTGTTTTATCAATAAGATCACGTGACTAAATGTTGTTTGTTTACTATTGGTGAATGAGGTCCAATATTCAAATTTAAGGATGACTGCCTATGTGGTATGCGCTTCGAACTGGAATTACGTTGGTCCCGAGTTTGAATCCTAGCTGTATTTGGCTAGCGTACACAGACAAGTACGTACTAATCTTTTCAAAAGAGATGTGTGACACACTAAACACATTGTTTCTGCTGATCTTTTCTCGCTAACATTGAAATTGTAAAATAAGTATGATGAAAAAATATTTCAAAGAGAGAAAGTGAGAGTTCTTGCGCTTGTCCCAACTCTAAGTATGTCACCACTTCATGCATCAGTAGTCTTTCTGCATTAGGAACATTTCTGCAGACGGCATGATTTAACTTAGTTCTTTCCAATGAAGAAGTTAGCGATTGGTTATGAATGATGCAACATAGGTGGCATTGCCGTCACTTGGTCTTAGTTAAGACAGACGACTCCAGAACGTGAAACTGAAAGGTTGTGTTAATTTTGTTAAGAAATATTATTACTAAAGTTTAGTAGTATTGTTCACAAAGACGTTTTTCAAGTTTTATTAGTTAAGATATATTATGCCTACAACGATTTAGTTGTCCACCAGCAATTTGGTGCTAAAAGCCAACGGCTGGTAACAACGAGCGTGAAAAGGAAAAGATTGATGCACTGGATCTATGTCATTGCATTTCCAGGTGAAGTGACTACATCAAAGAGCTTTTGGTAGCGTATTTGCGACACCAGAAATGAATTTAAACAAGCCATTGGTTAGGGTTAGTCTAGTTATGGAATATGATAGATCTATATACCTAAGGAAACTTTTCTTTTGTTTTGATGCCATTTTACGAAGGCATATGAAAAATAGTGCCTCAAATATATAACTAAAATATGAAATTTTTCTTGATTCCAAAAACATTCTTACAAAACAAAAAAAAAAGTTCCCTTTTCTAGCAATCAATCTACAGGTCAGTTATTCTGGGCAGGACGGTTGAACAACTTTTTAATTACCTGTTAGTGAAGTCTACATCTGAGCTGGTAGTCATAACATGTAACATGCTTGTACTAGAAAAAAAAAGTGATAAAGATAAAAGTCAAATAAATGCAAAAGGCTGGTCACTCAAGTAGCAATAACATTGGTCAGGGCAATTGCATTAGTTAGTTTAGTGGCAATTATAATTGTTAGCTTAGTGTTCATTACAATGGCCGGTCTTGTGTCCATTACATTGGTCAGTGCATTTGCGTATTGATATCTAATATGAAGTCCGAAATACAGAGACAAAAACTTCATGTTTATAACAAGCGTCTTGTCATTTAACTTCGTGTAATTTATGTCTTCAGCTGAACAAAGTTTTAGCTTCTTGTTGGGGGGGGGGGGGGAAGGCTGGAACGAATCTAAACAGAACTAAAGGAAAATAGCACTGTTGGAAAGTGTCATTCTAATAGCACTGTTGGAAAGTGTCATTTTGATAGCACTGTTGGAAAGTGCCATTTTGATAGCACTGTTGCAAAGTGTCATTCTAATAGCACTGTTGCAAAGTGTCATTTTGATAGCACTGTTGCAAAGTGTCATTCTAATAGCACTGTTGCAAAGTGTCATTCTAATAGCACTGTTGGAAAGTGTCACTCTAATAGCACTGTTGGAAAGTGTCACTCTAATAGCACTGTTGGAAAGTGTCGTTCTAATAGCACTGTTGCAAAGTGTCATTCTAATATCACTGTTGGAAAGTGTCATTCTAATAGCACTGTTGCAAAGTGTCATTTTAATAGCACTGTTGGAAAGTGTCATTCTAATAGCACTGTTGCAAAGTGTCATTCTCAGCTGAGGAATCCATTAACTAAGTTCTGTCTTGAAGCTCAATGGAGAGTTTAGGTTTCACTGATATATTTCGGACGTTCCTTCAAAGATGAAGATGATGACGTCATACACAAGCTGGCCAGTCAGCAGGCACGGTTCGAACTCAGGACCTTTGTGAGGACAGTCCGAAGTGCATATCACACGACATGGCAGCAACTTCACCACTGTAACATGCCTAGATCTTCATATGAAACCAATAGCTAATAATAGTGAAAGGAATTACTAGTCATGTAAAGTCTTATCATCAATGACTTGCTCTATGTGTATTAAGCTTTGAAAATATTGGATTTTATTATTTTGTGCTATTCATCAATTTTCCTATAATATCAGCGGAACTGGACTACGACATGACAGATCCCAACGTTCGGAAAGTAGCAGTTCAAAATGCAGTGTATCAGAATAGTGAGAAGAGAGAAATGAGTAGATAAAACTATCTATGTCAGTGTCTTGGCAGACCAAAACAAAAACTTAACGTAAACGATTATCTAATTAAACATTCTGAACATTGGATAAAACATCTGCAGGTTTAGAATTTACATAAGATAAAAAAAAATATCACCCTAAAAGTTTTTCTCATATAAAAGCAGAGGAAATATAAAATAAGAGAAACAGAAGAAATATTGAAATTAAAAAAATCAAATTCAAATTAAAAAAATATATATAAAGAAGGAAATAAAACAACTTCCCAGAAGTACGTCACGTGACAGGCATACAATAAAAAAGTAAATGTAAAGTATTGTATTCACCTTTACCCTTTGCTAACAACTTTAATCGCATGTATGAATAACCTTTAAAGAAGTAGATCTTTTTTGTAAGATTTGTACGTTTAACATAACGAATTTCAAACTGAATAGAAATATAGAGAAAAAAAATCTCCAAACGTTTTTATCTTAAATAAAGACATCTAAAGTTTTGAAGAGATCTAAATATATATACATATATAAATGCAACAGTGGCAGTGGGAGAGAATTTGAAAATCCCTTCCGGGTCCCCACTTGAGTGTTTTTTTTTACATTAAAAATTAAATATTACGCAAAATGCAGGGGCCTCAAAGAGGTCAAGCCCCCAGGGCCCCCAAACGATGGAAAATTCCTAGCTACGCCCCTGAAATGCAATCTATTACTTCATATGTTTTTTTTAAAGTTATCGTTTCAATTACTCTATTTGTTTTCTTTTTTATTCCTTAGAAAGTTTCATAACAGTTTAATGATGATTAAGTGAATGAAAAACAAAATAAGGTTGGTGTGTCCTAGCTGTTGGTGTGTCCTAGTTGTTGATGTATCTTAGTTGTTGATGTGTCCTAGCTGTTGGTGTCTCCCAATTGTTAATGTGTTCTAGCTGTTGCTGTGTCTTAGTTGTTGGTGTGTCCTAGCTGTTGCTGTGTCCTTGTTATTGATTTTTGTCTCTAGTAGATGTGTCCTGGTTGTTGGTTTGTCCTTGTTAGTGTGTTCTTGTTAGTATGTTCTAGTTCTTATCTTATATGATACAGATTTTACTTCAAAAAAAGAAGATGATTACGTCCTACGCGTCATGCATTTCGTCATGCATATTAACCAATGACCTAAATTCTGCCAGGCCACTGGTTTTCCTGGCTAGCTCAGGCAACCCATTCCATGCTCTAATAGCGATAGGGAAAAAAAGAGCACATGTACAAATGTGTCCTAGCATATGGAACGAGGGATGTGCCTTTATCTTTGTGTTTTTGGTCTGTCCTAGATGGTTTATCTTATCGTCGGTGTGTCTTAGTCGTTGATATTTTCTAGTTGTTTTTTTGGGTGTGTTCTAGTTTTTGGTTATCCCTAGCTGTTGGTATGTTCCCGGAATGTATTTCAAGAGTGCCAGTACAAACAAAAACTTGCTGGTGCTCAGTCTGTACAAGGTAAAAGGGAAACTCCGATGGTTTTTTAAATTTGAGCTACTGACATATTTAAATTCTGCGTAAAAAGTTTTAATAGTAAAAATCTTACAATTTTGTATTGAAATGACTAGAAACATTTATATTTAATTAATTAGACAATAAATTCTTGACTTCCAAAAAAAAAGTGTTTCTTTAAGGTTTTGTTTTTAGGTTAGGCTTACGTCACTTCCCTCAACAATACTGAAAGCGAATCTAGATCTAACTCTTATCTTATCTTATATAATCAGACTCTTATTTCTTTTACGACAATGTAAACTTTACTGTATGATTTACCGTTATACAGTAAGTCAATAAATTGAATATATGGGTTTGTTTGACTTTACATAGAAAGCAGGAGAAAATCTGCCGTTTAAGATGCGCAGAAAAACATCAGTCACTAAGTGATTATTGAAAATAAAATAAAAAGAATAATACATTCATTTTCTGTAAATCAAAACACATATAATAAAAATTGTCAAAACCATCGGAGTTTCCCTTTAAAGAGACAATCAAGTTAGAAACCACAGGCTTGAAAGCTTAAGATATACTACCTGAAAATGCCAAAATATAAAACAAAATGCAAATTATTTAGAAGCGAAATTTAAAAAAAAAAAAGGGAAGGAGGAGTAGGGGATCATAATTCCGTGAAATAAATATTGTCTATACTATTTGATAGTTATGTTAAATGCCTTACTAATTATAATAATTTAGGTTTTAACGTTCTAACAATGAACTATGCCATCTTTCTTTTGGAAAATCTAGAATCTAGAGTCTCTATGTTTCAATCTAAATGTATCCAATGCTCTGGAAGTTAGAAGTTTAGTCAAGAAGAACTGGCATTTAATAGCCTGCAAGAGGATAATAGTGAAAGTAATATTGATGTCCAGAAAGTTAATGACATATTTGGCCACAGTGTATTAAAACATGCCAGCTAGGCTTTTATAAATGAGGATTAATTTGTATACTATAAGATGGAGTTGTTGTTTTTACTGTAATTCTATGTATGTGTAACTTGTGAATACGTTTGTGTGTGTGTGTGTGTGTTAAAGAAAGAAGAGGTGAGTGAACAAAGAAGGAAGTGTGGATGAAAAAAACAATGAATGCGATACAATGAAAGAATCAAAACAAATTTGTATCTAAAAAAGATTGATTGAATATTTACACCTGAGAGTCTATTAACTTTCTAATTAAATAAAAAGGAAAAGGGATGTGACCTTAAGTCGATTATGGAAAGGGAAATAATCCAAACCAAGCGTGTCAAGAGTTACTTACATAGGTGACAATAACACACCAATTTCTGTCCTGAAATATTGGCAATCGCTCTTTTAAAGATGAAATTACAAAATGGCTTAGTCTAAATCAGAAAATATGGATGTGTCTTTAGTTCACACAAAACTTTAAATATATAAATATATAATATGTGGAGTTTCAAATTGGTGAGCCTTTGCTAACAAGATTCTAGGTTAACATGCAGGAAACGAAAGCTGTGTATTGAGTGGCTTGCATACAATAAGCATATTAGTTTACTAAACAAGTGTGCATTATATCAGAACACAAGAGACTGTTGCATCGACCACTAAAAATATTTCAAGCTTTTGTTAAATTTAAAAAATGCATTCAAGTGACGAATATATAAAATTAGACTATTCCTCTTCGTAATAGGTATCTTTATTCTTACTTGAAAAGAGAAGATAATTTCGTACTATACATTATAAAAACTTAATGATCATAATATCTCTCCCCCTTTTTTAAATCTCCAAGCCAGCAGAACCACGACTAGTCAACGTCATTACTAGTATTCATTGGCGTAGCTAGGGTGAGGGAGGAGTGTGGAATATTTGAAAATCCCCCCGGGCATCCACTTGAGGGGGTCCCAAAATGAGTTTTGTTACATTAAATATTAAATAAAAAGAGGTCAAGCCCCCCCCCCCCGGGCCCCCAAATAATGGACAATTCCTAGCTACGCCCCTGTTAGTAGCCTACTATAAAAGACTTGATCTTGAGTCAAAATAACAAAGTTTCGTTTTATTTTGAGAACGATTTTTGAATTTGTTAAAAAGTGACACACGAAATGACTGATGGGATATTCAGCACTAAACTTTTAGCAGCTTTCTGTTTTTTTCTGTGTCAAATTTATTGAAAGATTGGCTTATTTTCTTTACGTGCACTGATTTATGTTTAGAATGACGTGTTTAAATAGTCTTTTCATGACTCTGGCTTAATGGTTATAACACTGCAGTTCACGACATCTCTTTAGTTGACATTAAAAAATGCATAAAGAAACATTGACAGAACTCAAACAGCTCGTCTCTCCTTTTGTAATTTTTACATCTTCTGAAGATTTTAAACGAATTAAACTCAACCAACACTTGGTCAGTGAAGCAGTAACTGGTCAATACAATCTACAATAATTTAAGAAACTACAATGCTGAGATTCGCAATAACACGCGAGATGAAAAATGGTGTGTTGACGATGAAAGAAAGCAAAAAGTTAAAAAAATATTTTAAAGCGTGTGTACGAGTTAAGACTATCAAATTTTGATCATTTCAACATATATATATATATATAATCACACGTCAATGTTCAGCAGGCTTGGAGATTTTTTAAAAGGGAGAGAAATCATTATCATGTTTTTAGTTATTGTGGTTTCAAGTTAAAATTAAATTATTATATATTAACGTGACTAAACAAAGGTGCGATGAATTAAACACCAGTTGTTTGTTTGATGTAAAGATGGTAACGGCCGATCAACTCCTGATTTGGCTATTACTCAGTAACAACTTTCATTCCTTCTTTATTCGTTGTATAAAAAAATACCATCTAGCCTAGTCCACATAACAAGACTAAAAATATAATAACTTGAATTTTTCTTTTCTATGGCCAGACCGACTGATTCGTTGATTTTATATTTTTTTTAAAAGGAAAAACATGTTGAAGAAAAAAGTGCTGGATAAATGAATAAAAACATTTCACTGCCAGTAAAGAAAATGTCTTGCCAGAGTTATCTTCGTTAGTCAAATAGCAGTGCAATTAAAGTGCAATGAAATTAAATTAAAAACATCAATATACACAAAACAGTTAAGGCAAAATGTAAGCAAATTATCTCTAACGACTAACATGTCAGCAAATAATTCTTAAGCCTACACACCAAATGTAAGCAAATCATCCCTTAGTCTACACACTAACATGTAAGCAAAAAAAAATAGAATGAAACAACCAGAGCAGCGGTTCTCAACCTTTTAGCTCAGCGACCCTAACATACAATTTATGCAATTTTATTAAATGTAAAATAAAGTTGTGCTTCAATTACAAAAAAACAACAACAGTTTATCTTTAATGTATAGCCTACCATCAATGGTACAAATGTGCTTGTTATAACACTAAGAAATAGTATGACCAAAAAAAAAAAATAGACGAAAAAAAATTTCTAATGGTCTTAGGCGACTCCTAGCAAATGGTCATTCGACCCACAAAGAGGTCGCGACCCACAGCTTGAGAACACAGAACTAGAGGGAATTCATTGTGCAGTAGGGATTCTGTTAAAAAACAATGTAGCTGCACTAACTAATTCAATAGAGTAGCGCGGGAAAATGTTTAAAATAGATGTTTATAGAAAATGTAAGGATTTTTTTTTTGGGGGGGGGGAGGGAGGAGAGATAAAAGAACTGACCTGTTGGAAAATTCTAGATCAGAGCTGGCCGTCAGGATGTTCAACATGTTCGGGCTGTTCCTGCTGTACATTGGCTCGTCCTTACGCAACACATCTAAGCCGGTAGGGCTCGGGTACAGGGTGCCCACGCCCCCAGCCATGGTGCCAGAGCTGGGCTTGGCGGACATCGTGCTGGTGTGAAGGGACGCTGCTGGTGGTGGGACGTTACGTTCCAATGTCATTGTTACACTTCATCGAATGTCTGTTAGTCACTATGTTACCTGTTGAGATAAAGAACGCATTGTTATGATTCATTGAATTTATTTTCTTACTTGGTTACTAGCAGAGATCTAGGCTTCCAGAAGTGGACATAGATATAAGATCTATAAGCACCACACTACCTAATCACAGCTTCCAATGGCATGAGTTTCAAATAGCCTTTAACAACTAGTCCGACCCCTGGCCTTCAGTGACTCTAATAGATATGATTCCGGCGCAACTTTTATCAATAGCAGCAGAAGAGTAAAAGGCGAGCAACTGGCTGGCTACCCACCTACGAAAAGGAAAACCTCTGCTGCTTTAGGGCTATAACCAAACATGGGAAATGCCTCGGGAGCTAACCCTGAGGAAAAATGAGGAGCTGTCAACCATTAGGCAGCTTGAAGCAAAAAGTAATACACACTGGCAGAACCTGCGACGCCGCGGATCACAAACTGTATAGATAATTGTGGTTTCTTAAGTTTAGACACGTCAGTTGCATGGAGACACAAATGGAATTAATGAGGGGAGATCATTTGTTTTCCGGCACAAGAAATTTCGGTAACTACCGAGTTCTGAGTTCAGACAAACTATAATTAAAGGGCTATCAGGGCTATAAACAGTTCATTGAGTCAATAAGTCGATACAGTGGGCGTTCTCCTGTTTTATTATTTCAACTTGGAAAATGACTTTTTTTTCTGTTTCGAAAAAAGGAGAGTTCTGTTGGTGCTTCACCAATACTAAAATACCTGGCATACAATTGGATAGTGAGTCCGACTAAAAACTCAAAATATCTAGGTGCAATAAAAAATGTAAAGTTATCACGGAATCCCCATATTGATGGAATAATTTAAATATCAAGCAAAACATTACAGTTTATCAAAATAAATTTCTACAAATCAAACAAGAACATAAAACTAAACTTCTGTTTAACTTTAGTTCGGCCAATATTAGAATATGCATCCTCTGTATGGGATCCCTTAACACAAGAAAACCAAAAGAAACTAGAACAAACACAAAATAGAGCAGTAAGAAATATTCCAATTTGATTAGAGTAACACCAGGACAGAAGAATTTAAAGTAAAGTAGCTATAATACATTGAACACTAAAGCATAATCTACAAATCGAAAAACAAAACCTAATGAAATACTCAGAAAGACACAAAGATAGAGGCACATTTCTTATTCCATACGCTAGAACTAATTCGTACAAGTGCTGCTTCTTCCCATTAGAGAATGGAATGGGTTCTCTGAATCCGCCTGGAAAACCAACGACTAAGCAGAGTTTAAGTCATTACTTAACATGCATGATATTGACACATGAAATGCGTAGGTCGTAATTATCAAATTTTTTGAAGTAACGTCTGTAATATATAAGATCAGTTTTAACTTCTGAAAGTACTTAAAATAGTGAGACGATTTGAAACAATTGTAACAAAGGTTTTTTAATTAACAAAGTTAACACACATGCAAGTAAAAGTCTGTATTATATAATATAAGAATGCTGGAACAAACACAAAATAGAGCAGTGAGATTCATAACAAACGAATATTCACATTTGACTAGGGTAACACCATTAGTAAAATCACTAAATTTAGAAAGCCTTCAGGACAGAAGACTCAAAAGTAAAGTAGCAATTATACATAAAACACTGAACCATAATCTTCAAATACAAAAACAAAATTTAATAAAATACTCTGAAAGACACAAAAATAAAGGCACATTCCTCGTCCCATATGCTAGGACAAATTTGTACAAATACTCCTTCTTCCCTAGTGCTATTAGAGCATGGAATGGGTTGCCTGAGCTAGCCAGAAAAACCAGTGACTTGGCAGAATTTAAGTCATTGGTTAATATGCATGACTAAATGCATGACGCGTAGGACGTAATCATCTTCTTTTTTGAAGTAACGTCTGTATTATATAAGATAAGAAGATAAGATAAGAATGAAATGAACATATTAAAAGCACTTCTATAAAATCAAATTATAAATAAACAAGTCTGACCCTAAATACGAATACAAAAATTTATCAATAATCTTTCAACTTAAGAGACATCTTAACAACAGAGATCAGAGCTAGAGGCATTCACCAATAGAAAGCAACAACATTTAAGGTGTGTGGCCGCCTCGAGTTTGTCAAGTAATTAATGAAGAACGTGTTTGATTTACACAATGAAATGTCAAAGTGACACGGAAATGTGCGCATACTCATTGACATTTTGTACGCAACAGCCACATCTATATCAGCTCATTCCAGTGTTTCCATGTTGACATACTTTAAGTATTAAATATTTAAGTATTAAATATTAAGTACTCCTTCTTCCCTAGCATGGAATGGGTTGCCTGAGCTAGCCAGGAAAACCAGTGACTTGGCAGAATTTAAGTCATTGGTTAATTTGCATGACGCGTAGGACGTAATCATCTTCTTTTTTGAAGTAACGTCTGTATTATATAAGATAAGATAAGAAGATTGATAACTTTCCTTTGACAACAAAAGTACCGTTATAAACAACAATAGTGCCGGTATCTAGAACATGATTTTGTCGCATAGCAGAGATTCAAATTGATTATCCGAATATTTCAAGATAAAAATAGGTTGCATGCTAAAGATCATGTTTCGTTTAAGTTGCTCTTTCAGAGCTTGCCATTTATAGCTCAGATGATGTAGTCTTCTGACTCTATGGCCAACAGTTATTAAGCTTGTCAATGATCAAACGCCTTTAGGTTACTTAACTGATGTCAGATACCCATTAGAGTTGGGTGGACTCAGGGGCGTCCTAAAAATCTAGAAATTCAAAATACCAGTTTTTTACCGAGATTCGAAACTGGTACTCCTCAGTTCGAAAGCAACGCGATTTGCCACTCATCCATCAAGCCTCGTTATAATTTACCATTCGCTAAACATGAACTTTGAACTATCAGCTGTACACCATGATAGTAGGACTATATGACAATTTCTATTAACATAATATAGTGGCTATTTAACCTCAAGAAAGTTCATAGGATAGGTTTGTGGTAGAGATACTGTCATTTAGTACCAGACAAAATATCACCGTAAAAAGAAACACGCTTAAACAGTTCCTGTATTATTATTACTGATCATCCGATTTTTAATAAACCACACAGTTACAGTTTTACATGAATTGGGTTAATTTACCAAGTATTAGGGTTGTACTACGCATATTTCCCTACCCTTGTTATCACACCTACATACACACACATATGTATAGAGAAAAAAAGAAATGGCGAAGACCTTCATAGTTAAATATTTCTTGTGCAAGTCTGTTGGGTAATTATTACAGTCAAAGTTTCTTAGCTATGCAATTGTAGAATTAATTGGGTACTTGTTAGGTTATTATTTGTTCAGTTTGTTAGCTATGTGATAATTGTATCAATTTATTAGTTATGTGATTATAGTATTGGTTTGTTAGATATGTGATAATTGAATCAGTCTGTTAGCTATGTGATAATTGTATCAGTTTGTTAGCTATGTGATAATAGTATCGGTTTGTTAGCTATGCGATAATTGTATCAGTTGGTTATCTATGTGATCATTTTGTTAGCTAGGTGATAATCGTATCATTTTGTTAGCTATGTGATAATTGAATCAGTCTGTTAGCTATGTGATAATTGTATCAGTTTGTTAGCTATGTGATAATAGTATCGGTTTGTTAGCTATGCGATAATTGTATCAGTTGGTGATGTTATGTGATTATAGTATTGGTTTGTTAGATATGTGATAATTGAATCAGTCTGTTAGCTATGTGATAATTGTATCAGTTTGTTAGCTATGTGATAATAGTATCGGTTTGTTAGCTATGCGATAATTGTATCAGTTGGTTATCTATGTGATCATTTTGTTAGCTACGTTATAATTGTATCATTTTGTTAGCTATATGATAACTGTAACAGTTTGTAGCTATGTGATAATTGTATCATTTTGTTAGCTATGTGATAATTGTATCATCTTGTTATCTATGTGATCATTTTGTTAGCTATGTGATAATTGTATCAGTTTGTTAGCTATGTGATAATTGTATCAGTTTGTTAGCTATGTGATAATTGTATCAGTTTGTTAGCTATGTGATAATTGTATCATTTTGTTAGCTATGTGATAATTGTATCAGTTTGTTAGCTATGTGATAATTGTATCAATTTGTTAGCTATGTGATAATTCTATCAGTTTGCTAGCTATGTGACAATTGTATCAGTTTGTTAGTTATGTGATAACTGTATCCGTTTGTTATGTATATTATTCGTTTATAATGTACACAATGTACTTTTCAGTCAATATCTTTCAAAAAATCAATAAGCTATTTATATATTTGAGAAGGAATGCGGCGGGGATTTCCCTTTCACAGCCAAGTGGGCTCAGGTGACAGTACAACAGCTGATCATGTAACATAGTTAACATTTTATAGCTACAAGACCTTCCTTTAATTCGTTCAATCAAGATAAGTTCCAACGAGTTTTAATCAAACTTCAAACATGATTTTTAAAAATTCCATTTTTTGTTTTAAAGGTGTAGAGCAGGGCTTCTCAACCTATGGGTCGCGACCCCTTTGGGGGTCGATTGACGATTTGCCAGGGGTCGCCTAAGACCATCGAAAATATGGATTGTTATTGTCTACTCTTCTATTGCTGTGTGTGTTAGGGGGGATGGGCCCCGGAGGGGTCGCGGCAAAGTGAGGAATCCTCAAAAGGGGTCGCCGAGCCTAAAAGGTTGAGAACCGCTGGTGTAGAGAGTTTTATCAAAATGTTTAATCACAGACCTATATATATTATATCTAGACTGGTCATGGAGATCTCATAACACTATAAAAAATGTCGTAAAAAAGAAAAAAAGATGCACCAAGGCGTTGTTTTGTAAAGTAATTATAAGACGTAAAGTTGTTTTTCATCCCTAACCTATGTAACATATAATTTAATGTTTGGATCTAGATCTGGTACTTACACATCGAAAATAAGAGCACTCTCGTCTCATAATTATTATTTTTGCAATTTTTAGATAACATAAAAATCTATTTAAATGTACATAAGATGACTAAAATCATTAGACGTGAATTATTTCGATCTAGGATTTCGAAACAGTATCTTAATGGAAACTAATAGGAAATGGCTTTATTTCTTGAATATATAGTTCTGTGATTAATACATAACAATCTATATATATATAGGTCTGTGAGTTGATCAATCGCGGATAAGAATTTGTTTCCGTTTTCCAGTCTAGATATAATATATATATATAGAATCCACATATTGATGAAACTATAAAAGAAATCAAACAAAGCATTAGGATTTATTAAAAGAAATTTCTATAAATCAAATAAGAACATAAAACTAAAATGTTATTTAACCTTGGTTAGGCCAATAATAGAATATGCATCCTCCGTTTGGGACCCCTCAACTCAAGAAAACATTAAGAAACTGGAACAGACACAAAATAGAGCAGTGAGATTCATAACAAATGAATATTCACATTTGACTAGAATAACACCTATAGTAAAATCACTAAATTTAGAAAGCCTTCAGGACAGAAGACTCAAAAGTAAAGTAGCAATTATACATAAAACACTGAACCATAATCTTCAAATACAAAAACAAAATTTAATAAAATACTCTGAAAGACACAAAGATAAAGGCACATTCCTCGTCTCATATGCTAGGACAAATTTATACAAATACTCCTTCTTCCCTAGTGCTATTAGAGCATGGAATGGGTTGCCTGAGCTAGCCAGGAAAACCAGTGACTTGGCAGAATTTAAGTCATTGGTTAATATGCATGACTAAATGCATGACGCGTAGGACGTAATCATCTTCTTTTTTGAAGTAACGTCTGTATTATATAAGCTAAGATAAGATAGGTCTGTGTGTTTTCTATTGTAACATCTAAAATCTAAAGTGACAACAGTCTATTATTTCTTACTTTGTATTGTAACATATAAAAATCTAAAGTAACAAATGTCTATTACTTTGTATTGACATCTTTACGACATTTCGATTAACATGCTTTGTCTAACTCAGAGGTTCTCAACCTGTGGGTCGCGACCCCCTTGGGGGTCGATTGACGATTTGCCAGGGGTCGCCGAAGACCATTGAAAAAATAGATTGTTATTGTCTATTCTTCTATTGCTGTGTGTGTGTGCTCGAGGGGTGTCGCGGCTAAGTGGGGCTTTGTAAGAAGGGGTCGCCGAGCATAAAAGGTTGAGAACCGCTGGTTCTAACTTGAGACGTGAAGTAAATCTTTATTATTATTATGTTAGAAAAGAACGAGTATTCATTCTCTGGCGAAGCCAGATTCGAGTTTCGTTAACCCTAAAGTGCTGAGCTGTTTTATAGTGAGTGCAAACAAAATAAATTATAATGCTGATGTTTAGAGGCTAAACTACCACACGCGTTTTAAGGGTTAAAGAGAAACAAATTTCATTGTAGTACCTTTATCAGTTTCCACCGAGGAATTTTCTAGTGATGTAGCAGGTCTGCAGAAGTACCGCCCTCTGACAGGAAACGAGAATGTTCCTAGGAATGCCTAGGGCCTTGAAGGTATCTGCGAGGTCAGTTGTTATTATCCCCTAGGTTGATATAACAATGGGGTTGTAAAATGTTTGTTTGTAAAATGTTTTACATGTTTCGGATGTTCCTTCAGAGTTGAAGATAATTACTTCCTAGTCCAAACCTCCCGCAGGACGTCGGGGGATGGGAGCGGGCAGGATTTGAACCCGGGACCATCGATAAATCTGAATGCAAACCGCACGACCAGGCAGCCATCCAGGGGCATATTGTTGTTTTAGATAATTTCCATAAACTAAGCATCTCCAAGCTAAGGTTCCTATATTTTCGTTGTTTTATCCAGCTCAGTTTTTTTTTTAAATTATGAGATAGTGGTACGGCGATGTCAATAATGGTAGCGGCTTTTTATTTTTTATCGTTGAGCAGCAAATCATGGCGATTAAAATCTACCGTTTTGTCAGTCAAAATAGGCCAATCCCAGTACAGTAGATGATCCGTAGATTCGAGAACCTCTTGTGGGGAGTATTTGTAATAAGGAGGAGTATCCTTACCGATCAAATTGAGTGTCAAAGCCAAGTGCTGGTGTATTAGCTTTGCAACTTGGTTATGGCGACCTAGGTAGGCAGATTCCGATAAGGCTGAACATCCTGCCATTAGGCCTATGTGTTCAATTGACTCACCCACATTTCCACATTTTCGGCATTTGTCAACAATATTGAGTTTTAGGATATGTTTCTCGTATTTTTTTGTTCTAATAACTCTGTCCTGTATTGCTGAGACAAAGACTTCAGTTTCAGGGTAGAGATGACCTGCTTAGAGCCATGCTTAGGAAGCAGCCTTGTCAATGTTGTCCCCCTCTAATAAAGCCGGAAATTTTCCGTGGAGTGTATTTTCTTTCCATTGGCGAATCCCATGCCCTAGACTGGAAAACGGAAATAAATTCTTATCCGCGATTGATCAACTTACAGATCTATATATATAGATTGTTATGTATTATTATTATTATTATTATGTCACAAACGAACGAGTATTTTCTTTCCGGCGCTGCCAAGGTCAAGTTTCGTTAAAGAGAAAAAAAATTCATCGTAGTCCCTTTAACAGTTTCCACTGAGGAATTTTCAGGTGATGTGGCAGGGCTGCACCAGTACTGCCCTCTGACAGGCAACGAGGATGTTCCTAGGAATGTAAAGGGCCTTGAAGGTATTTTATTATTATTATTATTTTACAGTTTAGTCTACTTGGCAATCACATATGATCATTAGGTTTTACCGGCTGGCTACGACCGGTACTTCCTCGCTTTTATCACTGTGGATTTGTGTTTAAATACAAGGAATGGGTTGCCTGAATCAGCCAGAAAAAAACAAAGACTTAACAAGAGTTCGGGCAGGACTAGATGAAAAAATGCATACGCATAGGACGTAATTATCCTCTTTAAGTAACGTCTGTAATTTATAAGATATCACAACCACTTGCGTTTCCCCTTAGTTGAGGAAAAGTTGGTTGGTCGTTGTGCTGACAACATGACACCCTCGTTCACCGTGGGCCACAGAAACTTTTGACTTATATACATCTGCCCAATAGACCGCATGTTCTGAAAAGGGAACTTATTTACATTTGGTTATATGTTTATGACTTTTGCCACTATAAATCCATATGATGTGTCCAGTGATAAATTGCGCATGACTTGAAAAAACAAACTCTATTCGGCGTCCGTTGAATCAGATTTGTAATATTTCTTTAACAGCAAGATTGAAATATGTAATTTGCTTGATAAAAACTTAAAACTAAAAATTTTCTATTTAAGTGTATATGTTTCTTCATTAGATTGGGTCCCTAGATCAGATGTAAATTAAATGATTCAGGCTAATTTTAAGCCATAATGTACAGGTCACCTTTTAGACCTTGATAAGGTCATCTGTTTCTTTGGCAAACGGTTAACGTTTAGGGTGTCATGTAGCCAGCACAACGACCACCTGCCTTTACTTTCCCCAACTTAAGTCATGTATCCATTAGAGTTGGGTGGACTCAGGAGCGTCCTAAAAATCCCGAAATCAACAATCATATTTGTACATCAAATCAAGATCAAATCATACCAATAAAATAAAAAAAGATTAAAGAAATTTGGTCAACAGTTACTATGACATTGAAATTTGGTCAACACAACCTAGCAATATCTCTCTGAACTCTTTCTCGATAACTGAATGGATTGTCTCCCGTGTTATATCTCTTTTATTTCTCAGGATGTCTAAGCATGGGGGTACAAAACCTCAGGGCTACTGGACACTTGCACGTCCGAGGGAGGATAAAAACGGGTTTTACAAAGGAGCACCAAAAAAAAAAAGAGAAAGTAACTTTTAAAGACTAGCCTCACAGTGTATTTGATGCACAGGTCAGAATAACAAAGGATATAAAACTACAATATTAGCCACATTACTCAGACGAAGCGACTTTTGGTATTAGATCATCGTTCAAATAAACACACGCGTGGAGATCCATGCGCAGGTCATTTTCCGTTGGATTGGACTTTGAGAGAAGAATGCATGTCAAAGGTTAAACGGACAGTCTTGTTTTCTCTAATTGTCATCTGTGCGTTAAGTTATCAGCAAAAAGAAAAAAAAAACAAGCAAAATAAAAAAAAATGCTTAAAAAGAAAACAAAGTTTATATTAGGCCTAAGTGTATCAATTAGTTTGGATCAGTCATGTCATTAAATTTGTAATAAATCTAGACTAACTATGTTAAATCCGTGTGATTAGAATTTTTTTTTTTTACCAATTGTTTTTTTAAACGTAATTTCATGCTGTTAGCTTTCCCAATACGCTATGATCCTATCACTTGTCTGGACCATTTGCAAAAGGGGTAGGGGAGAAAGAACTGGTGGTATTTGGGTGATCGCTTTTTAAATGTATTTTTTTAAGGGAAAAACCTGAATTCGAACTTGTGGGCTAAAGCCATCTCGGGCTTCTGAAGCTAACGCGGTAAATACTCTACTAGCGAAAAGTCTATGAGCATGGAAGATTGTATAGTTATCTATTGTTTCTATTTCATGTTTGTGTTCACTAAGCCTCAGACGACAATCTATAAAGGGGACTGATTCAGCTTATACCACCACTTCAGTCAAGTACAAATTCCTTCCCTTCTTTGAGATACCAAACAGAATAATTTATTACCAGTAATTAAATACTTAATTAGTTAATTTTTAATTGATTCTTGTGATGTCAGGTAAAAGAAATAATTGTGCTACATTTCAGCTTGATCGGAGCAAGGGTGTCGGAGAAATAACGTGTACAAACTTTTGGCCAGACAAAGTGGGTTGATATAAGCTTCGTAAAAAAAAAAAAAAAAAAAAAAAAGCCGCTCTTTCAACATTGTGCCCTAAAATCAGGAGAATGCATAGTTCAAATTTAGAGATCTTAGACACTGTAACAGTTCTATTATAAACAGCCTTAAAATTACGAACAACTGTTCATGAAAGTTTAGGTCTCACGAACTTGTTAACTTCTATTTATAAGGTAGAAAAGATTGAATTCAATGAGCGCATGATAGGCTTTAGAAATAAACAAATGAGAGAAAGCCGAACGGAGGACACTACACCAGAAAATACCGGACGTTTGGTAACACCCAGGTTTGATAAACTCACGTGACCTTCTCCCAACTAGAGCACTCTCCCCACCTCATCACTGCGTTTAAAAATAGATAATACAGGTATAGTTATACTGACCTATATGTACTTGAAATTTCTTGACTTCTACTAAGTCAGGTCCAGTTTAGTACGGAATAAAAAAATGCCTACATTTGACCAATACAATGACCTTGGTGTACATCTAGTATCCAGCCTTTTGGTCACCATGTTGTTAACTGAACAGTTTCTTCAACAGAATGACGTCAAGTCAACTTTTCCAATCAATTCAGTCAGCTAACCTTAAAACAATAACAACTTTATCCATGTACCTGGCTAGTCCAATATTGATTTTTTAGACACCCCGTTATCCGATTCTTTACATTGTGTTCAGCTTTCATTTTCTAGATATGGATACAATAAAACTTTTAGTATTCATGCATTTCAGCATCGATTTAGTGCCAGTCTGGATTGTTGGAAATATCCTTTTTGATAGAAATAGAACATAGTCAGAAAATTCACTTGGCCAGATAAACCATCAGCATTTGAGCACAGCTTGGCTTCAGGTGAAATGTATAGATTGATTTCAAGATTGATGTTCTATACTCCAGAATTACAAGTTAACACAATATGTCATGTGCCCGTGTGTGTCTTTGTGTTGTGGTTTGTAAAATGACAGTGCTTTTGGTGTCCAGAAGTACACAGGTGCTAGCCAACACTACCAGGGGATTGGCTCACACGACACTCACTACACACAGACGCCAAAACAAATATGGAGGTCACACGGCGTTCTTTTCCCCCTCTCTTTCCCCTAGGCACGTGGATCGAGTATTGATCCGGTTACACTGAACTGGTAAGGGCAGGCTCAAAGGCGAGTAGGGGGATAGAGGCAGCCGGTGGTTGCAAATAAGGTGGCCGCAGAAATAAAAGGGGAAGGAAAAGGCGCTGACACTTGCTATGCAGTGGACGATAGTAACGTCTTGCTCAAGACGATTCATTTAGGCTAGCAATCGTAGAACTAGAGCTAGCGGATCGAATATGGCCCGCTAAAAATCAAATATCCGGCTCGCGGGCTCTCACGAGTAGATTCATTTATAAAAGAAATTATCATAATAAAAAATATATAGAAAAAAAAAACAATGGTGGAAATTTAAAAAAAAAAAAAAAACATTTACAGTTAAGATAAAAAAGACTGAAATTCACACAGTGGCATTTTGTTGGTTTTAAAAGGAGACGTGATGATAGAATAAGCATTTCAACATTAAGTCTCTATTGATTCCTTCTACTTCACCAGCAAGTCTATTAGTTCCTTTTACTTCACCAGCAAGTCTCTGTTGATTCCTTTTACTTCACCAGCAAGTCTCTATTAGTTCATTTTACTTCACCAGCAAGTCTCTATTAGTTCATTTTACTTCACCAGCAAGTCTCTATTGATTCCTTTTACTTCACCAGCAAGTCTCTATTGATTCCTTTTATTTCACCAGCAAGTCTCTATTGATTCCTTTTACTTCACCAGCAAGTCTCTATTGGTTCCTTTTACTTCACCAGCAAGTCTCTATTGGTTCCTTTTACTTCACCAGCAAGTCTCTATTGGTTCCTTTTACTTCACCAGCCTCTATTGATTCCTTTTACTTCACCAGCAAGTCTCTATTGATTTCTTTTACTTCACCAGCAAGTCTATTAGTTCCTTTTACTTCACCATTAAGTCTCTATTGATTCTTTTACTTCACCAGCAAGTCTCTATTAGTTCATTTTACTTCACCAGCAAGTCTCTATTGATTCCTTTTACTTCACCAGCAAGTCTCTATTGATTCCTTTTACTTCACCAGCAAGTCTTTATTGGTTCCTTTTACTTCACCAGCAAGTCTCTATTGATTCCTTTTACTTCACCAGCAAGTCTCTATTGGTTCCTTTTACTTCACTAGCCTCTATTGATTCCTTTTACTTCACCAGCAAGTCTCTATTGATTCCTTTTACTTCACCAGCAAGTCTATTAGTTCCTTTTACTTCACCAGTAACTCTCTATTGATTCCTTTTACTTCACCAGCAAGTCTCTATTGATTCCTTTTACTTCACCAGCAAGTCTCTATTGATTCCTTTTATTTCACCAGCAATTCTCTATTGATTCCTTTTACTTCACCAGCAAGTCTCTATTAGTTCATTTTACTTCACCAGCAAGTCTCTATTGATTCCTTTTACTTCACCAGCAAGTCTCTATTGGTTCCTTTTACTTCACCAGCCTCTATTGATTCCTTTTACTTCACCAGCAAGTCTCTATTGGTTCCTTTTACTTCACCAGCCTCTATTAATTCCTTTTACTTCACCAGCAAGTCTCTATTGATTCCTTTTACTTCACCAGCAAGTCTATTAGTTCCTTTTACTTCACCAGTAAGTCTCTATTGATTCCTTTTATTTCACCAGCAAGTCTCTATTGATTCCTTTTACTTCACCAGCAAGTCTCTATTGGTTCCTTTTAATTCACAAGCAAGTCTCTATTGATTCCTTTTACTTCACCAGCAAGTCTCTATTGATTCCTTTTACTTCACCAGCAAGTCTCTATTGGTTCCTTTTACTTCACCAGCAAGTCTCTATTGGTTCCTTTTACTTCACCAGCAAGTCTCTATTGGTTCCTTTTACTTCACCAGCCTCTATTGATTCCTTTTACTTCACCAGCAAGTCTCTATTGATTTCTTTTACTTCACCAGCAAGTCTATTAGTTCCTTTTACTTCACCATTAAGTCTCTATTGATTCTTTTACTTCACCAGCAAGTCTCTATTGATTCCTTTTACTTCACCAGCAAGTCTCTATTGATTCCTTTTACTTCACCAGCAAGTCTTTATTGGTTCCTTTTACTTCACCAGCAAGTCTCTATTGATTCCTTTTACTTCACCAGCAAGTCTCTATTGGTTCCTTTTACTTCACTAGCCTCTATTGATTCCTTTTACTTCACCAGCAAGTCTCTATTGATTCCTTTTACTTCACCAGCAAGTCTATTAGTTCCTTTTACTTCACCAGTAACTCTCTATTGATTCCTTTTACTTCACCAGCAAGTCTCTATTGATTCCTTTTACTTCACCAGCAAGTCTCTATTGATTCCTTTTACTTCACCAGCAAGTCTCTATTGATTCCTTTTATTTCACCAGCAATTCTCTATTGATTCCTTTTACTTCACCAGCAAGTCTCTATTAGTTCATTTTACTTCACCAGCAAGTCTCTATTGATTCCTTTTACTTCACCAGCAAGTCTCTATTGGTTCCTTTTACTTCACCAGCCTCTATTGATTCCTTTTACTTCACCAGCAAGTCTCTATTGGTTCCTTTTACTTCACCAGCCTCTATTAATTCCTTTTACTTCACCAGCAAGTCTCTGTTGATTCCTTTTACTTCACCAGCAAGTCTATTAGTTCCTTTTACTTCACCAGTAAGTCTCTATTGATTCCTTTTATTTCACCAGCAAGTCTCTATTGATTCCTTTTACTTCACCAGCAAGTCTCTATTGGTTCCTTTTAATTCACAAGCAAGTCTCTATTGATTCCTTTTACTTCACCAGCAAGTCTCTATTGATTCCTTTTACTTCACCAGCAAGTCTCTATTGATTCCTTTTACTTCACCAGCAAGTCTCTATTGATTCCTTTTACTTCACCAGCAAGTCTCTATTGATTCCTTTTACTTCACCAGCAAGTCTCTATTGATTCCTTTTATTTCACCAGCAAGTCTCTATTGATTCCTTTTACTTCACCAGCAAGTCTCTATTGGTTCCTTTTAATTCACAAGCAAGTCTCTATTGATTCCTTTTACTTCACCAGCAAGTCTCTATTGATTCCTTTTACTTCACCAGCAAGTCTCTATTGATTCCTTTTACTTCACCAGCAAGTCTCTATTGATTCCTTTTACTTCACCAGCAAGTCTCTATTGATTCCTTTTACTTCACCAGCAAGTCTCTATTGATTCCTTTTACTTCACCAGCAAGTCTCTATTAGTTCATTTTACTTCACCAGCAAGTCTCTATTGGTTCCTTTTAATTCACAAGCAAGTCTTTATTGATTCCTTTTACTTCACCAGCTAGTCTATTAGTTCCTTTTACTTCACCAGCAAGTCTCTATTGATTCCTTTTACTTCACCAGCAAGTCTCTATTGATTCCTTTTACTTCACCAGCAAGTCTCTATTGATTCCTTTTACTTCACCAGTAAGTCTCTATTGGTTCCTTTTACTTCACCAGCCTCTATTGATTCCTTTTACTTCACCAGCAAGTCTCTATTGATTCCTTTTACTTCACCAGCAAGTCTATTAGTTCCTTTTACTTCACCAGTAAGTCTCTATTGATTCCTTTTACTTCACCAGCAAGTCTCTATTGATTCCTTTTACTTCACCAGCAAGTCTCTATTAGTTCATTTTACTTCACCAGCAAGTCTCTATTGATTCCTTTTATTTCACCAGCAAGTCTCTATTGATTCCTTTTACTTCACCAGCAAGTCTCTATTGGTTCCTTTTAATTCACAAGCCTCTATTGATTCCTTTTACTTCACCAGCTAGTCTATTAGTTCCTTTTACTTCACCAGCAAGTCAATTAGTTCATTTTATTTCAGCAGTAATTCTCTAATAGTTCATTTTACTTCAGCAGTAAGTCTCTGTTAGGTCATTTTTACTTCAGAAGTAAGTGTATTAGTTCATTTTACTTCAGCAGTAAGTCTATTAGGTAATTTTACTTCAGCAGTGAATCTATTAGTTCATTTCTACTTCAGCAGTAAGTCTATTAGTTCACTTTACTTCAGCAGTAAGTCTCTATTTGTTCATTTTACTTCAGCAGTAAGTCTATTAATTCACTTTACTTCAGCAGTAAGTCTCTATTTATTCATTTTACTTGAGCAGTGCAGTAAGTCTATTAGGTAATTTTACTTCAGCAGTAGTCTCTTAAAGTTGGTGTTGATCTATTAAGCTTTTTTTAAAATTTATATTTTGATTATCCTATTATGGTAAAGAGAAAAGTAGCAGGTAGCAGATGGCCTCTAAAAGAGACAGTTGAAGAGCACTCACAAAGGCTGCGGGACACATATTTGAGGCCAGAAAACAGGCGCAGAAGATGTAAGGACAACTTAAATAAACCCCAACCGGACAACGGCCTTATCTGCATCAGATGTGTGAAAATATACAGGTCGCAACTGGGTTTGAGTGGCCGTGTGAAACACTGCACTCTTCAGAATCGAAGACACTGCCATTCCTTCTTCCTAAATGTTAAGTTCATTTTTCTTTAAGTTCAGCTTTAATTCAAGTTCTGCATGAACAAATGATATGCTTACAACACTTTCATTGGCGTTGCCAGTGTCGGATTTAAGAGAGGGCAGGCCTGGCTACAGCCCCCTGGGAACTCCACAAGCAAGGGGCCTCCACAAAAGAGATAAAAATATATCCGACTTTCGACGGGTCAGAAATTTTTAGCTTATTTGTTGTTTTTTTTCTACAAATTTTTTTTTTTGCGCATTTTTACGCTGTCAAAAAAATGTGATTACGTAAACGCTTTTAGCATGCACGGAAAAATTAAATACAGCTCCAGATTTACGGCAGTGCGTCTTCCAAGGGCCTTACCCTCCACAAACTAAAAAGTAAACACTTTTTAAAACTAAAATATGTATATTAAATTTAGTTTAAAGGAAAGTGAGATTAAATTTACAAGAACTCTATTTTTTTCTTCTGAACTATAGCATTCTGTTAGATATCAGTATTGTCATTCATAAAAGATCTTTTTTAAAGCTTTCGAAAATTTGTAAGGGCATCCACAAAAATCTTTCCCCGGGGGGTTCCACATACTTAATCCGGCCCTGGGCGTTTCTGTCTGGAGCTACAATGAAACTATCAATATATCTCACCATCTCCCTCTCAATTCACTCTGCCTCCAAGCTTTCCCCCCCCCCACCCCTTACTCTACGTGTTTTTCCCCCCTCTCACTTGGTGAATGGATAAGGCAATGTATATAAATGATCACTCTATAACGCAGTAGAATTAGATCTACAAAAGGCACACAAAAGATACACATAATTATCTGTTAATAAAGAAATGAGTACAAACCTATTAGTATAGCTCGCAATATAATCCACTTGGGTATATCCATATCCATGGCATTAATATCAATGCATTTAAAAAAATATCCACAGGAATAGCACAGACTTTGTTTGCAATTCGTATCACAGAAATCACTTTAACACATCACGAGAACAAACTCATTGTAAAAAAAAAAAACTAGATCTAGTAATGTCCAGTGCAAGAACCAAGTTTTGCAGTATCACTAGGGAGTTTAGGGACGTTTGTTTGTTTGTTTTTTCTCCCTTTTGAATCAAACAGTGGACAATTTCTGCCTAACATTAAACTATCTGGCAATAACTGCCTTTCGAAATAAAAAACAACAACTTTAAATTAAAACGTGTAGATTGTTTTCATTCAATATAATTTAACTAAATAAAATATTGAACTCATAATGTGCCAGGTAAATGTTAACAAACATAATTATTATTTGATTTCTATTGCTCTGATGAGACATAAGAGGCACGGTGGCTGAGTGGTGAAGCGCTTGGCTTCCGAACGGGAGGGGGGGAATTTCAAATCCTGGGAAGAATGGGATTTTTCATTTCGAGATCTTTAGGGGCCTCTGAGTCCACCCAGCTCTATTGGGTATCTGCCATTAGTTGGGGAAAGTAAAGGCGGTTGGTCGTTGTGCTGGACACATGACACTATCGTTAACCCTATGCCACAGAAACAGATGACCTTTACATCATCTGCCCTATGGACTGCATAATCTGAAAGGGAAACTGATGAGAAATAAGTTTGTCGATGATTTAGAAAAAAAAGTGAGAAGTTTTTTTCCACAAATCCTCTAGTTTCAATCATTTTTATAGTCCAATGAATCTCAATCAATCATTTTTAAAATATCAAATATAAACTAGATCTATAAGTTGGTTTAATGTGATATTGTAATGTCAAAATATCGCTGATTTCACGAGAATCAGTCACAAAAATGTTGTACACTAAATGATGCTCAAATAAAAAAGAAAAAAAAACAACCTGTATTTAAAACAAAATCAATTTACATCGTAAACATAGAAGCAAGGATTGACTATCAATACTTAGAGGAAACAAATATATTGCACAAGTAAACATTATATTTCTGCTCGCGGTGCAATCATTCCTTAGTCTATTATAGTTATCAGACTACATGGAATCCTATTGACCAACATATAATTATATTGACCAAAAATGTAATTATGTTGATCTAACATACTATAATATTGTCCAACATATAATTAGGCCTATATTGACCAACATATAATTATTTTGACATAAATATTGATCAATAATTGAACAATCAGTCACAATGATTAAAATTACAGACATATTGACCAAGCATTCGGTTATATTGACTAAACATTCAGTTCTATTTAGCCAATATTGTAGCTAGCTATACTCAGCAGTTCATTAAATGTATTCTTCTAAAAGTCTGAATGGCGAAAAGAGACCTCACGCCCACAACTCAGTGTTGGAAATAAACTCTCATTGTCGGAGGGTGGTGGAGTCAGGGCGCAGGGGGAGGCAATGACGACAGTACGCTGGGCAACGTCACAACTAGGCGATATGGATTGGTGCTTTCGAACGTAGTGCAGCACTCTCCCCCCCCCCCCCACGCACACATCCACCCACATACACACAGCCACTGCTCTTCATCCTTTGGTAGACTCCCCCACCCCTCTTTCTCCTCCATCTCTCTGTCTCTCTTTCTACTTTATAAAAAAATCATTTTCCCTTTTTGTATATTTTTGTTTTACTCGCCATCTCTTTTTAACATCGAACTATCAACGCGTTCTTTCTCTTTCATTTATAGCATGTTCCAATAGATCTATCAGATTGTTGATTATATGAAAACATCTTTCTCTTTCATTTATAGCATGTTCCAATAGATCTATCAGATTGTTAATTATATGAAAACATCTTTCTCTTTCATTTATAGCATGTTACAATAGATCTATCAGATTGTTGATTATATGAAAACATCTTTTTCTTTCATTTATAGCATGTTCCAATAGATCTATCAGATTGTTGATTATATGAAAACATCTTTCTCTTTCATTTATAGCATGTTCTAATAGATCTATCAGACTGTTGATTATATGAAAACATCTTTCTCTTTCATTTATAGCATGTTCCAATAGATCTATCAGATTGTTGATTATATGAAAACATCTTTCTCTTTCGTATATAGTATGTTACAATAGATCTATCAGACTGTTGACTATATGAAAACACTAGACATATGTTACCCGCGACCCGCGGGTCTTTATTTGCGCATTACTGTCGATATAGTCACAATTAAACGAAATAATAATGTAATAAGTAAAGCGAATGTGTCAATGTAAAAATAGTGTGAATGAAGCTATCAAATAAAAATAGCTAATAGGCTTAAATCCATTTTTTCAAATTAAAACATTTGCTTGTAGGCCTACATATATTTGATTAAAATTTGAGATGAATAGACTTAATTTTGTATGTTCATGTGTTAAAGTATAAAGTAGATCTTGAGGTAGACATAGATCTAAATCTACACTAATCTAGAGTTAAAAATTGGCTTTTATAGAGTTCATTCTGTGTTGCGCATGCGTGACCTTTTTACAAGATCGAATATAGGCCTATCTCAACACCGCTACGCAACTTTAGCGAACAGCGAACGAATGTATTAAAAATGCTTTAGAAAAACAAAATTTGAATGTTAAATTTATTAAAATATCAAATGAATGGACAATAATTAGTATGTTTATGTGCTAAAGCACAAAACTATCTTTGCGAAAAGAAGTTTTATCATCTTAGAGTTCAATAAGAGTTTTAGACCTAGACCTAGGAATAGACTCAGTAGAGAGATGTGTTAATGTGTAACCCAATTGGTAATGTCTAATGAAAGAATGTTCGCCAGGAAATCTGTCACAGATATCAGGAACTAATTTATGTAAAAAATGCTTTTGAAACACAAAATTGAAGGTTAATTTTATTATATAATGAAATCAATGGATCTTCTTTTGTATTTACATGTGTCAAAGTAAAAAACTATGTGCGCAAAGTGTATTTCTTAAAATTAGATCTAGGTCTAAATCCTTTCGATCTTTTCTCATGTTAACATTGTTAACCATGGCCTAGATCCATAAAATACTATAGCTGTAATAGAGTCGGACAACTTTTTTTTTTTTGAGGGTCTTAAGTTTGTTTTAGGGCTACAATACATACACTACGGTCTAAGTTAGCACCCAAGGAACATTCCTGCCTAGTTTTATAAAGATTGGTCAAGCGGTTTTGATGTCTATAAGTAACATACATACATATACCTCACATTCTACTTTATAATATAGAAGATCTTTCTCTTTCCTATATAGCATGTTCCAATAGATCTATCAGACTGTTGACTATATGAAAACATCTTTCTCTTTCCTATATAGCATGTTCCAATAGATCTATCAGATTGTTAATTATATGAAAACACCTTTCTCTTTCGTATATAGCATGTTCCAATAGATCTATCAAACAATAACATCTCTCTAACTCCACTTTCTCTTTCTCTCACTTTTTCTACTAGATCTACATTATTTCTCATTTGCTCTTTTTCTCCGAGTCTCTTATTTCACATCACTTTCGTTTCTCTTCTTATCTCTCATTCTTTCTCGTATTCTGGGGCGCGGTGGCAGAGTGGTTAAGCGCTCGGCTTCGAACCTGGAATCCAGGTTCGAATCTCGGTGAAGGCTGGGATTTCGGGATTTTTAGGGCGCCCCTTAGTCCACACAACTCTAATGGGTATATGGCTTTAGTTGGGGAATGTAAAGGCGGTTGGTCGTTGTGCTGGCCACATAACACACTGCTTGTAATCTGTTAGCCAAAGAAACAGATGACCTTCACATCATCTGCCCCAAAGATCGCAAGATCTGAAAGGGAAACTTTACTTTGTTTCTCTCCTCTTTTCTACCCCCCCCCCCCCAATAAAAAAAGGAACGTTTCGTACAAAGAGAATGTCCACACGTCTCTTCCACCAAATAAACATTCAAGAAACGAACACACACACACACTAACACACACAGCCCTGCTCGAACACGCGCTCAAAGAGCAGGTCTTCACATCGATCATCTACAGAAGGTTCTGAGACACGAGTTTCAAACCTGTAAGCCTATTTTTTGATATTTTTTTTATTATCAAGAATTGGCACCACTACACATATTGACATTAGCAAATCTGGGCACCACTACACATATTGACATTAGCAAATCTGGGCACCACTACACATATCGAGTATTAGTGACATTACCAAATCTTGGCACCACTACACATATTGACATTAGCAAACCTGGGCACCACTACACATATTGACAATACCAAATCTGGGCACCACTACACATATTGACATTAGCAAATCTAGGCACCACTACACATATTGACATTAGCAAATTTGGGCACCACTACACATATTGACATTAGCAAATCTGGGCACCACTACACATAATGACATTAGCAAATCTGGGCACCACTACACATATTGACATTAGCAAATCTGGGCACCACTACACATATTGACATTACCAAATTTGGGCACCACTACACATATTGACATTAGCAAACCTGGGCACAAATACACATATTGACATTAGCAAATCTGGGCACCACTACACATATTGACATAAGCAAATCTGGGCACAACTACACACATTGTGATTAGCAAATCTAGGCACCACTACACATATTGACATTAGCAAATCTGGGCACCGCTACACATATTGACATTAGCAAATCTGGGCATCACTACACATATTGACATTACCAAATCTGGGCATCACTACACTGGATGCTTTAAAAAAACGAGACATCTATACACCACAGAGTCATTTCAAACAGAAGTTTTCTCCCCTGCTACGATAGACCAACATAGAATCTAGAACAAAATTACATCTTTATAGATCATTAGATCTAGCCCATTTTTTGAAAATCGTACACCAGATACCTAATCGATTTTAACTCCACTCCTAGATCTAGTTACGCACTAATTCCGCTTTCTGTGTCATGGTGACCAGTTAGTAATAAGTTTGAATAGAAAGATTGCTAATAGCATCATTAAACATTTAGTTCAAGGATACAATCGTATCGATGTAGATCTAGATCTTAATCAACAATTGTGTCATCATAGAGTATAGACTAGCATGTATTTAATATTTCATACTAATACGCTTTGAAAAGCACTCAGGGCGATCAGCTTACATATCCAATAGCACATTAAACAATAACAACACCTTTCGAATAGCACATAAAAAAATAACACGTTTTGAAAAGCACACATCAAAATAACACACGTGTCCAAGAATACACATGCAAATAAAACTACACACATCGTTTTCTGTCTAATGATTGGGATTTTTCTTTTAAAAGCAGACGGCGTTTTTTTTTTTTTAACTGCTGTATTTATTGGCAGGATTTGATGAAGGCAGGCTTGGGAAGATTGAATTCACTGGCACACCTGTCGTCTGAAACGGTTTGTTGACCGCCACGCATGAATAATTTAACGGGAGAATTAATACTATTTCAGCCAACCATCTGACCTCGTGAAAACTAAATTATTAATTTGGAAAATGGACTGCATTTATTGCTTACTAAAATTAGGGTGCAAATCTTTTGATGTGTATATAACTATCAGCAGTAGCGAGGCGAGGTTTTATCATCTGGGGCGGGCAATGAGTATTAAAATAATATACATATTGAATGTTTAAATTATTATGAATATTGACATTAGAATACATGGCGCCGCGATTTGGAAGCAGATGCCATACAGATGGGCAAGACATGGGAACAGTTGGAGAGACTCGCCCAGAACCGAGACTCCTGGAGGAAGCTGGTTGGTGGTCTATGCCCCAGAAGGGACCACAGGCAGAGATGAGATGAATACCCATAGTACAATCACTAGACTTAGAGAAACTTTAGGGCATAACTAAAAGGTAAAGATTATAAAAAAAAAAGACACGAAAAAAACAACAACTGCATTTGGTATCCAGACACATGAAGCAAAACGACTGACAGATATGGACTTTGCAGACGATATAGCATGACCCGGAAATACAATCTAATGCATACATTGATGGCGGCGGAGGGCCTCGATAAAGACGCACTCCGACTAAATTTTAATAAAACCAAAGCTATTCGTATTGGCTTAAAGGTTAACAAATATCCTCGACAACACTTAGGTACACAGAGATGGAAGAGATAGAACAGTTCACACATTTAGGCAGCGTCGTCACAAGCGACGGAGATGCATACCGTGATGTTGCATGTCGGAAAGCAGAAGTCGTCTTCCAAAAACTACGATCTATCACTGACCTGTAACGTTGCAGGTCAGTGTTGTGGCCTACCATGACAAATGGTCTTGATGCCTTATGAGAGACATGTCTAGTTCTACAGCTTAACTTTGGTATCTCTAAGCTCTATTCGATATTCCGGTATGTTTTACGCAGGCTACTCCTGTAAAGCCCATATTCAGTCATAAGATCAACTAGAAATCTGATCACTTATTGAGAGCTTGTTTACGTATTATATGTGTGTTGCTAGAAATAAATGATGTATATAATATATATCAATCACCTTGTAATTATCATTTATGGTTGGAAGAATACTACAGTTACAGATTATTTTTTTTACAAAATTTATATCAGGTCCCTGTTTCTGTCCAACTGGCACAAATCTTGTAATCGTTTTTTCTCCCCATTCTCGGATAAAGTTGAAACTTTGCACAATTATTCATCGTCAATGACATAACATGAATCAATTAAAAAAAGCAATTAATTAACCTATTAGCTGTTATTAATTAATTTTGTTTCATAAAGAATGATGGAGATAAATCTCATAGCATTGATTGATATGGCAGTAAATGTGCGGTTCATTCCGTTATGTGAGCTTGTTTTAAAAAGTAATTTTGTAATATATTGCCTGTTCTTGTTTTTTTTACTGCTAGCATGTGATCAAATCATTCCTGTTACTCCATGACAATGAATAGCTTTTAAATGCTTACACATTTACATTTAAAGCGAAGAAGTTTGTTATCGCCTCCCTTAGCCAGTTAGAGCCCTAGAAGGACTCCGTGGGTACTTATAACCTAATGACAAATAAAAAAACTTAAGGACATAATTATTGCACAATTTCCAGGGTTGATATTGCATGAATATTTACAATATGTTTAGAATCCCAATTTACGTATTAAATGTTCGTTAATGTAAATCCATTTATTTGTTGTTGTAGTTGGTTTTTTTCATTGGAAGGGTGTTTCCTAGAAAATGTTACATTTTAAAGGTTCTCTTTGGAAATAATATTGGAGAAGCAGTAGGAGAGGCAGTAGGTTTCCTCTCCATCCATCAATGAGGTCTGAAAGCGCGCTGTAAGACCCCCTCCTCCCGGTCAGGGACTCTGCCTTAGCGCCTGCGTGAACTTCAGAACTCACTTTTTCTCACAAAGCGCAGTCAAACAAAGTTTAAGTCAAAATAAAAAAAAAGAAAAAAAAAGAGGGGACTGGCCGATATTAAATTGTTTTGTTGCAATAGAGCAAACAATTTATTCAAATTCAAATAGAAATAGTCGCAGATCAAATCAAGTCTAAGAAAGGAGGAAGCAGCATTGGTCAATACTGTTATGCGAAAACATAAGAGTTACTTATAACGCATGGATGGCTGCCTGGTCGTGGGGTTTGCACGCTGGACTGTCGTTCGGATTTATCGATGATCCCGGGAGGTTTGGACCAGGAAGTAAATTATCAACTCTGAAGGAACATCCGAAACATGTCAAACATTTTACAAACATTTTTGCGTGTACGTCTGAAGTTTAGGTTATTGTAGGAAGAGTATCTTTGTGTTAAGTAAGGCGTCTTGCCACAAATGCCGACAATATATAACTATTTACAACAGTCAGGAGAAGTTTGTCCATTTTCTACATAAGAAAGTCGAGAAGAAACACGTTAGCGGAGACGTTTTGAAATTCAAAAAGTTTTAAGCCGATAAGATGCAGACGCCTCTCGTGAAAAATGGTTTACATTTTAAAAGATCATTATTAGAAGATGAAACGACTTTTTAGAGATTTCACTCTGTTAAACGTTGGTAATAATGTCATTTTACTTGGTTAAAAAATCAAATATGGATTGATAACTACAATGGAAATAAAACTTTTTTGCTCCTTGAAAAAAGAAAAAGACCGGCTCTGCGCCCCTCTTTTGTTAGAATTTGGCGCCGCCTTGAGAACAACTTCGCGCGTGTACTTAAAAATAAAATATACTTTTTTTTTCTCTACATTCAAATGTAGGCCTATTTATTCAATGAATGTGAATAGATTAAGAGATTCATTCAAATATATTTATTCACAACTAAAAAAAACAACTAGACACACACACTTACACGCACATACACATACATCTGTAAACTCAATCACTACTGCATACTTTGCATACAAATACATTCATTGCAACAGATTATCCATTGCACACACACACACACTCTCGAGCATAGCCTATTTTAATCTAGGTCTACATAATTTGAAAACATAAAATGATATAAAATAACTTTTAAAAAAAATTATAACATTATAATATTTGAAGAAAAAAAATCTCTTATCAAGAAAAATGTAACCTTTCTAACATGCAGATATGATTACGTTAACCAAAAATAACCCTTTTTATTTGTTAACAGGTGTATCACATGAATAAAGAAAGATATGTCTACAGTTAGATATAGACATCTAGTAGTTACTTGACAAATATTTGTGTGAACTAAAAGTGTAGACTAAACTTTGGCTATTTGTTAACTAGCTAGTTTTTTTTTAATTGAATGGGAGTATCATAGGCGGATCTATTTTCTATTCATTTTTAGTAGGCCTACTCTTAACCAATGTCCCGAGAATACCGGGAGCGGATCTAGATCTATATCACATGGGCATTGCAGAATGACCCAATTCAAAACGTCACAATAAGAAATTCAAGAAAAAAAAAAACTCTACACAAAATTCCGTTAAAATAAAAGTCACAAACCTCGAATAAATATAATAACTCTATTGCTTCCTCTAGATCTCATATCTAATAAACATTATGTCATTATTGAATAGAATTTAAAACCTATACGACAATGGAGATCTTGATGAAAACACAATAGCTCTATAGGAATTGGTCACTTCTGATATAAACACACATCTTTATCCATATTACGTTTATAAAATCCAAAAGAAGAAGTGTCACTAGAATCAACCCAGAAAGAGGCATTCAATGAAGAAAAAAATCCCTTATTCCGTCGTCCATTCTCGGCTTCTAGCTTGTTGCAGACGAACAACAAGCGAGACAACCACTAAAGGAATCCAATGGGGAGAAAATAAAAAAACTGGCCACTTTGAAGCAAGCAATTTCTGCTGCCTTCTGCATTTCGATCCGTTGTCACATTTGTTGGCCAGAAATAATAATTTTTTAAAAAGTCATTTTACTCACATTAACACTAATTTTTCAACTAAATCTTATTTTTTTTAAATGATTATTTAATTATATTTTAAAAATAAAAATAAGAACTCTGATTAAATTGTATTTAATCCATTTTTAAAACTTCTAGTTTTAATGTGAATATGAAACATGATACAGTAAGACTATCAGTTTATTGAGCAACTTACTTAGTCTTACGATAATGCTAGTTCCAACCCTCTCCCCCCTAAAAATGATTAAAACGCTATTAGCTCATTATGCTAAACAAATAGATAATTTCTCGTAGATTATGTTACAGCCCTACTATCTATGTAGGCCATGTCAAAAAATATATAAATTAGAGTTTAACTTACATCCGCCTATGTATCTATTAATAAAATATTAAGGTTCCAAATATATTTTTTTTTATAAATCTTACTAATTAATTAGAATCTTTTTATATTCGTATGACATTAGGGCCATGTTCATCTGTATTTATTTATAGGCCAAAAGTAGCAAGCTCATGGCCTAACAGGCAACTTTTTTTTTTTTTTGTCCTTTTGTTTTATGGTTTAGTCTTCTGTGAGATGGAATAAGACACGACCTACGTCGAGAAAGCGAAGCGGGGAGGGACAAAGAGTTTTGGGGTGGGGGGGGGGGGAACATACATGGATAAAAGTAAAGAAAGAAGAGAAAAAAAACAAGAAAGAAAGAGATGGTTGAGGGTTAAATCTTCTCATCAATGGAGAGCGTGAGTAGAAAAGGTAACAGAGGAGGAGGGGCAGGCGGTTTGGAGGTGACCTTTCTAACCGGTCAAATCAATACTTCTTCTAAATATGGCCAAACTACGCCAGTGTCACCATGGCAACGCGGCAGGGATCAATAGTCCGCCCCAACGTCTAGCTACTAGCCTACCTTCTGTGGAGTGAATGCGTGCTGATGCTTGGAGTGAATGTGTGTTGGTGCTTGGAATCGATGTGCCTCTCTTTTCAACATCTCCCCACCTCTCTCTCTCTCTCTCACTGGCCATTCTCTCTTTTTCTTTCCTTTTATGCCTCTTTATTTTTTTCCTGTCTTTATCTTTGCTTCGCTTTATCTCTCCATCTCTCTCTCATTCGCTATTCACTCTTTTCTTTCTTTTTTAAATCTCTTATCCTACCCAACTCTCTTTCTCTCTCTCTTTCTCTCTCTCTCTCTGGCAGCGGCTTACTTTTTAAAAATTTGCAATTACAAATAATTAATATCACAATATTTGATCACCGACAGTTGCTCACACCCTTCATTAATCAAAACACATACACATGAACTAATGAACATGCAGCACAATGCTACACACTTAAAAGTACGCGTACCCGACACACGGGTCAGGTGCACATTTATGTCAAGGACAGCCATGCGGTCACACTGGATACTCACCCACGCATAAAGCAACACCAGTGACTGACTAAATACATACACTTAAAACATTCCACTGACCTATTTGGTCCGAAACTTGATACAGAGACAACATAAAGAAATGAAAGAGGTTATTGAAAATAGCAAAAATTAAAGAAATAAATTTTTAACTGCAACATAGTGAAGAACAGATGTGTGTGTTGTGTGTGTGTGACTTATAAAACACACACATTAATGCTCATGATTCCAGAACGTTAGCATGTCACAATGCGCACATCGTTTCTAAAGGGGCCGTTTTTATGGCGGAGACCTGAACGCATGATGTGGTACAGAGAATGAATATGGGGTAGTTTCTTCGGTGTGCTTGGCTTTCGGCCACGCTTCTAAATCAAGCTTCTTGGGAAACGAGACATCGGTAGGGATGTTGAGATCTGTTTGAATCTTTTTTTCCCAGACAGAAGTTTATTTAGACAGGCAGATGGAGTCAAGCTTTCATAGGCCTAGAGTTACAGAGTCTTTGACTCAACTCTTGGGACAAGCTTCCATAGACCTAGAGTTACAGAGTCTTAGACTGCACTCTTGGGACAAGCTTCCATAGGCCTAGAGTTACAGAGTCTTAGACTCCACTCTTGGGACAAGTTTCCATAGGCCTAGAGTTACAGAGTCTTAGACTGCACTCTTGGGACAAGCTTCCATAGGCCTAGAGTTACAGAGTCTTAGACTCAACTCTTGGGACAAGCTTTCATAGGCCTAGAGTTACAGAGTCTTAGACTCAACTCTTGGGACAAGCTTCCATAGGCCTAGAGTTACAGAGTCTTAGACTCAACTCTTGGGACAAGCTTCCATAGGCCTAGAGTTACAGAGTCTTTGACTCAACTCTTGGGACAAGCTTCCATAGGCCTAGAGTAACAGGGTTTTAGACTCAACTCTCAGGGCAATGAAATAGAAAAAGTTTACACACGCTCTTTCAGAAACAAAGATTGTTACGTCCTAGGCCAAGCCTAGAATATCAGAGAACCGAGGAGCGAAAATTGCATACGGGCAAAAACCAAAAGGCATGCGACCCAAACGTCCCAAAGGCATACCCCGAATGCGATGGATTGAAGATGTGGAGGTAGATCTGCAACAGCCTGGGTTAGGGCCTGGAGACAAAAGGCCCAGGAGAGATCTGAATGGTTGGATGTGTTGAAGCAGGACAAGACCCTCCATAGGCTTTAGCGCCATTGGGGTGGGTGGATGGATTACTTTAAATTAGGCAAGTAGGCAAACTTAATCTTGGTTATTGATATGAATTGACCTAGGCTATGTTTCAATGTCCACTCGTTAGGGTTGTTTTAATGACCTTAAAAAGATTTTAGGAAGCTTTAAAAAAAACTTGTTATCACGAGGTCCTCAGGGCTCGCAAAGATATTTCTTCAGGGAAAAGTACTAGGGAAAAGAAGAAGATACAGAGAGAAAGCGATTGGAAGACAGTGTCAAAGAATGGACGAACATGTCAGTGAAAGAGATTCTACTCAAGGAGAAACACACAGAGGAATGGAGAAAGACGGTCGACAGATCATGTGTGGTGCTCCAATGGTCAAGCTTTTAGAGAAAGAGAGACAATATGATGTTACATCTATGTTTCTGGGGGTGGGGTTTCAAAGATCGATGTCTGAGACTAAAACTAAAGCAAAAGACAGAGAGGAATGGAGAAAGACGGTCGTGGTGCCCCAACGGTCCAAGAGACTAATGGAAAAGGTAAAATGTCTGAAAAACGCAGGAAGACAGATTTTTTCTGAAAAAATCTACTAAATCTAAGTTTCTGGGTATTTCAGTACCATACAATTTATAATGAACATTAAGATTCTCACTGATATAGATATCTTGTTTAGTGTTTATTGACTACACATTAAGTTTGTTAACCTGGCACCTATCTAGTCAAGGTTTCCTTATCTAATAATTCAAAGTATGCTGTAGTATTTGTTTGTTTGTTGTTTGTTTGTTTTTTGTTTGTTTGTTTGTTGCTTGTTGTTTGTTTGTTTACGTTTCGGATGTGACTTCAGATTTGAAGATTATTGCATCCTAGTTTAAGCAATCAGCAAGACGGCGGTAGATTGCGGCGCACAGGGTTCGAACCCTAGACCGTCGAGACGATCGACGACAGTCCATATCGTATACCACACGACCAAGCAGAAATCAGAATGTAGGATCACGTGGTCTGATCAGCAACACAAGTTGATCTCAAACTTATGCTTGACACTAGTTGCATCGCCCACCCCCCTTTTTTTTACATCCCAAAAATATGGGTCTTTAGTACGAACTATTGATTGTTACTGGTCAACTTTATCTTAATCCCAGAGATCAATACTTATGGACGCCTCGATCAGAAGCCTGGGGGCGGTTACTTCAATTAAAATGTGTGGGGAAATAGCACGGGATTTCGCTCCCCTGTTTTGAATGATACTACCATCTCAATTAATTTTTTTCTCGTAACCAACCAATCTCTATAGGAAATCTTCTAGATCTTATTGGAATCGATTACATTTAGAAAGTGCTTAAATCGAGTAAATGGTTAGGTCACGACTGAAAAACAAACAAGGTCACAAAGACAGTTTGTGTTAAAACATAAAGTTTCAACTTGATCCGATAATGGGGAGTGGGAGAAATACCATGTTCGAAATTTGTACCAGACAGACAGTGAGTTGATATAAGATTTGTGAAAAGTAAAGTAGCAATTATTAATAAAATACTGAACCGTAATATAGGCACATTTTGTATTCCATATGCTATAACTAAAATTACTAATGCTATTTGGGCATGGAATGGGTTGCCTGTATTAGACTTGAAAACTAAAGACTTAAGAAGAGTTTACGTCACTGATTAACAAGCATGTGTAGATTGACACGTGGATACGCGTAGGACGTAATTATCTCCTTTTTGAAATAACGTCTATAATTTATAAGATGAGTGTATTACTGCAGTTGAGTTCTTCGAGTCATTGGTACAAATCAGATAACTATTACTAGTAGACAACACATTAGGTAACCATTTAAAGGAAAATAGAAAAAAAAACGTCTTTCCGACTTGGGAAGAACCCCACATTACGTTCGTTGGGACTAAGTTCAAATCCCACACAACAGTTACATGAAAACAACAAAAACCAGATTGCCAATATGTTACCAATGTTATCGCTGACAACCCCAAAGCTTTTTTTTACTGACTCCCAAAACTCACACTAATGTATAGTCATAAAGATTGATATGAAAAATAAGTAGATATACACAGGACAGGATTTTTTTATAACCAGGGCCTCACCCTTAATTAGCCCTTCCCTTTCTTCTTCTTCGTTCTCATTTTACATGTCGGAGGGTTCAGATCAGTAATCATATATCTGAGATGAACCGCGCAGTGGTTTCCAGATCAGGCTGTTTTCAGTACAGTTTTTGCTCTATAGGAGGGTTTTGGGGCCAGAGTCTTTTTCGGGCCTCTTGATAACCAGACCCCCCCCCCCCCTAATTTAACAAAATATTGTATTAAATATAAAAAGAAATGTGATTAAATTAACCTATTTCTTTTTTTTTTTAAATAGGTCATGCTTTTAGGTGTTATCAATAATATTAAATGTATATACATTGAAGCTTTAATGGGTAGGTAGAAGGGGGGGGGGGGGGGTAGGAGCTTTGTTAAAAATCCTGGCCAGTACCTCCACTTACTAAATTCAGGCACTGCGGCATACATACAGATTATAGTTACTGTCAAGATAAATGTATTTATTATAATAATAAATCTTGTCTTCGAGTCCGAAGATTAATGAGGAATGCAATATTTCTCGTGGCTACGCAATCCCAGCTGTGACCTACATATTTTGCCACATCCAGGGCATAACCATTGTCCGCCGGTGGTTGATTAAGATTTTCTTTTCGCCGCCTGCGTCTGTCTGATTAATGTCACGTGGTGGCCTACTAGTTAATTATTCCAGCAGTTCGTGGAAAACATATTTAGGTGGTTCCACGGAAACCAGTTTGGGAAAAACTGTCCTAGACCACACAGAAAAAAAAATCTTTCAAGTAGGCATTGTTAAATAGCAAATGCATCGCTAACCAGGGTGACGTGACAACGCACAACCACAACAAAAAACAACAAACACAGCAGCAAAAAGCACAAAAACTAAAAAAAAAAACATGTAGTTTGGCAGCAATATTTAACTTAGCATTAACATTTAACTTCGTCTTAACACGAAGCTTCCTTAACGTTGGCATGTAGATCCTCCTTAGCGTAGCAAAGACATTGAAAGATTTACTATTATTTATTTTTTTTGTAGATCTATTATTTCATTTCGTTTTGTTTAGAAAGATTATGAAAAAAAATCGTATTGTTACCAAACAGGTTATTATAAAAATAGATTCAATTTGCTGACATTTTGTAGATCTACTTGTGAGCGTATAGACTCTAAATTGACAATTTACCCATTCGATCCACCTACCCATATAGTCATTTCTGCAATTGTCAACCTCTCAAATCTATCCTTTTTGGTAAAAAATAGCATTATATTAAAAATACATAAGGTGAATAGCTCCACATTCCACATATACAGTCATATCTAGCGATACTGTAAGATTTATTTCCCCCTTCTCGATATTAAACAAAAAATAATTAATTACCACTATTTAATTGGCAAGTTGATTTTTTTTTTATTGATTCATGTTTTGTTTGGAACAATGAATAAGTGTGCCAAGTTTAAACTTCATCCGAAAGTGGGAAGTGGGAGAAATCACGTGTTCAAAAAGTATAGACTACCAGACAAACAGACAGGGAGAGTTGGTAAATGCTTTGTTACAAAACCAACCTGGATAACCCAATACATACAAATTAAGTTAAATTGTCATGAAACATTTGAATGTTTTGAATGAATCTGTCTGGTTGTAAATATAACCCAATAGACTGAAAGATAATGAATTCTTTAATTACGACATCAACTAGATTATTTATAGTTCTGGATCTAATTAGCACGTAAACTTGAGCTAAAAATAAGATTAATGAAGTATTACTTGGTATTAGGATTTTTTTAATAAAGTTTAGAACAAAGTTGTTACTGACCTTTGAACTTGATGATTTTAATCCGTAAGAAATAAAGAATTAGATACACCTTTTAAACAAATATTGAAAGGTCTAAGACAATGTACTAAATAGGCCTCATAAAGAGACGAGTCGTGCCCGTTAGAAGACGGTAGGATACTTTCATTGGAGGGCTGCTTCTGTCAACAATACACTTCCTCTAGCCCCCACCCACCCCCACCTACGTTTTCCACGCTGACCTCAGCTTTCTTTTTCCACCTGTGGCGTTTGAGATTTTTTTCTTTTTTATATTCTCGAGAGAAGGAGCTACGCGTCTGTTATCTCTAGTGGCTACTTGGCGTTTAGACAAAAATACGATCTCATTGTCCTCTTATAGTTATGTCATTCCTACACACACACCAATATATGTGGACACGCAGACACACACAGACAGCATGCCAACACATTTTCAAACTTTAAAATTAAAAAAAAAATTGAATAGAAATGTTTGGACACGAAGATAAAAAGTAAAAAAAAAAAAAATATCACAAGTATGTGTAGGGGCGAGAAAAACAAATACAAAAACCGCGAGCCTGTCCATGCCTTGGTGATACACGGTGCACCTGGGCGAGAAAATAAAGAAGGGGGGATAAACCTGAAATTCTGACCTCGACGACGCTAGTGACTAATGCGACACATTAACTACCTGCGTGTGTGTGTGTGTGTACAATCTCAGTCAAAACTAGGCGGTTCGTCTTAGTAAAAAGATAAATGGGAAAAAAGGGGGATAGGGATGAGGACGCTCTCAAGAGTGACCTTTCCAGAGTTCACAAAAAAGTGAATCACTGTCTCATCAATGTCTCATAGATAGCCTACATTTTATCTTTCATTTCTCTGCCCCGTGTATTAATTCTTACTGTCTTGATTCTACTGTCTCCATGTCTCAATTCTTAATGTCTCCATGTCTTAATTCTTAATGTCTCCATGTCTCAATTCTTAATGTATCCGTGTCTGAATTCTTGCTGTTTCCGTGTCTTAATTCTTAATGTCTCCATGTCTTAATTCTTAATGTCTCCGTGTCTTAATTCTTAATTTCT
The DNA here is from genome assembly GCA_030265305.1 of Biomphalaria pfeifferi. Lineage (NCBI taxonomy): Eukaryota > Metazoa > Mollusca > Gastropoda > Planorbidae > Biomphalaria > Biomphalaria pfeifferi. The sequence goes on along the minus strand of JASAOG010000321.1, from coordinate 107,783 downwards.
CCGTGTCTCAATTCTTACTGTCTCAGTTCTTACAGTTCTTAATGTTCCGTTCCGTGTCTTGACACTTAATGTCTCCGTGTCGTAATTCTTTTTGTTTCTTACAATTTGAGGACTACCTTAATATAAAACTGATTTTCAACGTTAGCATTATGCCCCGGATTAAAAAAAAACAAAAAAAAAACAAGGTTACAAAGAGAGTTTGTGTGGAAACACAAACTCAAAATAGACCCCCGAAGTGATCCACCTAGAGTCCTGACCAGGATTCGAACACATGATATAATTTTAAAAACTAGATGGTTCACTTTCGGAAAAGAAAAAAGTAACCGTTGCATCAGAACTTTGAATGATCTAAAATATTATGATGTCCGATTTTCAGACGGACAGACAGGTCACACAAAACTAATAGCGTCTTTTCCCCTTTCAGGGGCCGCTAAAAAACAAGAAAAAATTTAGGAAATTGTTTTCTTTGAACTGTGTTGGCTATACCCGGACTTGTTCATGAAGAAGGCTGTCGTAAAAACTTTTTTTTTTCAATGTATAAGTTCGTGTGTTTAAATCAGTAGATACGAGAGGTGCTAATACGCCATTGCAATAAGCGACAGATTAAAAGCGAACATTTTCACAATTAAGCGATTTGAGCCGATTCCAGCTGGATGGAGGACATCACCGAAAAAAAAACGGAGGACATTCATCCTTTGCTAGACATAAGGTTACCCTATCTTATCTTATATTATACAAACGTTACTTCAAAAAGAAGATGATTACGTCCTACATGTCACGCATCTAGTCATGCATGTTAACCAATGACTTAAATTCTGCCAAGTCATTGGTTTTCCTGGCTGGCTCAGGCAACCAATTCCATGCTTTAATAGCACTAGGGAAGAAGGAGCATTTGTACAAATTTGTCCTAGCATATGGAACTAGGAATGTGCTTTTATCTTTGTGTCTTTGTGAGTATTTTATTAGATTTTCTTTTTGTATTTGGAGATTATATCTTAAAAAACTATTTAACTAAGACACTAATAACCTAAAATTAAAAATTATCATTTAACTTAATTTAGCATTATATTTCCATTAATTAATATAACTTATCAACTTTTAGTCTAGGACTACTCTGTCTCATTTCTTCACGTGAATATATTAATAATTATATAGATCTAGGTCTATAGTAGCCTAAGATATAGTTGTAAATACAGATCTATAAAATATACTTCTAGTTTAGGCATAGAAATAATTACTAATCCTAGTCGCAAAGTGGACAACACAAAAGAAAAAAAAAATCTTCTCTCCAGGTACTTTGTTTTCTAAAAAATTGCTGGAAAATTGAGCTTTAAATGAATTTCATGTGAATCGAATGGCTGCTTGTCGTGTGGTTTTACGCGCTGGACTGTCGTTCAGATTTATCGATGGTCCAGGGTTCAAACCCTGCCCGCTCCCATCCCCCGTCGTCCTGCGGGAGGTTTGGACTAGGAAGTAATTATCTTCAACTCTGAAGGAACATCCGAAACATGTAAAACATTTTTTTTTTGAGATTGTGCTCATTAAGTCTAAGATTATGTTTACATCCACGTCTGCTAAAGAGTCGTACTGAGACATTTCATGACGCAATAGATGTGTGTGTGTGTGTGTTTGTCAAGGAACGCATTTAGTTTTTAAGATAAGAAAAGATAAGCTTTTGAAAACGAACAGTTTGTAATTTTTCTATATTCATTTCATTATCTCAACAAATGGATTTCAATTCTCTATCGAGTGTTAAAAAAAGAGAAATATTGTGTGTGTGTGTGTGAGTATGTGTGAAAGAGAGAGAGAGAGAGAGAGAGAGGAAGAGACTACATGTAATCAGTGGAAAAAATAGGTCAAGGGAGACAATGCTATTTTTTTGTCATTTTCTCCGATTGAGCTATGACTGTACCTAGTGATTCACCCTGGCGTTACGTCACGACACCCGAAGAGTCGGTGATTAACGTACCTGTGGCCTTCAGATCAGATTAGATTCTAGAATCGAGTCAATAACGAAAACATTCGTCGCCCGAAATTCAATGTATGTCACCCATTTGACCACACCCTTAGATTGTTGATGGAAAATTATTTTAACCTTGCATTGTATCTTCTAACGTACACTTTACAATATCCGAAAGTATATGATCTATAAATGGAATAAAAATGGGTTTTCATTTTCATGCCATTTCTTGCTTTTGTTCTTTTTAATATTTCATTTTTGTCTTTGTAAGGTGTTACTTTTGTGAGTTGTTATTTTTAGTGAGGTGTTACGTTTGTTATATGATACTTTTGTAGAGTGTTACTTTTGTGAGGTGTTATTTTTTGTGAGGTGTTACGTTCATTATGTTACTTTTGTAAAGTGCTATTTTTGTAAGGTGTTTTTGTGAAGTGTTACGTTTGTAAGATGCTACTTTTGTAAGGTGTTACTTTTGTAAGGTGTTATTTTTGTAAGGTGTTTTTTGTGAGGTGTTACGTTTGTTATGTTACTTTTGTAAGATGTTACTTTTGTAAGGTGTTATTTTTTGTGAGGTGTTACGTTTGTTATATGCTACTTTTGTAAGGTGTTATTATTGTAAGGTGTTATTTTTTGTGAGGTGTTACGTTTGTTAAATGTTACTTTTGTAAGCTATTACTTTTGTAATGTGTTATTTTTTGTGAGGTGTTACGTTTGTTAGGTTACTTTTGTAAGGTGTTACTTTTGTAAGGTGTTATTTTTTGTGAGGTGTTACGTTTATTATGTTACTTTTGTAAGGTGTTATTTTTGTAAGGTGTTATTTGTGAGGTGTTACGTTTGTTATATGTTACTTTTGTAAGCTGTTACTTTTGTAATGTGTTATTTTTTGTGAGGTGTTACGTTTGTTATGTTACTTTTGTAAGGTGTTATTTTTTGTGAGGTGTTACGTTTGTTATATGTTACTTTTGTAAGGTGTTACTTTTGTAAGGTGTTACTTTTGTAATGTGTTATTTTTTGTGAGGTGTTACGTTTGTTATATGTTACTTTTGTAAGGTGTTACTTTTGTAAGGTATTACTTTTGTAAGGCGTTTTTTTGTGAGGTGTTACGTTTGTTATATGTTACTTTTGTAAGGTGTTACTTTTGTAAGGTATTACTTTTGTAAGGTGTTTTTTTGTGAGGTGTTACGTTTGTTATATGTTACTTTTGTAAGCTGTTACTTTTGTAATGTGTTATTTTTTGTGAGGTGTTACGTTTATTATGTTACTTTTGTAAGATGTTATTTTTGTAAGGTGTTATTTGTGAGGTGTTACGTTTGTTATATGTTACTTTTGTAAGATGTTACTTTTGTAAGGTGCTTTTTTGTGATGTGTTACGTTTGTTATATGTTACTTTTGTAAGCTGTTACTTTTGTAAGGTGTTATTTTTTGTGAGGTGTTACGTTTGTTATGTTACTTTTGTAAGGTGTTATTTTTTGTGAGGTGTTACGTTTGTTAAATGTTACTTTTGTAAGGTGTTATTTTTTGTGAGGTGTTACGTTTGTTAAATGTTACTTTTGTAAGGTGTTATTTTTTTGTGAGGTGTTACGTTTGTTATATGTTACTTTTGTAAGGTGTTACTTTTGTAAGGTATTACTTTTGTAAGGTGTTACTTTTGTAAGGTGTTACTTTTGTAAGGTGTTATTTTTGTGTGAGGTGTTACTTTTGTGAGCTGTCTTTTTTGTGTGAGACGTTACGTTTGTTATATGTTACTTTTGTGAGGTGTTACTGGATTTCTGGATTTTAAGGACTATCCTGAGTTCACCCAACTCTGATGGGTACCTGACATTTATTGGGGCAAGTTAAGGCTGTTAGTCGTTGTGCTGGCCAGGTGACACCCTCGTTAACCGTCAGCCTCAGAAAAAGATGACCTTGACATCGTCTGCCTTATAGATCGAAGGGTCTGAAAGGAGCTACTACATTTGTAAGGCGTTTAATTTTTCAAATATCTTTCATTTTATTTATTTTTTTGCGACGTGCAACTGTTGTTATGTGTGTGTGTGTTACGAAGAAATGTTATTATTTATTATAGAAATCAAACAGAACATGTTTATATTTCGTCCTGAATATGATCCAATAACTAACTTGTATGTATTGAGTATGTAATTATAAAGTTTGTAAAAAAGTATTTAAATACTGACTCACAATGCTTTGAATTTTAAAAAAATTAGTAGGCCTATGATTTAAATCACTGTAGATGAAATATTTACTTAATGCATATTAAAGAAAAAAAAAAGTTGGTTGATTTCATTTTGATTTAGAGATGATTTAAGGGTTAAAAAAAACATAAACAAGATATATCATAATTTTCTTTGCATCAGTGAAAAAAAAATCTACACGAAAACACCTGCTCTCCAGTTTCTTAAGTACTTTTGTTTCCGAAACTTGACTTTCCGCAAAGAGCTAAAAAAAAAAGGCTTTGAGCCTACATCACTGACCTATCGATACTTGTATTTGCCGTCAATTTCTTATGCTTTAGTCTGCAACAAAGTATGAAAGTAGAGTAGTTTCCCTTGCCGAAACCTTTCTTATGTGGATTTAAAATAGAGACTAACTACTTGATTGTTATGGGTTAAATAGCTCTTGGGAGGGGGGGGGGGGGGTCCTAATCTAAATCTTATGTAACATATAGGTAAATTCGACCTCGCTAGGATGCTGGCCTATGGAACATATTATTTATGTGACGATTCAACACAGCTCGTGTTTATGTAAATGAATGTTCCAAATATGTTTTCTCTCAAGAACACTTGTCTTTTTGTTATTTTATATGGGGTCATAAGTGGGAAAACTATAGGCCTACTAGCCACTACGTAATCTACGCTGCTAAGCCAGTTTGGTATCTACTAAGTAGGCCTAAGCCTACTCTTCGTAATTCCTGGTCATTCTGATGACCCATTAGTATATCCATTAGTATATCTACATTCCTAACTAATTTTGATATGTGTGGTCGATTGTAATTTGAAGCTTTTTAAAAAAATTATAATTGCTATTTTTATAAGTTGTAATAGTTCTAAACACAGATCGGTGTGTGTAATTTTAGTGCCAAATTTAGAGCAACCTCGAAGTCAAAATTAAAGAAGAATTTCTTCACAAATATTAAATTAACCCAGCACACGTACCTTAATTTTAATAGTTTTATTAGTTTAAAAAATTAGCTAAAGCGTACAAAAGAGTGATTTATGTAATGTGAATATAGTAGGCCTAACTATCTCTCTGGATCTAATCGAGGTCTAGCCAGTCCCACCACAACTTCAAGTTGGCAAGTTTTTTTTGTTTTTTTTTTTTAGCCTCCTAAGCTACAGTTCGATAGCCCAGTAACTGCGCGCATTGTTGATTGTCAGGTGACACTTGTTAGAATATGTTATTAAAAAGGAAGATCATCTACTTATAACTTTCAGAGCTATGGAACAGCTTTGGAGGCGGCCATGATTCACACATTTCTAAAAATAAACTAAACGATCATGAAAGAGAAAAACATCTGACTCACCTTTCCATGTCGACGGGGGGAACCGTCGGATGATCTAGGTCACCGTGGATATTCACTATCAATTCACTAGGAAATGAATGCTTCTTTTTAATCCATTTGTACACCCTCCCTGTCCTCTTTCAAGCGTCCATCTGTTAATGTTTCTGTTCCCCTGTCCCTATTACCTGGCTGCATTACGCTACGGAAGTTAGTGGAATTCCCTCGTTACGTAGTATCTTATTATAGAATCAAAACATGAGATAAAAATAGCTAAGTGACGTAACGGTGTATATAATTGGAAAGACGACCGCGAGATTTTAAAAAAGTAGGTCAGTTGATCCCAAAATCTATTGAGTCTTATTTTATTGGCTTGCTCAAAGATGACTTTATGAAAGAATAATTGGGTTACCAAACGTGCGATAAAAGAACCTTCTTGAGGCCGTGTCCTCCGGAGGGCAAATTTTGACCTCAATTGTGTTATAGATCTAGAATGTATTTTAACTCCCATCAATTCGTTCGTCTAGGCACTACAAGCTGTTGTATTTTGGGGCAATCAACTCAATTTTTTTTAAAATCACGTGAAAAACATAATGTGCTGATTCATGTCAGAAATTTAATCAAACGAATGGATACCAGATACCTGCAATTTCAGAGAAGGACATTGTTGTGGATGGTCGTCGATTTGTAGCACCAAACGGTGGCCGGTCATTTCATCCCCAGTCATTTCATCTTTGGCAACTTCATCCCCGGTCATTTCATCCTCAATTAAATATTGTTTTCTTATTAATTGTGTTGTTAAGTCTTTGCTTTTAAGACCTCATTTCATCTAATGTATAAATATGTTTATTTAGAACACTTTTTGATATTTTTGGCCTTTTATAGTGTTCCCACCTACTCTCTTCATACTTGTTGAGAAATGAAAGAATAAATGTAAATAAGTAGATGTATTGTAATGTGGTGTTTGTATTTAGTTATATTGTTTCTAGTTGATGTAGGGGATGTTAATATTGTCCTGCGCATATTGTATGATGTGGTGATCAAAGGCCAAGGTGTGGTGGAAGTAGTGGAAATCGTTTGAGAGATGAGAACGATTAGAATTGCATGCCACTGATAACTTATCTCTTGACGGCCATCTTTCACTTTATCTTTATTTGTTAATTGCTCTTTCTTGCAGATGGGTGGTCATTTTCAACCCTGACATAACGTTTTATTTATTCTAATAATCGATGACTTCAACCCTACTCTGGACCCGATTCATATGTCCGATATACGCTTTAATTTTAACCTCGTTATAACTTTAAAGTTGTGAATTGTTGCACTGGAGAACGTTCAAGGAAAAAATAAGCGTGGTCGAGAGGCCAAGTGCGCTTGTACTTGGCTTGGCTACCTAGAAGGGGGCTCGAGGTTCGACACCCGACTCTGGCTGAGTTGTGTTTACCGAGCGCTTAAAGGCAGCACGGAAAACCAGCTCCTACATACCCCCTCCCCCCACTGGTCCACAAAAGTGATTGGACCAAAAGTGCTCTGAGCATGCTATAAGCATGAAAGTAGCGCTATAGAAAAGCTATAATAATAATAATAATAAATTACAAATCAATCTACTATCAATAGCCTATCTTATTGAATTCGATTAACGTGCAAAAAACAATGTGTAGCTCTATATCTATAGATTTTAAATTTTTATATTTTTGAAGACATTAAATTCTATTTTTATCAATATGTCATGTATATGAAAAATTTAAATATTTTTTTACAATTATTATTTGTTGGATCAGAGGATGAAATGACCAGGGGATGTAATGACCGGAAACCCACCAAAACAGCTGGTAGACAACTATTTTATCTTACTTTATAAAACTTGAAATAACTTGAATTACTTCTTTTGTGAACAAAACTAATTGAACTTTTAACACAATCTAAACAAATTCAACTTAAGATAAAATGAAATCAATGTAATAGACTTTAGTAATAATATAAAATGGTTTTCCGGGCTACAATAACACATCCTTTCAGTCTGATAATATGGAGTCGTCTGTCCTTTCTAAGATTACTGATGACAATGTTACGTATCTCTCATTATTCACAACCAATCGCAAACATCTTCCCACAGTCACCATAGAAACACACACACACATTCCATAAAGAGACATAAAGGAGGACAAACCATTAAAAAGAAAGAGACAAAAAAAAAAAAAAGACAAAATAAACTTTAAAAAAACTAGGATTACAATTTATTTGAAGAGCATGTTAGCAAATCCAAAAACTGTGGAACCACTCTGGTAGGTTAAGTTTCTGAGATAAAGACTTTCACAGTAGCTCTACGACATTGTAATTTCCTTGTAATCACATTAAATTTCCAATAAATAAGTCTTAGCCATTAGTAGTAGAAATACGACTTTTTTTTTAAACAGATGATCGTATATTCGAAGCTGTTGCAAAAAACCTATTACCCAGAAACCCTCAGGATCCAAGATTTACTACTCAGCATTCCCGGGCAAAATGCTAACTTTGAAAGAGCGTTTTCGCTGATCAACATGCATTGGTAACAAAAAAATGCTATTTCTCTCGCGTGAATGCGGATGACTACTGTACTACGAAAGTCACATGAATATAAATTAAAATTCTTTCAAGGTCTTTGATTCCCATACGTTTCATTCATCCAAAACATTTTAAGCCGTTTTAAAGTTGACCTCATCGGGACGGGCAGATGGCTAGTAAGATGTCTAGTGTTCCATTTATGTGTATGTATGTTGTGTGTTTGTGTACTTGTTGTCTCCCTTGTCCTACTGTTCAATGTGTTCACGTGCTCTCATGTTTTTCTCAAGTATGTTATTAGTGTGTATTGCAGTCTCCTGTTAGTTGTATCACTTTCTTGTCATGTCAGTAAATGAAGTTGTAACTTAAACAGCAGTGTTGTTTTTACATCTTAATTGATAATATAACATCTAGTAAGGAAACATAAAAACAATATTATCCAGATTTGTATTAAATTGAATCTTTAAATGATAAATTTTAGATTAATATTTCCCTTTTAATCAAAGTTGAAAAAATCCTAAATTTAAACAAAAATGAAAGAAAGATAGATAGATAGAAATGAGTTCTTGGGATGAGCAGGAGTGCTTTTAAAGAATTACGCGCTCTTGGCAAAATGGCTGCTCCCTCTTTACTGTTATCAGAGATGAGTTAAAATTTTCGTTTTGTTGTATTAAAATCAAACCAAATTCCTTAAAAAAGCTATTCAACTAATAAACTAATATCTTTAAATTATATATTTAACTTAATTCAGCATTTTTTCCCACTAATTAATTCAAATTAACAACTCTTAGTTAAGGACTATTTTGTCTCACTAATCCTTTTTTATTAGCCTTATATACTAAATATAGATCTAAATATAATTAGATAGATCTAGAATCTATATATTTAATATTATTTAGATCTAGTCTATATTTATTATTATATCCTTAGATTTTAGATCTACTCAGTCTAGTGTTAGAATTAGAATTTAATTAAGGCTTTAGATCTACTAATCATCTACTAATAATAACTAATAGTAATATTCTATATAGTTAGTTATGCACGTAAATATATTGATCTAGAATTAGATCTAGTCTAGGTCCATATTTTGAATTTAATAAACCATTTGATTTGATTTGTCATTGTAAATTAGCTTTCACTTTAGACTTAACTTAGGCATTGTAAACCTTAAATTAGATTTAGACTAGACCTTTAAAAACTAAAATCAACAACAGTCATCATGAAATTGCTCTGGCTATTTATCCTAATAATTACTAAATACACACTAGCTGAACATAGAACTAGATCTACCTTAGTCAACACTAAACTTAAAAAGGAAACAACAGTCATAATCAATCATCACACTCTAGATCAATGCAACTTCAAAAATAACCTAACATACACATCCATAACATTAAAGAAGATCACCCATCACAAATGGAAGTTCTCAATCAGACACAGCAGAAATAAATACCTATCACTGTTAATATTAATAGCAGGAGATGTAGAGTCAAATCCAGGGCCTAGATCTAAAGATAGATGCAATATCTGCCAAAAAGTATACACCATGAAACAGCCATTCAATGTGACACCTGCGATGAATGGTACCATGCATCATGTCTCCATATGAATACACCTGTGTATTATGCCTTAGGCAACAAAGTCGCATCATGTACCGTGTACCGTGTGGGTTACCTCAGTTTACATCAGGACTGTTTGATTCCTTTGATGCAGACACTTCTAACCCATATAATATCCTAAACACCATCCCAAACCAAACTCACCAACCACTAGCCAGATCCACTCCTATTAAACCTAAATCTACTAAAATCAATACAACAGCCTCACTAAACAAACCTACTAAAGAAGTACTACCAAAATACCTTAAAACCTTAGTAATAAATTTTCAAAGCATTAGGAACAAAACAGCAGACTTAGAAATTTTATTACAATGTGAGAAACCAGACATAATTGCAGGAACAGAAACTTGGCTACATCCTGAAATTTATAATGCAGAAATTTTCATAGTAATTAGGAAAATTTTTAGAAAAGATAGGGCTGATAATCATGGAGGAGTTCTTCTAGCAATAAAAAAACACTCTTATAGCTGAAGAAATTACCTTACCTAACTCAAAAAATATAGAATCAACATTTTGTAAAATTAATACCACCTCAACATTCCTAATAATAGGCAGCATTTACAGACCACCAAATTCTAGTTTAGAATACATGCAGGAACTATGTAATCAGATTACTACACTTAAAGAGAAATAAAAATGCAGTTTTTTGGATTATGGGTGATTTCAACCTACCTGATATAAATTGGAAAACACTAACCATAGATAAACACCAAAACCTTAAGGACATAAATGAGCTTTTCATAGAAACTTTACACAACCTAAGTTTAGATCAAATCATTAAAAAGCCAACTAGATTAAACAACACATTAGATCTCTTCTTAACCAACAGATCTGGATTAATAGTTGATTATGATATTATCCCTGGTCTATCAGACCATGAGATCATAAAAATACACAGTCAGATAAAAGCAGTAGCCAATTCAAAACCCAAAAGAAAAATCTTACTCTGGAATAAATGTAACCTAACACAACTACACCAAGCTGCATTAAATTTTCAACAAACATTCTTATTAGAAAAAGACATTAACCAACCAGTCGATGACCTCTGGAATTTCATTAAAAACCATCTTAAAAGCATTATAGAAAATCATATACCAACTAAATACACATCAAACAAAATAAATAAATGCTGGTTTAATAATAGACTAAAGAAGCTTTGTAAACAGAAGGAAAACCTATATAGAAAATTTAAAGAAACTAAGGCAGAAAGAGTTTACAAAAAGTATATAAAAATTAAACACTTAACCCAAAAAGGAAGCAGACAGCTGCAGAATGAATACATAAACAATGTAACATCTAAAGATAACAACAAAAACCTATGGTCATACGTTAAGTCTAAGAAAATGGAAACAACAGGCATAGCGTCATTAAAAGATGAACATAACATAATACATAATGATAATGAAACTAAAGCAAACATCCTAAACAAATACTTTGCATCAGCATTCTCAGCCCCAGGAGATAAAGACATATTACTGAATTTGAACCAAGTAGACAACATAGAAGATATAGTAGTACAAGAAAATGGAATTCAAAAACTATTAGCCAACACCAAACCAAATAAAGCATCTGGACTGGAAAGAAGCTAATGTCACCCCCCTATTTAAAAAAGGAGAAAAATCTGACCCAGGAAACTACAGACCAGTATCACTTACCAGCATCACATGTAAAATCCAAGAACACATAATATGTAGCAACATCATAAACCACTTAGACAAACAAAATGTCCTCACCCCATACCAACATGGCTTTAGGAAATATAGATCATGTGAAACACAACTAATAGGACTAATTGATGATTTTTCAAAAGGTTTAGATAATAGTGAACAAATAGATGCTATCTTACTAGATTTTTCTAAGGCTTTTGACAAAGTTCACCACCATAGTTTGCTTAAAAAATTAAAATATTTTGGCATTAATGGTCCACTGCATCAGTGGATTAAAGATTTTCTGATAGGGAGAGAACAAACTGTAATAATAAATGACTCTAAATCAATACCGATAACAGTAAACTCAGGTGTACCTCAAGGAACAGTCTTGGGTCCACTACTATTTTTAATTTACATAAATGATTTACCAAATTGCATTACTTCAGGAACAAAAGTCAGATTATTTGCAGACGATTGCATAATATATAGAACAATAAAAACAACACAAGACAGATATTTTACAAAGAGAATTAGATGAATTACAGAAATGGGAATCAAATTGGAGCATGTCTTTCCTTCCAGAAAAATGTCAGTTGTTAAGAGTAACAAAAAAACTAAAACAAATTAATTCCACTTATCTTATTCATGGCAAACCAGTAACACAGACTAAAAACGCAAAATACCTAGGTGTTATAATAAATGAAAAACTGTCATGGAATCCACATATTGATGAAACTATAAAAAAATCCAACAAAGCATTAGGATTTATTAAAAGAAATTTCTATAAAAATCAAATAAGAACATAAAACTAAAATGTTATTTAACCTTGGTTAGGCCAATAATAGAATATGTTTGGGACCCCTCAACTCAAGAAAACATTAAGAAACTGGGACACAAAATAGAGCAGTGAGATTCATAACAAATGAATATTCACATTTGACTAGAGTAACACCTATAGTAAAATCACTAAATTTAGAAAGCTTTCAGGACAGAAGACTCAAAAGTAAAGTAGCAATTATACATAAAACACTGAACCATAATCTTCAAATACAAAAACAAAATTTAATAAAATACTCTGAAAGACACAAAGATAAAGGCACATTCCTCGTCCCATATGCTTGTACAAATTTGTACAAATACTCCTTCTTCCCTAGTGCTATTAGAGCATGGAATGGATTGCCTGAGCTAGCCAGGAAAACCAGTGACTTGGCAGAATTTAAGTCATTGGTTAATATACATGACGCGTAGGACGTAATCATCTTCTTTTTTGAAGTAACGTCTGTATTATATAAGATAAGGTAAGAAGATAAGATAATACAATAAAAGACAACTAGATTTTGTGAAATTAGGATTGGCATAGCGGCACAACTTAGGCCGTGTCGTTTCTATGAAATAGACTTTCATAAGCTGGGAGGGTTGGTATGTTTGTTGTTATTCTTATAACTAGAGAAAGGGCAATTAAAAAAAAAACTTTGCAACGCTTCGAATGAATGTGCTTTAAAGGTCAATCGAAATCGTATAAATAGCAATTAAATAGGATACAAACTTAAGGATTTTTAGAACGGCCCAATTCTATCCAACTATAACGACTAGTCGAGGATAGTAAATGCAGTAGGCCATTTTGCTGGGGATTACTGATTTTCCATCTGCTAGAAATATTCAATTTATCCAGTCTACAACTTGGTTACAAATATACACACTTACACGCGCTGAAGCCAAAGGGATACATTTCGAAAGTTTAATCTCTAATCGAAAATGTATTTCTATGACTTCCCGCTCGAGGTCAATGTCCGACTGAATTCTTGTCTAGCCTTTGGGTCAGAAAGAGTTCATGATTATTACGTTACATCAGATGTGTTATTAGATTTTCCCGCCATTTTTGCTGTCCTTGAACTATTTATAGATATTTCGTCCACAAGAAGGGCGCATTGAAGATTCCTGTCGGAGCAATAGTATTACCAAAATGGATTTTGAAAAGTCTATATATTTTCACATTAAATTCCATGTTATACTTTTTGTTTAGTCTAGAGCAGCGGTTTTCAACCTTTTAAGCTTAGCGACCCCTTTGTACTTTCCCCCACTCTGCCGCGACCCCCCCCCCCCCGTAACATACACAGCAATAGAAGAATACTCTAAATACAATCCATATTTTCGATGGTCTTAGGTGACCCCTGACAAATCGTCAATCGACCCCTCAAGGGGTCGCGACCCACAGGTTGAGAACCCCTGGTCTAGAGAATATTCAGAATTTTGTTATATAAATCATGACAAGAACGCAATGGCTGATGTTTAACCAAAATAATTGTTAAAAATGGAAAGCAAAGAACAGGGGAGGAGCCAAAGCACTCATCAGAGTTCCTGCAGAATGTCATAGTACCAGCCATAATGGCGTAATTAAATCTTCGGCCCTTTATTAAACTAACTGATGGATTTTATACAGCATATAGGTGTAATAACCATTTGGATCTATATACTATTTTACTGACCTAATGCCAATTAGAATCTACTTTTTCTTTGAATTAATTTAAATAGAATTAAATAAAACGTTTCAATATTTAGTTTTGACCAGATTCTGGAGTTTCGTAAAACTCGATTCAATACTGATGACAATTTTTATTGATTTTTGCCGAGTTTCTCATTCGCTGATTCAGCTATAGATCACGTTAGTTCCAGGAGTTGTGCTCGGGGCCACGGACACCTCACTCACGCGGTGACGTCACGTTGTGTATTTGAACTTTGTTTTGATGTCCCAGCCTCACCCACCACTTGATTTCTCGCCTCTCAGCTCAAAACATAGGATGATGCAATCCGTGTTTGTGATTAATATACATTTCTCGAAATAGGTCACACCCGGAACAAAACTAGGTTCAAGGCCGATACATTTACAAATTCGACCAAGAGATAGAGGAAAACGTACTAGTGTAGTTTTTCATGACACAACTGTCATTTTTTAAAAAGTTTTCGTTTAACTCGCATGGCTGCCTGATCATTTATACACTCTGGATTGTCGCTTCGGTATTCCTTCCCGCGGTATCCATGTGTTATTAAAGAGCCTAATTGTTCATGTTAATCAAAGACTTCAATCTTTCTAAATCATTAGTTTTCTTGGCAAAGTTCTGTCCGTTCATTCCTATACTTTGTCAATGGACCTCATTCACCAATCGTAAACAAACAACATACAGTCAAGTGCTTCTCAATCTCTTCTATACAAATTACGATCTAATTTTAATTAACAATGGTAATCACGTGAGTTTTTTTTTGTTCGTTGTTTTATCAATATTATCATGTGAATGAATGAGGTCCATTGAAATAAGAAATGTGGCTTGATCTAAATGTATTTCTGAGTGGTTAGTTAGGTCATGATTTTGTATCTCTGGTTACAGCCATAGGAGCCAAAACACAGTCATGGATTACGAATTAGTCCTTCGCCTCAACAGATCAATATTCACATCCTGAAAAAGCACATCTAAGCTTTATGCAACGATTCCATATTTTTTTAAACCAGCTCTCTTGAGTTGATATTGTTTAGAAAAGAAAAGAATTAACATGAAAATATCTGGTTCATGGCAGACGTAGGTGTGACCCATAATATCTGACACATCTAAGTACAAGGGACTTAGCTTGGACTAGTCTACGCATTCTTAGTTAAAGTCAAGTAAATAAATATGGCAGCAACAATTAGGCTCTAGAATAACATGGCTACTACGGGCAGGGACAACCAGGACGACAATCCAGAGTGTATACTATATGATCTGGCAGACAAGTCTACGCAATACAATTGAATATACAGAGCAATGCAGAAAATGATATCGAATAAAGCCCATGAATGTAATGGAAGTAGGCTTTAATTGGAAAACATCAGATTTCTTGTATACTTTGTTAATACAAAAATTAATTGAACAACTGTAGATCGACTAGGAAAAAAAGGTGTGATTAGATTTGACGATAATGACAGATAGTTTATGAGAACAATGTGCAGCCATAAAACACGAGAAAAAGAGCGGGAAAGTTCAAATGTTTCCCTAGAGCATGTACCTAGTGATGGTTTTAGAATACAAAAAAATCGTCCAATGGGCTGCGGTATGCTCACTGGACTGTCACCTGTATAGTCCCGGGTTAGTACACTGCCTGCTGCCATCCCCCGTCGTCCTGCGGGAGTTTTGGACATTTAAATGGGCAAGGGTAGCCTACAATTTGAACGAAGCAATAACCTTGACATTGAAAACATGCTAACGTACGTAGATGTCATAAATACTATTTGTAAAGACGAAGGTCTGTGAGCCTAGGACCAGGTCAAATCACTTCCAATAGATATCTAGATCTAGCATGGGGGGGGGGGGGGGATGTCAGCTCCCTTCCCTCCACAATACAACAAAAACAAAAAGGAAGTCAAACAAAGTTAATAAAAAAAAATTGTAACTCAAGTATTAAGAGATTTAAAACAACATTTAATAGAAATAAAAAGTATTTTTGTGTGTATCAGATTGGTCCCTGAATGATTGTGGTAAACAACACAAATCATAAAATAGAATAACCACATGAGGAGAAACAAAATCCAGGTAGAAGAGAATGAACTCATTAAAAACATGCAAAAAAAAAATCATTTGATTCGTATCTAAGTTTTTACGGGTTTGTAAGGTATGTCAGGTCCGGCTAGAGCTAATATAATACTGAAAGAAAACTTGTATAAAATTATGTATGGTATCATGTCCTGTTGGAGCTAATAAAATACTGAAAGAAGTTAAACAATAATCCTGTTGTAACTAAAAACCATTA
The DNA here is from genome assembly GCA_030265305.1 of Biomphalaria pfeifferi. Lineage (NCBI taxonomy): Eukaryota > Metazoa > Mollusca > Gastropoda > Planorbidae > Biomphalaria > Biomphalaria pfeifferi. The sequence continues at coordinate 91,748 of JASAOG010000321.1, read as the reverse complement.
TGAATCATACATCAAATTGCATCACATTCTGGTTTGTAATTTTTTATTTTCAAGATATAGAAGAGCCAATGTAATGTTGTTAAATTATAGAACCATACGTTTGAAATCTATGGTCAAGGAAGCTGTGATGAAAAAGACATTGATGGTCTAATAAATTGTTTCATTCACACAGTGAGCTGATACAAAGAGTGAGATGATACAAAGGCAGTGGTGTTTAGAAGAAACATTAAATTTGCAATGAATTTTAAGCTTTGTCAATGATGGCAACATTCTCAGTGGCAGAAATGAACAGTTATAAGACCTTGATTTTTTGGCACATCAGCACAAGTTAGGCCATGTCGTGGTAGTCCTTCAAGGATTACTCTCCCTTTATATCACAAGGGCTAAATTCGGTACAGTTAAATTATTAAAAGCAAGGTCTATGATCTAGTGTTAACACAAGTCAGCTTGGTGTAAACTGATCAAATAGTGGTACACATTGTAAAAGTGAATGTAGAGGAGGTTAGGGTTGGCTGGTCTGGTCACAAATAGATCCTGACATACAGAATAACATTTTATAAAACAGATTATTCTTACAGTGTATAATGTCCACTAAACAGGAGCTCATTATAATCATATAAAATGTTTGGCTTAGTCTGAACTTTGTCCAAAGTGACTGTGTAGATGGTACAAGATATTGGGGTCAAAATGGCTGGACTTGAAATCCAATATTTCTATGACAATGTGGAATTCAAACATTATTGTGACATTTGTTCTCAAATTGATACTTGTATAAACCAAAACAAATTTCCCATCCAAACCAACATTTAGCACAACATTAAACTGTAGGTCTAACCTACTTACACGCACATCTGCCCAAGGAGATGAAATTATTGACAAATATATTTAAAACAAAATGTTTGGCATGCAATGTCATAAAAATCAAGCAAAATATAATCAGAAACATATTATATGTAAATACATTTCCTTTAATATATGTTTAAAAAAATAAATAAGTAATGCATAAAAAACAAATATTAGTATTTTCAAGATACTTTAAATATAAAATAGTAGATTATTAATGCAAGAGAGAGATTCTATATCAAGACAGTCAACTAATATAAAGGAGAGATTCTATATCAAGACAGTCAACTAATACAAGGGAGAGATTCTATATCAAGACAGTCAACTAATATAAGGGAGAGATTCTATATCAAGACAGTCAACTTATACAAGGGAGAGATTTCAAGAGTCAACAAATTTAAGGGAGAGATTTTATATCAAGACAGTCAACTAGTACAAGTTGAACTTAATATGATCCAAGACTAGAAGCCAACCAGTGCTGAGTTACTGTCAACAAAATATTGACCACGTCTCGCAATCTAAGTCTTGGACTGGATTTACAGCTACATATAAAAATTACTTCAAGACAACAAGGTTTGACTGATACAACAAGGTTTGACTGTTACATTCTGATCAAAACAAGTAAGAACAATAATATTATCATTTCATTTGAAAATACTTAGAATTAATAACTAGATATAAATTGACTTGCAAATAATGCTCTTTAGTTTGGACACTAGGCCATTTTGTCGCCCCATTAGAAAGCTGAACCAACAAAGACAAGATTATCAGAAACTAGAAGAATAAATAAGTAAAAAAGGGGGGGAATTTTATAAACTACAGAATACATCAACAATACACTTTGAACAAATGACCAGTCTGTCGAACCTTACATCTTTTTCTTTTCATTCAAATAAAATAAAACCATTTTGACCAGGAGGACAATTAACAAAAAAATGTTATTAGAACAAAGCAACTAGTGAAGTATGCTATGGGTAACAAGTCCACAGTGGAGCTAAGGACTAGATGAGAACTAAACCAACAACTAATACTGTGTCTGTTCAAAAACAGGACACCATGTGAGATTTTTAAAGTGATCACCAATAATAAGGCTATAGGCTAATCTAGTGGTCAAGGGACTGAACTCAATAAAATCCTAATCTTCGGTACCAATGTGAAGCAGTTCTTTTGTATGAGGCAGAGATTGTAATAGCGGCATTTAACAACAAAGACAAGTTCCAGGCATTTACCAACAAATGCTTGCAACATATAATTGGTGTCAGATGGTCAAACAAAATCAAATCTCAAACTAAAGCCTAGGGGAAGCCACTCTCACCAATAGAACAAGAAATCAAATGGGGCTGGGCACACAATGTGAAGAATAGCAAACAACATTGTAAGACTGGCTTTAGACTGGAACCCACTGGGAAAGAGAAAGTTTGGGAGACCAAAGCAAACATGGAGGACATCTGCAGACCAAGAAACAAACATGGCAGGATGGACATAAGGGGAATTGCCCATAACAGAGTCTGATGGCAAAGTACTGTTGCTGTCCTATTCTCTGATTGGAGTCAAAGTAATTAAGTCAGGTTAAGACCAATAATGAGTACTACATAGTAATAATGTACTGGCAAAACTTTTAAATCCTACCAATAGCTCTTTGGCGATAAATCAGTCTAACTTAAATAAATTTAGAAAAATGATATACAAAAAAAACAACAAAAAAAAACACCCTATCCTTTCACATCTCTTATTCTTTAAGTCCCTCACTTGACAAACAAACTTGATAAAACTATTCCACCAGACCTAAGTAGACCTAAGTAAACACATACATCTATCAATAAAATCAACTACAAAAACACATTGTCTGAATACCAGCCACAATCTAGCAGTAAGACACCACAAGTAACCCTGAAGCTATTAGACCATGTACACAGAAAATAATAAACCTTAACTGAAGTCAGTCATAAATCTAGTTGACGGATATAAATCTTTTAAAACATTTTTATATAGATAAAAGGTGGATCTAGTTACATATCTTTAATAGTTAAAAATTTATTTATAACTAATAACACTGTTTAGGGTGCCAGATGAGTCCACCCAACTCTAAAGGGTACCTGACATTAGTTAAGGAAAAGTAAAAGCGGTTAGTTGTTGTGCTGGCCACATGACACCCTTGTTAGCTATAGGCCACAGAAATAGATAACCTTTACATCAACTGCCTTGTAAATCGCAAGTAATAATGTTGTTTAATGCAGCAATAAATCTACTTACTGTGATAATCTATTGCAATAGAAATAAATTTATTGGCACAAATACAAATTTAAAAAACAAAGCTTTTACAATAGCTGAATGTAAGTACAACATGCAATAATCTGTATACAAAAACCCAATTTAATATGACAACAATGTCACGGAACAAATAGATTGGTTGTGCGTTGAATCTAGAATTGATATAACATCTTGAACAAAATATCATGGTAAAAGAATATAAGCAAAATATTTTGTAAATGCCTAGTTAAATGTGTGTGTGAATAGTTCTGTACAAGAGAAGAGAATAAAAGTTTTTTATATTAATTTTTAGGTTAGTCATTGTTTCAAAATTTCATAAAATCATAAATTATTTGACACAAAATTAAATAGAGAAAAATGTGAAATAAACATTTTATTAGACAACAACAGTAAATATAAAAACATGTTTTAAAAAAAAGTTTCAATACAAAATGCTAAAAGATTTGCAGACTGTTTTGTGTTTCATATTGAGATGACTTAAAAATTAGAATCAATGAACAAAATATAAATGCACACAACAGATTTAATTATTTTGACAACTGACTTTACGTATCTTTCCAGCAGAATTAGTTGGACAAATGACTAAATACCAGCAAGTGATGGAAATCTTTGGACTATTCTGACTTAATAAATGACTAGTTCTACAACTGACTAAAACAAAATGGTTCCAACATGTTATGGAAATAGCTGACAAAATGATCCCTGGTACAAGTACCATGACTAGCCTCACACCAAACTAAATAAAATGCTTCCCAGAAGTCAGAGGACTGGCTCAACAACTAAAATATTTCAGCTTTCTAAGCCACTTGGTTTGGGTTAGGATCCCAATTGTATTGCAAAAATACTAACAATGACCCGCAATAAATCTGTGAAAACAAGAGTCTCATTAAAAATAATGTTAAAATTAAATGTAAATGTGCCTTTATAAAACATATTGACAACAATGATTGAAAAACAAGTAACAATGGTCAAGAAGGAAAGAATGGAAAGGTGGTAGCTGTAAGTATTTGGTTGTATAATGGTGTTATAAACAGATGGGAATGATAGAGAGAGCAGTCAACTAGTTGGAAGATTGTTGGTCAACATGATACACAGGCACTAACATATCAACAAGTCAACTCATGGAATAATAGAACTGTAGGCTTCTATCAACATTAGGCTGCCATTTGTAGCATTAGAAGACCAGACACACATATAGAAGTGTTTCTTTGATTATCTGTTCAAAAAATGTCAGCAAAGAGTCATAGCTTACTGACAAAATGTCTTTTGAAGACATGGTAAACATACATAGAAATAAATTGACTCAACTCTCAACAATCAGGAACACCAAAATGATCCTTAGGCAGTGTGGTGTCAGAATAGAACGTAGATGGTGAGTTTATTAATGACCAAATATAAATACGTGTATAAGAAATGTACAAATTAATGCCGCAGTTAATGCTAGGAATTGTATAACAATCAAACTCTAGAAAAAAAAATACCATTGAGTATGAAATACTTTTTAAATGAAAAACATTTTTTGTAAAAGTGTGTTACAAAAGTGATTGATGAAAATTGTTTAAATGTCATTTAAAAATTTGAATTCGTTGTGATGGCAACTACCGCCAGTAGATTTTGGCTTGAAAACTGGTCATACGACTGCATAATCTTAAAATGAATGTGCCACTTTGAAGTACAAACATCATCAGTCATAAAATCTGGCCAATATTATTTATAAACACAACAGGGCAATTGCTATATGCAAGGCAAAAGTTGGTAAAATCTGGCCAGTATTATAAACACAACAGGGCAATTGCTATATGTAAGGCAAAAGTTGGTAAAATGTATCTATAATATGTAGTGTTTCTTATTTATTGTGATAAAAGCAGAACTTTTAGACTGAAATATAAAGGTCAACCTACTAAATTGTAGTTAATGTAGCATTAATAAGGCTTAAAATGTTTATGACTACACAAGGTCAAGGCAACATTTTGGCTGTTGGTTTTCTAAAACATGAAAAAGAAAAATTGCAACAGACTTAATATAAAAGACACTAAAACGCATTCATTTTATCAGTCTTAATATAAAAGACACTAAAACTCATTCATTGTATCAATCTTCACTCTGATTAAAAATAAAGGACAGATGCGTGTCATTTCCTGCATATATATTGTTAACATATTTTTAAAAATAATTGAAGGGAAGTAACAACCAATGCAGTTTAGTTGAGACCATGTTACCATATAAGGTCTGGTCATTAAAAAACAAACTTGTCAAAGAACGCATAAACAGATAATATACTTTCTAAATATATTATAAACAAAATGAATGCTGGGTGTAGCTTCCATTGATAACAAACAATGACACAGAACTTGACTCTTACTAAGTTGTATACACTGACTAGAAGAACTTCGCAAGTCATAATCATATATTTGCTTTCACTCAGTTACCAAAGAACTTATTTGTAAAATCTTGAGTATATAAAACAAAAACAATATTTTTGAAACACAACTGTGTAAAGTGTTTAGGTATAATGATGGATAAAATACTATTGACATGAAAAATGTCAGAGCTAGTCAATGGAACTGAGTTGCAATCCAGCAGTAACAATGGTTCACTAAGAAAACATTTTATAGGGAGAAATAGCACAAGTCAAAGAATTCATCTATAGCCAGATTTCAGTTAGTGTAAAAGTAAAATGTGTTTGAAGTGGGATCAAAATATATCTCTTCAACACTTTGTGAACATAATCAACATTGATTTTCACAACTGGCAATAGTTGCTGGGATCTCGTTATAGTTGGGACTGTTTGATTAATAATTCAATAAAAATCACTTAGAAACTTACTGACTTGGACATTTTGCTTTCTGCCAAACTTGTTCTACTTGTTGTTAAGTTCTCTCAACTCTTCAATATCCAGTTCAAGAGTGGACACTGCATTCTTCCCATTCATCTTGGCTTCCCTCTGCCTTTTCTCGTGTGGTAGTGTGGTATGTGGGTTATCAATGTAAAAAAGCCACAAGTGGTTGATCAAATCACTCAGGACAAGTTCAGAGGAATTTTTGGAAACAATCTTCAACACAAACACTCCATCGTCCCGCAGGTATTCATCCGCAAACTTTCTGGCCAACTTGGTGTCTGTTTTGTTTCTTATGTTGTCTCCCAGCTTAAGGTACTTTTTGACATACCTGTAGCGGTTGCCACCCAGGAGAATCTGGTACAGCCAAGTCAAGTAATTAAAGACAGTCACTGCAGACACTAACAGATACCAAAACCACAAGAAAATGAAAATTTTTTCATTAAAGAGGTTGATGGGAAGGACGCACTGGACAGTGTACCTCTGGACATTGGCCATTTGGCGTATCTCAAAGTCACACAGAGTGACTCGGGGGAAGCGGGGTGAGTCTGTGTAGCTTCCTTCTTTGACCAGAGCTTCAATGACTTCCAGTCCAAACACACTGTAGTTCATAGCCAGGAAGTGGTTGAGGATATAAAATTGGAATATGACATTGGCCACGTACAAGAACTTGACAAACAGGTAAAATCCAGTCAAATATTTTCCGTCCCTCTTGGCAAACCAAAAGCAGAATACATTTGAAAAGCGTTGACGCAGTCGAACAAGTAAATTATAATGATACTGGCGGTGAGCTTTCAACCAACGGTCCAAGTACTTGGCCACCTGGTAAGTCATTTTCTCCCTGTCCTCTTGTTTACCTATTTGAGTGCTCTCTGATAATGACACCAACCTGTCCACATTAAGTCCTCCTGTACTATTCAACATTTTCCACACCATGTTAGGAAACTGGGGAGAAAAAAAAAAAGAATCTTTAAAAAAAGTAACACACACACACACACCACAATAAATTTATGAAGTATTTGAGACATCAAATCAAAACAAAAAGTATCTCAATAACCATATCTAGATTTTAGAAATCCACAAGTATTATATGTAGCCTAAAAACTTTTATGACTAGCCCACATGTAAAGCAACCTCAAACAAGACACCTCTATTAGGGAATGACTACTCCATACAAAAAGTTTACAATTTATTTATAAATATTAAAAGATTTTTATGTCTAAATAAAACTGTATGAAAAGTAGATATCCATTGTTGGACATAGGTTTTTGTTAGTAAAATCAGGGATGTAGTGCACTTCAGGACCATGCTTTTAGCCAGTAGAGAATTATAACATTTCTCTCCTATATTAGCCATATTGGACAGTTTTTCTTTAGTTGAGATTGAGCTCTACTCCTTCTTCCCTAGTGCTATTAGAGCATGGAATGGGTTGCCTGAGCTAGCCAGAAAAACCAGTGACTTGGCAGAATTTAAGTCATTGGTTAATATGCATGACTAAATGCATGACGCGTAGGACGTAATCATCTTCTTTTTTGAAGTAACGTCTGTATTATATAAGATAAGACCATGCTTCCTGCTGTAGAATCATGTTCTTTGCACAAGGGTTTAGGACAATGTTTTATAGTTAGTTGTGCGCTTTTCACTGATAATTTAACTAGGATTAAATTGTCATACTTGTATCTAGCATTGATATCCTGAATGTAAATTAGTCCATTAAAGAAAATGTGTTATCAAATTGATAACTAACTTTTATCATGTGACATTTTTTCAACTAACAAGTTTCCCACAAATATTTGAATAGTACATTTTATTTAACAAGTATCTTGACCTTTTGTTTTCTACATAGTTTCTAACATTTTCAAGCCTTCTATCAAATGTCTAGCGTTGTCTAAACATGAGGACAACAGTACTGAGTGACCAGCCAACTGGGCTAGCGTTATTTTAGCAACAGACATTAGATTACTCTTGATACTGACGCCAAACGCAGGTCTAAACAGAATATACTCATATATAGTATGACAAATTGTGTCTAAGCAGATAATGCACAGATATACCATGTCTTTATAGATTCTATGTTCTCCGCAAAGCAACTATGGATCATCTCATAGAAATGATATGAAAGCATTAACTATGGTGAGAACCATGTCACCAACGCAGCGAGTCCCTCCACTCTATGCAACTGACATGCCCAATACAATTTGGGATCAGCTATGTCGCAGGCTCTGCCAGGGTGTAGCAATGTGTACTGCACGCTGCCTATGGATCACATGCTCATGATTTTTTCCGAAGGTTGACTCCCGAAGCCTTTCCCAGAGGTTTCAATTAAATATTTTCCTTTTCCTAGGTGGGTAGCCAGCTAAAGCTAATGAGTTCCCTCCGCTCAAATCTTACTGGTTTAGATATCAATAGTTTGCCTTTGCCCTTTCTTCTGTCAATGATGTGAGTTCCACCAGACCCTATATCTGAGCATATAATGTGAAGCCAGGAGTAGGACTGGTTGTCAGAAGCTATTTGAGATGCATGCCATTGGAAGCGTTTCAAAGCTAGAGGAATACTTATAGCCATTTCCTCTTCCAGCAACATCAACTTTATGGAATCTTTAAAGATTTCCTACACACTGTGTGTTTTAAGTGATACCAATGAGAACCACTGACCTTGAACATTAAAGCCTGAAAGAGAAGAATGATGGGCACCCATTGGTAGTAGCTGATTTCTTTCTTCTGTCTTTCATAGATGTTAACTGGGATACTATCATCCATTGGTATGTAGTAGGTGTTACTGATCCAGCAGACACTCTTTGTGTAACTGACATAGGAACCTGAAGACAGAGTAACAAACTTGGTCATGGATACTAACATTTTTAGAGACCAAATGACCCACATAAATACGAATGAGAAAAACAATATCTGAATTATTTTCAATTTTTTTTTAAAAAGTATCATTTTAACTGAAGCAAAACTTCTTTGCCTTGATCTATACTTTACCAAAAATAAGTAAATCAAAGTTAACTATATGTTTATTCATCTCTGAAAAAAAGAAAGTTTTGGTTAATATGTTTCAGATGTTCTTTTGGAATTTCAGATGATTAAATCCTAGCTTAAACCTCCAGTAGTATGGCGGAGAATGGCGGCTGGCAGGATATGAACCTGGGAACATTCCATTGAGATGACAACCCACAGTGTATGTACCACGAGACAAGCTGCCATGTTAATTAGTTGAACTGTAAAATAATATTTTGAAATTTATTTCCTAAATAACAATAAAGCATTTACTATTATTATCTGCCAAGCCAATTATTCTATTATACATGTCTTTATATTGTTTCTTCTGGAGAAACTTGAATAGATGCAACAATTAAAACTGATACTGCATTAACATCTATTTCCATTTTCAACCCTGATACTTTGCTTCAGATCTCTGTTTCTGTAAAAAGAACTAAAACCTTGTATATAATCGAGGGGGGGGGAGAGGGTCATCAAGTTGATAGGCCTTCCCAGTGGTGTCTAATGCAGCTAAGCCAAATGGAGTTAACACGCAAATAACGAAATCCAATAGCAGGAGAAAGGCCAACAACAGAAGATAGTTGATGTTGATAGCGAATGTTGATCAAGAAGTTTTAATATATCAATGGGAACTGTCAAATGTCGTCAAGTTATCTCTACGTTCATTTCATAAAAGCTCCTTATCTCTAAAACTGTCAAGAGTAGTCTGTTTACATCGGTTTATCTTTCGCTATTCTTTAAAAATCTAATCTAGTTTTTACTAGTTGCGTCATTGTCTAAAAGTCTAAACTTCCCCTATTTACGAAAGAAACTCCTAATAGTGCCACAACAAAGTGCTCTCTCTCTCTCTCTCTATATATATATATATATATATATATATGTAAAACGAGGCTAGCATTTTGTCAAGTTAGCATTTACATATATAATTTGAATTACTGACCAGTAAACTGTGCTGGACACCAACATTGTATGGGGTCTCCGACATACTGGGCTGAACTGACCAGGATGGTGAAGAACGCCAGTAGCACAACAGTCCAGAGATGACTGATCCTGTCAGCCCAGTCATCATCTTTAGAGCTCTGTAGCCTGGACCAGCTGGCGAAACTGTACAAGGCGAAAACCCTGTGAATAAAATGTAATGTGTTAAAAGACAAGAAGAAGTGACAAACAAAATAGAATGAGAATAGATATACTGAACAAAACAACCCACAAACAGCATAGGCGTTAAAAGCAAAGAAACAACATATAAAGAGCATTGACAAATCTTATGCCAAAATGAAATGGTATCAAAGGAAAATTGTCTTTGTTTTTTCTAATGTTATATTACCCATGTTAGGGCTCTCATTTTTTTCTCTAATGGATTGGTACCATGGCTTTTAACATTTATGTGTTTATGTGATAGGACTCTGAACAGTTAGTTTATAAGTTGACCAAATTACTGTTGCCTATGAGTGGGCCATATTGATATTCTCTATTAATGGTTACATTTGATGCATTGATCACTTGTTTAACACAAGCAATCTACAGAGACATAGCTCTTATTCATAATAGAAACAAAACACCTTTTTGGAACAGTACAAAAGCTTACAAGCAGACCTGACGCACACCCTGTAAAATGTGAAATGTTTAATTGTAGCTAACAGAGAATCTTTTCCAAATAATTCTCTATCAGAAAGTGCTAAAAGAAAATTTCAGTTTCAGTGAACTTCAAAAAGTTGAAAATCTCTTTTTTTAGACCTTAAAAGTACATAAGAAGAAGATTACCCAGCTGCAGTGGCCACTATGTATGAGGGGTAACGTGTGGCCGGCAGAGCTTTTATTTTACTTTTACTTTTTGAGGAAGATTTGGGTACCTTCTAGAAAAAGAGAAATAGTGACTATCCCTCTATCTCATAGCCCATGGCTCAACAACCACATTCTCTACCACACCTTTGTCAGATCTATTATATCCCAACGAATAATAGGATCCCATATTCATGTCCATTAGTTTTATAGGTTTGCATGTGTATTCAAACTGGCTGAACAGATTCTAATGTAACAATAAGTAAGTTAAGATTAAAAATTGGGGAATGAAAGTTGGAGTTCCAGCGGAGACTGCAAGAAGAAAACACATGTGTTTAATGTAGTTTTAAAGTGAGTCAAAATATTTTGTTTCAATTGTTCAAGATATTATTTGTGTTTCTACATACATCTACACTGAAGTGGAACACTCTCTCTCTATATATATATATATTTCTACCATCATTAAACTTTAAGCTCATTTTCACTTCCTACATGTGCATTGTTTTAGTTGGAGATTTAACGCTTTCACTCCCAATCGACGATGCCATATGATTTTGATCTCATTAAATTAAATTAATGTTTAATTTTTTAAACTTGACTTTGAATTATATAAATTTCCCTTTAATTCTATACCAAATACAACATTTTCTGATAACAACAAAAAAGCTATTGAAACCCAATCATAACAGGGGTAGTGAAATAGTAATGAGCAAATGAAGAATTCCTTCAAAACGTGGAAAAATAATTACGGAGAGAAAGAGTTAACTGTTCTTCAGAATGACAGGTGAACCTGTCTAGTCTGGCAGACTATGGTGGACAGGTCATGCAAAAGAAAAAGGTCACTATGTTTTGAAAAGGCTCTCCGCCCACGTCCATGCTGCTATATCTATAGTCGAGTGTGTACACTAGAATTATGTTTGCTTCATCTAAAGAGTTATTTTTTCCTGACATTTTAAATGTCACAAACCTAACAATGTCTTTTGAGTCAGCCCCAATGACAAGTAAGTCAAAAGCCTAAAGTTATTTACTTAGAACGACAGTATATATAAAAAAAAACAGCCAACTAAAACTGTTTACACACATGCACTCATCTTTGGTAGTCGATAATATATATATATATATATATTGACTTGTCTCTTGTTACTTAACAATGTGAGAGGGAACTATCTTCCACAAGTTAGATCCTGTTAATTGGGTTTTAGCCTAAAGAAAAAAATACTTTTGTAGTGCTTCATACAATGTTGCCACATGAGCATGTACATTAAATACATTAGCCCATAAAAAACCTTCCTTAGCTCCCGCCCTCTATCCCAGCATTTCTCAAACTGTGGGGGCTCACAACTCCCAGACCAAAAAAAAGGAGGATGAGGCAGTTCAATGTTTTTCAAGGGACAAAATATTTAATTTCATTGGAGTTTATAAATCTATGTTTGTTCAAAGTAAATTGGCTTAATTACCAGTGTTTCAAAAATTTTAAAATATTATAAGTTTCATCTTCTAATTAGGACCTTTTAAATGTATATATATACAGTTTTTGACATGGTTTCTGCAACAATATCAACTAAAACTTTTTTGAAGAAGACATTTCTTTGTTTGACTTTAATATGTCGAACAGTCAAAATTCTCAACACTGTCAATGTCATGCTGAGGACTTTTTGCGAAAAAAAAAATCTGTACCAAAGCATTTTACTTAACACGAGATGCACTTCTGACACCCATTTCAGACATATTGTGCTAAATTTATGTTGGATATCCCAGGTCAGTTCTGTCTCCTTTACTTGATATGCGTATTAGCCCGTCCTAATCTGTTTTTACAATCAGTCCAGTGCTTGTATGTAATCTATTTTTACAATCAGTCCAGTGCTTGTATGTAATTTATTTTCACAATCAGTCCAGTGCTTGTATGTAATCTATTTTCACAATCACTCCAGTGCTTGTATGTAATCTATTTTTACAATCAATTCAGTGCTTGTATGTAATCTATTTTTACAATCAATTCAGTGCTTGTATGTAATCTATTTTTACAATCAATTCAGTGCTTGTATGTAATCTATTTTTACAATTCAGTGAAGATGCAAAGGGTTCCTCTGACTTAAATACAACTTTCAGAACAACAAAATAAATATTCATTTCTGGAAGTTTAAACTTTTAATGTTTTTTTTTGACATAGTCCAACATCTTTTTCATTATTATCTATGGTTCTTCAATCCTGAGTGACATAAGACTAGCCATGTATCTAGCTTTCAAGTTGCCATTCTGGTCTCCGTTTACTTCCCACAGGCTTGACATAAATGACAGCACTGGCAGATTCAATAAATGTCAAACCATTTAAACACAATCCTGAAGCAGCTAGTTAGAGACTAGCACTAAGTACACACTACAGGGCTAATTAGGGAAACAAACAGTTTGTGGTGTAAGAAGAATGTCTACAACAGTGTGTCATTTATTTCATAAAACCTGTGTTCTGTTTCTACAGAGAATAAATAAATTACTGTACAGTATACAAGTAACATAGTAAAGTATATAGACAATTAAACATAATTAATTAAGAGACTTCATGTTGATATGAGTAGACATTGAAAACTATTGATTTATTAGTCTCATCCTTTCACATACTATTCACAAAAACATTCACAACAAATGATGGCGCAATCTAAACATAATAGCACAACTTGCAAGAGACTTAAAAAACCTTATTGTGGCAAGCTCAAAGCTAAAAATGACTCATCCTTAATATTATATTATAGACCTTTACTTCAAAAAAAGAAGATAATTACGTCCTATGCATTTTATGTGTCAATCTAGTCATGCATGTTAATCAATGACTTCACCCATCTTCTTATCTTATCTTATATAATACAGACGTTACTTCAAAAAAGAAGATGATTACGTCCTACGCGTCATGCATTTAGTCATGCATATTAACCAATGACTTAAATTCTGCCAAGTCACTGGTTCTTCTGGCTAGCTCAGGCAACCCATTCCATGCTCTAATAGCACTAGGGAAGAAGGAGTATTTGTAAAAATTTGTCCTAGCATATGGGACGAGGAATGTGCCTTTATTTTTGTGTCTTTCAGAGTATTTTATTAAATTTTGTTTTTGTATTTGAAGATTATGGTTCAGTGTTTTATGTATAATTGCTACTTTACTTTTGAGTCTTCTGTCCTGAAGGCTTTCTAAATTTAGTGATTTTACTAATGGTGTTACCCTAGTCAAATGTGAATATTTGTTTGTTATGAATCTCACTACTCTATTTTGTGTTTGTTCCAGCTTCTTAATGTTTTCTTGAGTTGAGGGGTCCCACACGGTGGATGCATATTCCATTATTGGCCTAACCAAGGTTAAATAACATTTTAGTTTTATGTTCTTATTTGATTTATAGAAATTTCTTTTAATAAATCCTAATGCTTTGTTTGATTTTTTTATAGTTTCATCAATATGTGGATTCCATGACAGTTTTTCATTTATTATAACACCTAGGTATTTTGCGTTTTTAGTCTGTGTTACTGGTTTGCCATGAATAAGATAAGTGGAATTAATTTGTTTTAGTTTTTTTGTTACTCTTAACAACTGACATTTTTCTGGAAGGAAAGACATGCTCCAATTTGATTCCCATTTCTGTAATTCATCTAATTCTCTTTGTAAAGTATCTGTGTCTTGTTTTGTTTTTATTGTTCTATATATTATGCAATCGTCTGCAAATAATCTGACTTTTGTTCCTGAACTAATGCAATTTGGTAAATCATTTATGTAAATTAAAAATAGAAGTGGACCCAAGACTGTTCCTTGAGGTACACCTGAGTTTACTGTTATTGGTGTTGATTTAGAGCCATTTATTATTACAGTTTGTTCTCTCCCTATCAGAAAATCTTTAATCCACTGATGCAGTGGACCATTAATGCCGAAATATTTTAATTTTTTAAGCAAACTATGGTGGTGAACTTTGTCAAAAGCCTTGGAAAAATCTAGTAAGATAGCATCTATTTGTTCACTATTATCTAAACCTTTTGAAAAATCATCAATTAGTCCTATTAGTTGTGTTTCACATGATCTATATTTCCTAAAGCCATGTTGGTATGGGGTGAGGACATTATGTTTGTCTAAGTGGTTTATGATGTTGCTACATATTATGTGTTCTAGTATTTTACATGTGATGCTGGTAAGTGATACTGGTCTGTAGTTTCCTGGATCAGATTTTTCTCCTTTTTTAAATAGGGGGGTGACATTAGCTTCTTTCCAGTCCTTTGGTACTCTGCCCTGGTTAAGCGATGCCTGAAAGAGTATTTTGAACACTGGGGCTAGCTCATTGCTTAGTTCTTTGAGTAATCTAGCTGGAATACCATTCCATTCTCTAATGGCACAAGGGATGAAGGAGCACTTGTATGAATTTGTTCTAGCATACAGAATAAGGAATGTGCCTCCTTGAGTCTTTCTGAGTATTTTATTGGATTTTGTTTTTCTATATTTGTAAGTTATGGTTTAGTGCTTTAAATGTATTATAGCTACTAGTTACTTTTTATTCTTCTGTCCTGAAAAGTCTCTAAATTTAGTGATTTTACTACAAATAGAGAATCTCAAACTTTGACTTTAGAATACACTAAGTTGTGATTGTGCCAAGAGATAAACTTTGATCTAAACATTGTGAGCATAATATTATATAATAGCATTCAGGTGTTTAGCTTGTGTGTGTATGTAAAGAAAAAAAGTGAGTTTAAAAAATGTTTGTTAGTAAAATATTTGATATGTTTCTGGTGTCCCTTCAGATAATTACACCCTTGCACAAGCCTCCAATAGGATGACAGAGGATGGCGGCATGCAGGGTTTGAACCCGGGACCCATTGAGACTACCGCGCAACAGACTTTTGAGCGCAAATCACACAACCACGCTGCCATTCAATTATGTAGTAAAAATATTCACATCTTATTTAATAACATATGTGTGTATACATACATGTAGTGTGAAGTGGAAAGATATTTAATTTGTCAATATAAGTTAAGGTTATTTATTTATTTTTTTCAAATTGGTCAGAAGTTCTGTATTATCTATCTTTAGAAGTAAAAGACCATAATGCCTAAAAATGTTTAATTCCAGAACAACAAGTGTCTGCTAGATAAGCAATCCATCAACACTTTTTAAATGTAGATCTGATGACTGATCTATTAGCCCTAAAATTGTTATTGTGTAGTTCTAATCTAGAGATTCTAGTCTTCTTAACTTCTACCTATAAAAAGTTTTTGATATTCTGATATAGAAAGCAACAATTATCTTAAATAATAAAATGACACTATTAATAAAACAAATTAAAAATGAAACACCAGCTTGAAGATAAGTCCACTTTGATTTCCTATCAAGAATCTTGAATGAAACTAGAGTAATACTTTATATCTAAACACTTGAAGACACTTCTGTCTAGTACTCTAATCTAATCAAAATGGTTTTTAAAAGAAAAATGATCATGAATTTAGAATGAGATTGATTTATATATATATATATATATATGATTGCTGCCTGGTCAAGCATGATTATGCCAACTAGAATGTCAGTTTGATTTATTGATCTTTATTAACTCTAAGAGTATAAAATCTAGATAAACTAGATCTATATAGATCTAGATTCTATTCTAGATTAGTTAGTAAGTAGATCTAGTAGTAACTAATATAGATCTAGTAAAATCGAGTAGTACAACAATCATTACTTATTATAGTATGATTATAGTAATTTAATTAGATTAGACCTATCTAGAAATCTAGACCTACCTAGATTAGATTTAGATACAATAAATGTATATTTTTATAAGTAACCCAAAGCCCTAAGATCTAGCCAATGACTCAATCTCAATTCTAGATAAGTAGATTCTAGATTCTACTTCTAGAATATAGATCTAATTCTAAGATCTAGACCTAGATCTAGAAGATAGAGGTCTAGATGTAGATCTAAATTCTAAATCTAATAGAAATAGCCATAGCCCCATAACTTGCCCATAGTGATTAGGGTCTATCAGACTAGATTCACTAGAGTCTAGACTAGAATAGATCAGATTTCATTTTCTACATCTAAAATTACTTACATTTTATAAATTCAAGAATCAATTAGGTTCAAAATCAGGTTGGTTGAAATATTCTTCTGCCCTGATATTAGTGATATGTCAGTGATGACTCAATAACTGGTCTAGTTTGACCAGATCAAGATAATAATGAGATCAAAGTAGATCTAGATCTAGACTGAAGAGTCTATCCATAGTGCGTCACTCAACATACACTTGGCATCCAGAGCTTTTTTTTTTCTTTAGTTATTCTTTGGAATTCTAGACTGTACTGGCTGAAGTTTAGAAGCAAGACAGTGGCAGTGGCATGATCGCGATGTAACGATGGAAAGGAAGACACATTTCTTTGTTGTACTCCGACAATAGGTTAATCCTCATTAACGAATTATTTAATAAAGGTATGCTCTAGACTAGACCTACTAAATCTACATTTAATACCGCCAAACAATGAAATAAGAATTATAACATGCTTTTTCTCTTAGAAGTAGATCTGTAGATCCAGAAATAATCCGTGAAAGGGTCTGTACGAAAAGAAAAGAAAAACGGAAATAGGTCACGTAGTGGCGCCGGATTGGTGAGTTGTGGACTGTGGAGGGTGCTGTGCTCTAGTTACACCCAAGCTCAAGCTATACAAAGCAATGTCTACTACACAATAGATCTACCAATGTCTAGCTCAAGTAGCACATGACGTCTCTATAAAAGTCAACACGCGCTTCAATGGTGACAAAGGTCATAGTCACGTGCTGTATTTTAGTGTTTACAATCGTAATTTCTCTTATTTTCTGATATCAAGATGGCCAGAGATCTTATCATAAAATATAGCTAAAATAGTCTAGATCTAGTCAAGATAGGCAGGCACAGACGATTTATTAAAATTAATAAAGATAAACACTTAAATTGTTTTATCGTTGCTGCGAGGACGTGGGCTTTTATATTTATACTTACCTACTAAAATCGGATGCATGGCTTAGATAGATCAGGGTTTAGTTCTAATTGAAAAGTAGATTTAGGACTTGCTAATTTAATATAACTCAAATAAATGAAAGGAACTTCGGACAATGTGTTAAGAGGGCTCAGGTCATTAATCCGTGTTAAATAAACAATTCAGCTCGTAGCTAACTTTTTTTTTAAGGTTATTTAGTGTCTACAATAGCGAGACCATTCGACTGTATCATAGTCTGCTGAAAAGTAAACAATATCAAAGAGTTGTTTGTTTGTTGTTTTTTTTTTTTAATTAAATAAATATTGGATTTAATAAAAAAAAAATCATGCATGTGAAATTTCACAAATATTTCACACAAATTTAATTAGATATCTAGACAAATTAAAAAAGTCAATTTAAAAACATTCTCAGAGCTCCACCGAGAGTCGGAGAGCAGCGGGCGCCAATATATATATAGGTATCAAAACACTGCTTAAAATTTCAACTAAAACTCATTTAGAGTTATAAGAGAGCTTCATTGCAACAGGAGAGTTTGACTAAGCATTGCTAAGCAAAGTAGGTTAGCTATCAAGTAGGAGCTGGTCAAAACAAAAAACAAAACAGTTGGATGTTTGTTTAATTGGTTTCACATGTTTGCAATGTTATTTCAAAACCACAGATAATATGATATCCTAGCCCATGCCTCCTGCATGAGGGCGCGGGATGGCGGTGGCACTGTTCGAATCCAGGTTCACCGAAAGACAGTCCAGCGCGTAAACCGCACGACCAAGCAGCCATAGCGTATACCAGGCGACTATAGGCAGTCATCCATTTCAATAATGTTTCAATTGCAAAATTAGAAAAGTAGCCTAGGACTTCTGTAAGAAAATGTGACTGTCACTACATATTTTTGTTTACTTCGTTCTCATTAAATGCATTTGTGTTTATGCATAACGCGTAGGACGTAATCATCTTCTTTTTTGAAGTAACGTCTGTATTATATAAGATAAGATAAGATTTGTGTGTGTGTGCTTTAACTGTTGGCTCTTCTTATTGCAAATATGGATTATCAGGTGGACATAACGCCCTGACAAAAATAGTGCTAAAATCGAGAGATTAAGGCTAAATGTGGCTCATAAGAAATGGATAAGACGGATTTTCGGACACACTGTATAAAATAAGATAAGATCAGATTTAAAAAAAAATCATATACTTGACAACTTAATCAACTTGTGACCCAGTGTCGCATGAGGTTTGCGGGACATGTCATCCGACCAGAGGCGACCTTATCAGTGCGCGGGGCCCTAGGCGAGTGTCCTATGGGAGCCCTGAGCCGTAAGGGTAGAGATATACCGTACCACATCACGCAAATGGGCTCGTCCACCTCTAACGCTGAAAGCCTTATTTTTGTTACGAGCACATTACCTTACGTTAAGTAGGCCTACTGTACTATTGGCCGTTTGAGTACATTACATACTGTATTATGCATGAAACATTTTGCTTTTAAGGTTAGTAGACGTAACTAATGATTCAGAAACTATTGTACGAAGAGAAATCAACAAACTAGATACTAATAATTTCTGCTAAGTCTGAAAGTAACAATTAATCACAAAGGAGAACCAGAACACTTGCAATAAAGCATTTACCAAGTTTAACAATTCCTAGTTTATGAGAACTTATCTGGTTTTCGAATCTCCGATCGCGGGTTAGTGGGGGTAGGCAGTGGACACTCACTGGACACCAGTTGGCAAGCGTGGTCGAGAGGCTAAGTGCGCTTGAACTTGGCTTGTCTTGGCTACCTAGAAGGGGGCTCGAGGTTCGACACCCGACTCTGGCAGAGTTGCGTTTACTGAGCGCCTAAAGGCAGCACGGAGAGATACCCCCTCCCCCCCGGTCCATAAATGAGATTGGACCAAGGCGCTCTGATCATGCTATAAGCATGAAAGCGCTATATAAAAGCTATAATAATAATAATAGACTGCTGACATTTTTTAGACTATGGAGACAACTTATCGCCCAAAGCGCCGAACGGCGCGATAGCATCTAAGTCTATTTTTCTTTGTTTATGACTGCTACATGAGCGGATGAGAACCGGCTAGCAACTTTTAAAGGTGGTTCAAAGTCATGCTGGTTGGAGAGGAATGAGTATTTTTATGTGTGCGCATATATATATATAAGGCGCATTTGTGATGAGACCATGAGATTCTGAAGTGATCGTAGATCTCTGTTCATATATGCAAATAATAGTCTTAACATTTGTGCCAGCCTTATAGTGGCAGGCAAACGTAAAATTTGTGGTAATAGATCTTGGCATTATAACAATTCAGTAAGGAATAAGTTAAAAAGAAAGAATTAGGCCTATGTCAAAACAAAAGAAAAAAAAAAATTTAGAAGCGTGGGAAAAGATAATGCTGTTAGCATGAGTTTCGGGGGGGGGGGGGGGGGTAACTCCGGTACAAACATCGCAGAATGTGTATCTAGACTCGATAGCGTTTTTTTGTTACCTACAGATTTAAAAAAAAATGTGTAAGGAGTTTTTTATGAACTCAAAGATTGCCGTGAAATCTGATGAGCTTATGGCTTTAAATATACACAAGACAAGGGAAGAATAGTTCGATTAGAGTAATGGTTGTTTTGCTAAAGCTTTTTTTTTTTTTGGCTTATTTTTTTTCTTTGTTACAGAAACGCAGGCAAACTGTTTTACCGTTCGTTAGTTCTATTTCGATCTTATAGATCCAACCCATATCTAAAAGCGTCCAGTATTATACACACAGCCTCAAACATGTTTCTGTTCAGTGAAAACGAATGTCATCAATTTGTTTTCTTCAATACATTACACTTCGCCAGCCACCACTGTTCGTGAACCAATTGAAACATCTATGTTTGTTTGTTTGTTTGACTTGTTTCGGGTGTTCCTACAGAGTTGAAGTTAATGTACACCCTAGCCCAAAACGCCAACAGGACGTAGGGGGATGACAGCGGACAGGATATGAACCCGAGGCCATCGAGACGACCTAACAACAGTTCATCGCGCATCCTGCAAGACTTCTTGGTACCTAGGGTAGGCCTATATATTGTTACGTTTCTCTCTCCTAATCAGGCCTTCTGTAAACACTGCTAAACACAAAACAGCACATCTAACACATCAAAAACTTGACAAGAGCTCTGGTTAATCTGGTACTTTAATAATGAGTGAATAAGTAGATAACAGCCAATACTAGACTGTTGGCAACACATCAACAACTAAAATGTTACATTGTACATCACCGTACAAGACTCTACTGTCTCTATCTCTTTCTGGACTCGCGCATAACACTTGAGGACTCAACCAGGACCGACTTCTTAGCCAGACTAACAGTCCAGGTCTCCTCCGTGTCCTATCTTGATCTGCCGCCTTCTTACACACTGCGTCTCTGGTCCACCCAGGCTCATGATCAGATGACCATAACCCGGGTCCTATTCACATGCAAAACTGTATTACTGGCCTGTGTCACATGTCAGCTGATCACACACAGTTAACCATATTGCGTTGCGAATAGGGTTACAACAATATCTTCATACTACATTAAAGAGCATTTTAAAATATTTATAAACTGGATAGGGTGCTGCCGAATGAGATTTTCTCATGAGAATTATTTCTTACAATTTTCAACAACACTACCATCACTATAAATCACTACATCTACTACTACTAATAATGATATGGCTGCTTGGTCGTGTAGCAGGGCTGGCCTCGGGCATGGGCAAACAAGGCCGCAGGTAGGAGCCTCACACAGGACGTGCTATTATTTTTGTAGAGAAGAAATAGCGAATCTTATTCTCTGTTATTGTTGGAGTTCGTACACGACTTTTTAAATCAATAGCATAATTTTACTTTTACTTCGCCGTGTATTTTTTATTTTTCTATTTTATTTGGGGCCACCAGCTTCACTGCTCCTATGAAGGGCTTCCAATCATCTAAGGCCGGCCCTGCGTGTGGTTTGCGCTTTGGACTGTCAACGGTGGTCTCGATGGTCCCGGGTTGGAGCCCTGCCCGCTGTCATTCAGCCATCCTGTTGAAGGTTTGGTCCAGGATGTAATTGATCTTCCCTAACACGTACAACAAATATATTCAAAGTAATAATAATTTTATAAAATAATATAAATAATAAGTAACAATAATAATATGAATCGGAACAGGGCCGCCGCTACCTATTGTGCAATGTGTGTATCGCACGCAGGCGGCCGAATGTAGGGGGCGGCCAAATCATTATTCCAAGGTTGTCTTTTTTTTTTTTTTTAATTTTTAGTTCCATAAAAAATTAAACAAATATTTTAATATTTTATATAAATGTTAATTATATTGTTATCCTTTTAAAACAATTTTTTTAAAAAATCACACGATATTCTTACATAAGTAGCGTAGAATATTATTGGGTCATCATAGATGTAGCTCTACACTAAGTTGTTGGCTACTAGCTGTTTGGTGCAACAACCGACCGACTTACAACAAAAAGGGGGGGGGGGGGGGGGGAGGCGAAAAAAATGTTTTATTTTCATTGTAGTTATTAATCCGGGTCTGAATATTACCAATGTTCACAAGTAAAAATATCTTAAGTAAGAGACGTCGTTTCATCTTTTTATAAGACCTTTTCAAATGTAGAATGTAGACCGTTTTCTCGAGAGGCGCATTCAACAATAAGGGTTGTAACTTTTGAAGAAAATATTTCAAAACGTCTCCGTTAGTGTGATTCTTCTAGATTTTCTTATCTGAGATTGGTCAAATTTCTTCCGACTATTGTAGGCCTACTTCATTATAGTGACGATTTTTGTGGGAAAAAGGTCTGCGACAGAGACGTCTTACTTAGCACGAAGATGATCTTTAAAAAAGATCACGCCCATTACATTAGTACGTGTGCTATATACACCTTAAATAAATACTATTGACCAGGGCTGCCTCTTTATTACTAGATTTTGTTCTTACTTGGATGAATAGCGCGTTCTAAAAGAAAACTCATTAATGTTGTGGCCTTTTTTGTATTCTTTCTTCTTATGATTATCATTCTCTGTGTCCACCCAGCTCTAATGAGTACCTGACATAAGTTGGGGAAAAAAAGGTGGCTGGTCGTTGTGCTGGCCACATGACACCTTCAGTGAAGTCCAGTAGGGCGTCGGCGCCGTAGGCGCCATTATCCCGTTGATGGTTAGAAAGGCTTTTATCTGACCACCAGGCCTGGACATGGGGCTCTTCACCCCTGTCCTGTCTGAGGGCACCCAACGGTAGGCGGCCATATCGGTTGACTGGGCAAAACCGGGCCGTGCCGTGTACACAGCGCACCGTTCCCGGTCCTGGGTCCACTCGCTACAAGTGGCCGAGAACAGTGCTGTCTTCGGGGAGCTTGTCTCATATTCCTATACTGTAACCGCCGCTATTCCGTGCAGGGACCGCCACTCCAGCTTACGGGACACTGATGACGGCCCCCATGTGGAACGGCGCGGCGGACTTTTTGGACTGGGTTCCGGGCGTTCTTTCCATCCCAACCCCGAGTGAGAGAAAAAAAAACAAAAGCTCACCCAGGGAAGCCCGGCCGGGCCTGGTTCGCTACCCGTTCTTAGCCTATCTAGTCTCCACCCACGACGTTTCCACCGGAGGGCCACGCTGAGGCGACGGGTAGCTGGAATTCCTCCGGGCCACATGACACCTTCGTTAACAGTAGGCCACATAATCAGATGACATTTACATCATCTGCCCTATAGACCACAAGGTCTAAAAGGGGAAATTTACTATTATTTACTTTTTATTCTTATTACAAGAAGAAGGTGTAAATGCTAGGAGAAAGAATTTCTGAAGCTGATAACGCCAGAATACACTCAGCGCCGGGGCCCGGCCTCCTAATCAGACCCCTTGCCGACTTGAGCGGAAACCCGCAGAATGCTCAATTCTATCTTCAGAAAGAACTTTATACAACGCTTAAAAATTATGTAGGCAACATTATTTCCAAAAAAAAAAAAAAAAAAAAAGAAAAAACGGAATTGTTTTACATCGCAAACAAGGTCCCCAGGTTCTAAAAGGGGGAAGGGGAGCTCAAACGAAAATTTAGGGGGGTCGCCATCCGGAAATGTTCGAGAAACACTGCCTTAATGTGTTTTATTTCAAGTAACTTTGTAAGTGACTTTTACTTAGGAATATTTATTTTCAATCAATTCAATACTCAGCGCTGAGTTGCTTCATTTTGTCGTAGTGGTGTGTTGGATAAATTTTTAGGCACCTCCAAATACGCGTATATCAGATGATTGTCGACACAATGCACATCTCTCCAAAATACAAGCGTGATAATCATAATCAAAGTTTACTGAACGTTGAAAAAGTTTCACCGTCAATGGCTTTTTTATTTCGAGTCACTTTATTCTGCAGAAAATGGTCCATGTCGTTTTTTTTTAGGAATAAATAAATAAAGGCGACATACAGTTACAAAATATAATATAATACAGAAAGAATTTTTTTAAAAATGCTCTTTAAAAAAA
The DNA here is from genome assembly GCA_030265305.1 of Biomphalaria pfeifferi. Classification (NCBI taxonomy): domain Eukaryota; kingdom Metazoa; phylum Mollusca; class Gastropoda; family Planorbidae; genus Biomphalaria; species Biomphalaria pfeifferi. The sequence continues at coordinate 67,543 of JASAOG010000321.1, read as the reverse complement.
AAACAATAGATGCAACGCATTAAAGAATGCATGATTTTGAAAAGCAGTCTTGGCAATCCTTAATAGAAAAAATTATTATCGGCAATGTCTCGCTTTTAAAGGATTCACAAATAGTTTATTTGACACACACACACACACACACACAAAGGGTATTTGTATCAATTAATAAAGGCAATGTCGAAATTTGTATGAAATAGAAAAAAACAAACCTTAAAATGTATAAGCACATAAATACTTTCACAAAACATAAGATTGTACACCAGATATGTCTCATACCGAACAATTGGTTTTGCCCAATGACTGGTACAACTGGAGAAGGACTTTATAACGTCGTAATAGAAAACAATGCAAAGTTAAAATTGGAAATAAAACATCGAGAGGTCACGTGACAACGGTGCGAATATGAAAGGGGGAAAAAAAGGAATAATCTACGAACATGGATTTAAATTACATTGAGACTTTTGGTTCAGTGTCCAGCTCAGTCCTAATACATTTTTTTTGTAGAAAAAAAAAAGGGGGGGGGGGGGCATCATTTTTTAATTTCGCACGCAGGCGTTCACAATCCTCGCTGCGGCCCTGAATCGGAAGGATGCTGCCAATAAATTGTTCTTAGCGTGTTTGAGATATAAATGATCTTGAATAATCTTGATTGAAGTAAACGATGTGGGCCTATGTCCTATATGTCTATGTGGTCCAAAATTAAAATGTCGCTTCTACAGCCACCTGCCCGATAGAATATCAATGTTTATGTTGTTAACATTTATAAAGAGCCTAATATTAAAAATAACACTCATATGATCATGAGCAGGAACTAAGCTCTGAATTTTTAACATTTCCTTTTCGAAATTCGTCTACCTCAGATCTATTCGCCTTTTTTAAAAAAGACAATGTAACCTTAATGAAAAGATAATGATTTTCAAAGAAAGGTCTTTTCTTATCTTATATAGTACAGACGTTACTTCAAAAAAGAAGATGATTACGTCCTACGCGTCATGCATTTATTCATGCATATTAACCAATGACTTAAATTCTGTCAAGTCACTGGTTTTCCTGGCTAGCTCAGACAACCCATTCCATGGTCTGAAAGCACTAGGGAAGAAGGAGTATTTGTACAAATTTGTCCTAGCATATGGGACGAGGAATGTGCCTTTAGCTTTGTGTCTTTCAGAGTATTTTATTGAATTTTGTTTTTGTATTTGAAGATTATGGTTCAGTGTTTTATGTATAATTGCTACTTTACTTAGATTAAATTCTTAGTAAGTGGTCTGCCCTTTTATATATCCTATTGGACTGGTCTTTAATCTTTATTTTAAAAAAATTGTGCAGACCAACTTTTTACATCTATTTAGATTATAAAGTGGCAATGGCTTGTGACGTGAACAGTGTTTGTATAGGCCTATTTCAGTTTGACTAGACCTATATAAACTTTTACTTTTTATTCTGGATCTGTCCTTATATTGTTCGTTAATGTTATGTGCTATGGACAATCGTAAGACACATTTCTTCAGGGATAATAAAGATTAATAATATTATTTATTAAATATCTACTGCGTATCTTTAGAAATTCTAAGTTCATTTGTTTAAAAATCTAATTTGAATGGCGAAACCAATTCAATGCATGTTAATTGCTTTAGTATAGCGCATCTTACTTGCTATAAACATTCTCAGTTGTAGGCCTACTCTGGTCTAATCTTTTTTGTAGACTCGTAGGGCCTGGAGGGGGGGGGGGGGAAATCTGGGAGGTTTCCGACTTCCGTGCTGCCTTTAGGGGCTCAGCTAACACAATTCCCCTCGAGACGGGATTCGAACTAGCTAGTTGACAGGTGTACTTTTTTTGTGATTTAAAAAAGCTTATGTTGAACAACGGATGCAGTTTGTACTTTAAAAAAGAAGAAAAAAAAAGGGGGGGGGGGAGGAGAGTGACACTAGGGTGGAAAGCGTGAAAAAAAAAGTATCCACCCCATTTTAAATTTATTTAAGTTTAGAGATTTCTTCACCTCTTCTTTTTTTGCCCCCCCCCCCCTTTTTTTTTTCTTTTTATATATTTGGTACTGCAGCTTTTCCACACCATAGAAGTGCATCTTAGTTCTAAATATCCTTTTCACAGTAGGAGACTTTAGCCAGCACTTTATTCATCTGGTTTTAAGAAACAATGATCACATTTGTGTAACTAGATGTGACATTAGAATCCCACATCACAACTCTGGAGTCTGGCAGAACGCTTCAAATTAAAACCTCTCCTACGATCAAATTAATTTTCTTGGACTGATTAAAGTTAGTAAAGGTGCCAATACCTTAAAGGAAAAAAGATCAACAAAAATGTGAACCTCACAAGAGACTCAACTTAAAACTTAGAAGCGTCTGCATGAGATTACATCGAACTTGCTTCGTACTACTCGGACTTTTGATTCCTTAAATTGTGTGAAACTCATCCGCCAACGTTCCAAGCCAGGTTAAGCGTAGGGCTAGCCACCCTAAATTGTGGGGGAAAAAAAAACATCAGCTACATAAACACCAAACAGCAAATCAACAGAAGTCACGGGCTTGGGAGAAGAAGGACCTCCAGCCGAAAGGTTTATGACGCATAGCGGTGAAAGCCAGGATCATCTGGAAGCTGGCAGGCCGAAGATCATCATTTCTACCAGAATGCCAAGCAGATGGGCAAGACGTTGGACTGTTGGACTCGCCTAGACCAAAAAAAAAAAAAGTAATATTTTTATCCACGCCCCTCCCTGTCCCAAAAAGTAAATAGAACCTGTGTCAGACTGTTTCTAACATAACTAACTGGTCAGTGTAAGGCTAGCCAGGCTACATGTTGTCGGTCGCGACATTAAGACAACCAAGCGATATAGTGTGTGTTGTATGTTGAGCGGTCAGGCAAGAAAATACACACTGCCATGGTTTGTCAAGCACGTAGATCTATTCCTAAAACGTATTTTTTTCTCTGCTTACAAGATGTATATCTAACTGTATAGACCTAGCTCTATTTCTTTTACGAGATTGTAAGCTTTACTGAATGGTTTTCCAATAAAATAAAAATGAAGGTAGACACTTTTGTGGAGATTTTAATTTAATCCAAGGGGCAAAAAAAATAAATAAAATAAATATAGAAATACATCTTATCTTATAAAATACAGATGTTACTTCAAAATGATGATTACAGATTACGTCCTACGCGTGTTCCTAGGTCTATCTAGTCATGCATGTTAACCAATGACCTTAATTCTGCCAAGTCACTGGTTTTCTTGGCTGGCTCAGGCAACTCATTCATGCTCCAATAGCACCAGAAAAGAAGGAGCATTAGTACAAATTTGTCCTAGCATATATGGAACGAGGAATGTGCCTTTATTCTTGTGTCTTTCTGAGTATTTTATTTTTTATTGTCCAACAATGATGTAACAAACATCTTTCATATATAAAAAGTCTTCAATGTGAGTTTATGTATAAATATATATATATCAGTGGCGTAGCTAGGGTATATGATGCCAATTGCGGCAGTGTCTCATGATGCTCACCTCCAACGAAATAAAACAACAACAAAAAAAAACTGTTTTATTTTTCGAACTAATGTGTATTAGATGTTAAGGTATTTTGCAATTTCCCCCCATTAATGAATCATATTAGTCCCAAATTAATTCTTGATCCACTTAGCCTAAGTCTGAAAACAATTCGCTGTCATAAATTTATCACTTACCGCAATCGCCAGAAATATTCAGATAAAGACAATATTTAGAACTGAAGCCTATATCTGAGATGATGTCTGTGAAAGACTAAAGAATTGTAATTGTCCATGACAACGAAACCTTAACATTTGAGATGGCAGGTGTACTGTCTAAATAATCGAGAAATATATGGCTAGCAATCACCCAATAATACAATAAGTTTGTTTTAAATTTGCGGGCGGTACGTATTTGGTCAGGAACTAGCTTGGGTAGGAGCACATGTACAATGACGAGTGCATCGTACTTGGTCTGGAACTAGCTTGGGTAGGAGCACATGTAGGCCTACTTTTAGGAGTGGATCGTAATTTCAACTTCTAGAAATGACCTAGATATTGTCTTTGAAATTCTTCTTCAACTTGTTCGCGATGCCCATTAAGTGCCAGATTCTGTTTTGAGAAAATGGACTTATATCCAAGATTTTTTTCAGGTTTCATTATCAGATTTTGACCCTTTGGACCCCTTGATCCGTACCTATATATATACTCTCACATTGAAGACTTTTTAAAAATTCTTATCTTATCTTATATAATACAGACGTTACTTAAAAAAAAAAAGAAGATGATTACGTCCTACGCGTCATGCAAGTTAACCAATGACTTAAATTCTGCCAAGTCACTGGTTTTCTTGGCTAGCTCAGGCAACCCATTCCATGCTCTAATAGCACTAGGGAAGAAGGAGTATTTGTACACATTTGTCCTAGCATATGGGACGAGGAATGCGCCTTTATCTTTGTGTCTTTCAGAGTATCTGAATTAGTTATGATTAAGATGAGTGTCTACTATCTATTGAGACGTAAGCATACAATTTAATTAAACTGCTTGAGTTTTAGGGGAGAGGCTATGTAGAAAGTAAAACTGATCGGGACATTTCAGTAGATCTATATAGCCTTCACTATATAACCAAAGTCTGGATATAAAAACCAAGTAATGTAAATGAAAAGGATGTAGAGGCTCCCAATAATAATTCATTGCTACTTGTTGCTATACAAACACAAAAAGACAAACACTTCTAGAATGTCAAGACATAGTTTATTGTTTTTCTTGTTGATCAAATATTAAAAGTGTAGCACCAGGAGACTTTGGTTTGAACTCTTTACAAAACTCAGCCCCCAATGAGTGGTAGACTGGACATTTGTCTTTGATAAAAGTACTAGAGTTAGAGCATATCTAGGAAATACAACTTTTAACTAGGAATATTGAACTTCAAACTAAGAAGACATTAGGAGACAACATGTTAGTCCAAGCATAAATGAAGCCATTGATTTCAGAGTACTGTTGGTTCCAGACACTTTAGAGATAATTGTAGTTTGTCTAAGTGTGTTTCGTTTGCTGTACATGTTTTAAATGATCCTTCAGATTTGAAGATAATTACATCCTAGCCCAAACCTCTCGCAGGGTGGCAGGGAAGCCAACGTGCAGGGTTCAAACCTTGAACCATCAAAATGACAGCTCAGAGCGCATACCATACAACTAGGCAGCCACCTAGTGTATACCAGAGCAACACAATTTTAGACTTGGACAACTGATGTATGAGATATTGTACACAAGAAATACTGAAAGATGTTTCCTTTGATAACTGTTATTTGGGAGAAATATCCCTAGCCACATTGTACTGGTACTTATTTATGACATAAATCTTGGACAATGTGATGAGAACTGAAATCTAGACTCAAACCACATATCACTGCAGTAGTGTTGAAGTCAAAGTCTGTAGGTTAGATAATTAGATTCTAAAATACATGAAATGACAAAATGTAAGTGCCACCTCTATTATTTCCAAAGATCTGTCTTCCATTTTAGATTAGTAGTCATAGAGAGCCAAGTATAAGTTACATAAGATTGCAATCAGTTGTAGTCAATAAAGGTAGATATAAAACAAAACTTATTAATTTTGGGAGAAAAGTACAAATGACTAAATGTAATCAATTAGTCTACCATTTCAAATATTTTAATTGAGTTTACACATAAATCTATCAGCAGGATTAATATTAGCATTGATACAGTTTGATTTAACAATATGCATTACTGTACCTTCAAACGTGATCTGTGATCTTTAGAAACAAACGAGTTCTACAGATAGTCAACAAAATGGGTGAACATTTGCTAGTAACTATTTCTTTTCTCATTGTGGTAGAAAAAACTAAAACATTTTCAAACCACAGTTAGCCTAAAACATGAAAGTTATTGGTTAGCCTAAAACATGAACATGATTGGTTAGCCTAAAACATGAACATGACATGAAACACAATGACAGTTAAGTGTTTACAAACATTTGTAGGATGCAGTCTTTCATGGCCAAGATATAAGAGTCCATTTAGATCTTTGAAGACAATGAGTCTAAAAAAAAATAAATACACAAAATCAAAAATGTATAAATGTGATGGCAGAGTAAGAGGGAGGAGGCTATGCCACTCAGACAGCATGCTAGCTAGAGGAAAGAGAAAGAGGAACACTGTATATATACAGGAGGCATATAAAAGAAGCAACAAAAATAATCTAACAAACATTCTAGTTGTCTTGTGTTTTCAATAATGCTTTGAATAGAAGCAAAGGTGATATACATAAACATCACAGCAATCAGTTCATAGAACAAAGTCTAGTCTAGTAACTCTCCAGGCAGTAGGAGGTAACAATTACGGACAACTGTTATACAAATATAAAATACAAATATGCAGGAACCTTTTCACTTAAAAATGTGGATCAAATCTCTGTTACATATGCCTCAAGAGGTCTACACTAAATCTACATCCCTCATCTGAGCCTCTTTAAAAAATAAAATCTTAATGCCAATTTGGTGTCTGAACTGATTGAAATACACAAAATTTTAATTCAATCTCTTGCAGGTTTCTAGCATAGCAAGCAAACTTAGTCCTAGAAATACACACTTGTAGATCTAGTCTCATTTGAGCTGTATTACAAAAGCTACATGACACACGCACACACAGAAGCAAGCTTACACACACACACACACACACAGGAGAGCTCAACTGAATGACAGAAAAATTATTCTTTTTTTTAACAAGCAAAAGCCAAAGATTTGGGGAAGGGAGTTAACTGAGGAACACACACAAATCCAAAAGGGCTCAATGAAACAAACAACAAAGCAAAGCATTGAATTCAAAAAGAAATATGTTTTTTTTACAAGCTACTCTATCTAGCTGTTGTGATAGTTTTTTTTTTTTTAGAAGCTACTCTATCTAGCTGTTGACATAACTTGTGAACAGAGTCCAGTTCAATGAATGCGTTTATCCAGCAAAAATGTTGAACCTGTCACCTAAGAGAATAAGTTCACTGACAAACTCGATAAAACAATTTCTACAAACTCAATCTATTTTGGAATTCAAGATTTTGTGTTTTTGTATGATTGAGATTTAGTACATCCATCAGACAAGTAAAGGCTATCTGACAGGAAAAGGCCATCTGACAAGTAAAGGCCATCTGACAGGCAATGTAAAAAATTATAGACATATTTGTGCAGTCTGGAATCATAAACAATCAGCGTCATGCACAGCTCACTTGTGAGTCAACAAAGTAATACTAGAGGGAACACAAAGGGGGAGAGAAAGAGAGCCATTTAGAGGGAGATAATCATTCTGTATAGATTTGGTGGTTAAAGCTGTAAAGAACAAATGACAGGGTGATAACTAAGCGAGATAAATACGTTGCACAGATCTATGGTCTATGTCTAGCAAATTAATAACAGAAAAAGATTTGAACACAAAACATCTCCTATCCCTCAAGAATGATCTATGTGTTATCAATACACATCTATCCCTCAAGAATGATCTATGTGTTATCAATACACATCTATCTCTCAAGAATGATCTATGTGTTATCAATACACATCTATCTCTCAAGAATGATCTATGTGATGTCAATACACATCTATCTCTCAAGAATGATCTATGTGTTATCAATACACATCTATCTCTCAAGAATGATCTATGTGATGTCAATACACATCTATCTCTCAAGAATGATCTATGTGATGTCAATACACATCTATCTCTCAAGAATGATCTATGTGTTATCAATACACATCTATCTCTCAAGAATGATCTATGTGATGTCAATACACATCTATCTCTCAAGAATGATCTATGTGATGTCAATACACATCTATCTCTCAAGAATGATCTATGTGATGTCAATATAAGTTTCCTAGCCCTCAGGTATGACACATGTGATATTTATAAGGCACAGGAGTACACAATGTTCAACAGAAATCATGGTACTATAGAATCTGTGTGTCAAAACATCAGACCACAAAACGTAACACATTTGTTGGTACAAAAAGAGCAATGACGTGACTTATGAGAAATACATTATGTTTATATATGAAGATAAATTTGTAGATAAATATATTTATATTTATGTATAAAAATTGTATTTTATTAATTTGCTTTTAATACTCTCTGCCAGCCCATTCAATCTCACATTTGCGAGACCGCCAGACTCCACACTCAGCACCAAGCAGACAAACACGCAGGTGAACTAAACTAAACTGTCATTCTTTAAGGCCAGCGTCTTGCCGTGTTTTCTATACACAGGACAATGAAAGCATTGTTACAGCTGTACTCTTCCTGGTCCAGAAGCATGTGCTTTAAGAGAGAGCTGGCTAGACCCATCTCGTTGGCTGCTCGAGTATGCCACTTGTTGCAGAATTTGCCCTCCACAAATTCACCTTTGTTATTAGAACCATGCCAGATAAACTTTTGAGGCCTGTAAATGGAACCAAATATTTCATTACAAAGATGTCAGATAAGTTTTTGTGAAACTTGCTGAGCAACAAAATTTATTATAATATGTATGTCAGTGTTAATAAATGTTAATAGAAACAACCCCAAAACAGTAAAGGGGTATAACCCTTACAGTACATTTCACTAATCAGTATACTGATTATATTCTGTTATAAAGATGTTAATCATCTGTTCAAGTAACTTATTAGTTGGCCTCCTTCAGTCGTAGAATGACTATGGCTCATCTCTAGCACTTTTTCAGGTGGCTGTGGAGCCCTATTTTGGAGAGACACTCCCGTCCACAAATATAGCAGGTTAAGGTGGCTTTCACTTTGGTGGTAGAGGAGCTGGCCATTTTTTGCATGGTACGCTTTTCTTCCAGAGCTGAGGCTCATGTTTTTTCGCTGTTCATAACTTTATTGTTCACTGCCTCTCTCCAACTAGTGCGGTCTAGGGCTTGGTCCATTTTCTTTTTAAAAGAACCTTTGAGGTTTGCATGCTGCATTTAGGTGCTCAGCAAACTCAGCTCAAGACCCTAAGACACAAATCTATTTTGAGAATGATCAAGTTACAATTGTTTGGATTATGAATTAACTTCCAGCACCCATTGCAACTAAGTTGGTGTGACTTCTAACCTTTCTCAGACCATATAGCTAAATGAGAGGAATTATAAAACATGGAAATAGTGTTATTTTTCTTAGATCTTTGGTAAAATTATATTTCCATAAAGTAAAAGTCACCAAAGAGTAAAAATGTGTACAACCTCTTGTAAAGTTGACCCACATTTTATTGTAGAATGGACTGGCCATTCAGTAGGTCAATATTTTGGGTGCTTGAATATCATTTGCAATCAAAGTCTATAAGATTAAATAATCTTTAGTTCAAAGATGGTTCAAGGAACATTTTTAGCTTTCTCTATCCTGTAGTGTCAAGCAAATTTAAAGTTTCTTACATCTGATATTTAGTGTGTCTTAAGTCATTTATGTATGAGTCTAGTGTGTATTAAGTCTTTTATGTCTGAAATCTAGTGTGTCTTAAGTCACAAGTCTCAATTCAATTCAGCTTTTATAAGCTTGCTGTCTAATGTAAAAGCTATTTTCATAAAGACTCACCACTTGGGATCATACATGACATCATTGCCATCAAATGAATAGATTGGTGTCTGGATGTTAAAATATGCACCACTGCCATCTGTTAATGAGTTCCAAGACTTGAACAGAATTTGATTCTGAAATTCAAAACCAAGAATGCAGACCAATGAGTTGAGGACTAAGTTCAATTAGGTTGGCTGCAAAGTTTTTTGAAAGCATAAAAACTAGAACCATTAAAAGTAATGAAAAATTTAAAAAACCTGTTTGAAAACACTTAATCACTAGGGGCGGAGAGGGGTTTCTGGGAGAAAGTTTTTGTGCTGCCTGTAGTTGCTCAGCAAACACAGCTCTGCTCAAGGATTCAAACTTAAGCCTTTTTGATAGATAGTAAAGTTTCCCTTTCAGACCTTGCAATCTATAGGGCAGATGATTTGAGTTTTTGTATAAAGTTTAATTCATGTTGCATTCAGCTATTCTAATAGCTTTATTTTTTAAATTATTTTTTTTATCAATAAATTTATTTCTGTTGCAATTGTAGTGCCTTAAGTAGATTTATTGCTGCATAAACAAGTATTATTACTTGCAATCTATAAGGCAGGTGATGTAAAAGTCATCTGTTTCTGTGGCCCATGGTTAACGAGGGTGTCATGTGGCCAGCACACAGACCAACCGCCATTACTTTTCCCCACTAATGTCAGTTACCCATTAGAGCTGGGTGTACTCTGGGGGGGCCCTTAAAATCCTCAGTTTAGAAGCTGAGCCCTTTACCAATCTGCTACCTCATCTCCTTTTGATATGTAGTCAGGCAGTTTTCGCCCCTCAGCCAGAAATCCCACATATTATAGTGCTATACTAGAACTCAATGTCACAGTGTTCCATCAAGTTTAACAATAAATGGACTTTGAAAAGGCTTGAACTCAACATAAATAGTTGAAATCGTGTAGCAATAAAATAAAGACTCAGATGAAATTAAAGATATAGGTTTTAGGATAGTTCATATAAATAATATTTTTCTCTTTAGTGTTAATGAACAGAACCATACCATACAAATTTACAATGTAATAAAATAGAAAAACACAAAGATAAAGACACATTTCTCATTCCATATGCTAGGACAAATTTGTAGTGACACCAGAGTGTGAATCAGCCAGGAAAAGCAATGACTTGGCAGAGTGCCAGTCTCTAATTAACTTGCATGGCTAGGGATACACATAAGATTGAATTATCTTCTCTTTTAAAGGAACATCTGTAATTTATAAGATAAGGGAAGAAGATAAGATAGGGATTATAAAAACCAGTATATAAAAGCTTGTTTATACAATTGTTGTTGACATCTTTTTAAAAGTGAGAAACCTTATTGAAATCACAGTTAAAAACTATATTGGACTAAAGTTAAGTCAACGTTTACAGCTAAAATTACCTTAGAGTTGACAATTGGAATCTGTTTATCTTTAGTGTAATAAATGATAGAATTCAAATTCTGTGTTTCTGAAGACAGGAAGGCTCTATAGGTTCCCATCAGTCTGTGTTTTCTGGCCTGCCTGTGGCACTCATAGTCTGCCCCCTGGATACCATGCATAGAGCCAGCTAAAGGTTTGTCTAGGGCTATCAAATGGAGCTGCCAAAGAGAAAGAGGTAGTTGTGTAGTAGTTAGGGTCATGCAAGGGACAGCTCTAAATATAAAAGGTAATTTTCCTTTCAGACCTTGTGGTCTATTGGGCAGATGGTGTAAAGGCCATCAGTTTCTGTGTCCTATGGTTAATGAGGGTGCAATGTGGCCAGTACAATGGCCAAACATGTTTACTTTCCCCAACTAATGTCAGGTACCAATTAGAGCTGGGTGGATTCAGAGGCACCCAAGGATCCCGAAATTAAAAATCCCAGTCTTCACATCCGGGACCCCCAGTTCAAGAGCCACCTTCAATTCTGCATCATATGTCAAATACCCATTAACATTTGGTGGACTTAGTTGAATTCAAGAATTCCCATATTCAACATCCCAGTCTTCACTGGTATTCAAACTCGAGATCCCTGTGTATGGAAGCCAAGCCTTTATCACTCAGCCACCACAGCCCTGTCTATATAATGGTCATGTAATCTAACAAAACTATAAGCTTTAGTGTTTTAGGTTTAACAAAGAAGATAAGTCGTACCATATCTCCAGTGGCATAGTTGGCTGGAGGTATTTCAATCCTGGGAGGAGGTGTGGTCTGAAACAATTAAGTCAGAGATTAAGTCCTTCACTAATGGAATATTCTAACATAACAAACTATAATTTACGAGCCATATGATTTGTTTACTATTTAGAAATCTGGATAGAATATTTACATTGAACCAAATGTTACATTTTCTGTTTGATTGAAACCATAACATTTAATATTATTTTATTCATGAAAATGTTAAGTTCTTAAAACAATTTAATATCAATGTTAACAATTCCTTTATGATAAAAAGGTCATTTAAATGAAAATGTCATATTTTTTGGAAGTTGTTGAATATCACCAGTGAGATTACTTTATAAAGCTAAGCTCCATATTTTGATAGTGGCTAATGAAAGGTGGCTTCAAGTTAAGGGAGACAATAAAAAGCCTATTCATTTTACTACAAGAAAAAAAAATGCAAACAAAAGCAAACAGTGCAAAGCTAGAGAGCTACCTAGAGTTACTGTGTGTCTACATAATAGAAACTAGATTGCCAGGCTAATGAAATGCCAAAAACTCATGCAAAACAATGGAAGAAATGCATATCCAAAGATCCATCACCCACAATATGTCTGAGGTGAGATAAGATATATCTATGGTGTAGTTAACACAAAGGTATCCCCTAACCTACAAGAATTTTTTTCAACCAAAATTTAAACAAATAATTCAGTTACGGCTACTTCTGGTTCAACTCAAAGCTGACAATCTGAGACAGTTTCAGGGGAAGTATGTCAAAAAAAAGTTTAACATGTAAAAGACAATGTTATGTATGCAAGTGAAATGTCCATGTTAATTAGATTAGGAAAAGAATGCTCTCTAAAAATTTTAAAGAGTATAAATACTTTACAAAAAAAACTTTTAGAAAATCAACGTACGTTGATTTTAAAATTAATAGGAATTCTATCGATGTGCTGATGACATCCTCAGTTTTCTTAAAATGATACTGGCATTGATTTTCCCATTCACTGATTGAATGATACATTTTAAAAGTTCTTTAAGGTAATTTAACAAAGAACAAAAAAACTGTCTTTAAGATGAAATTAAAAACTAAAATGATTTATCTACGTAGCACATTAGTGAATCAAGAATAAGACTTTCTTTCATTTTTCACATTGCAGTCATCTACTCTTTTGTTTAAAAAATAGAAAAATGTTAACTATGATTTGAAAAAATAATTAAAATTTAAGCAGAATATAAAACTAAAACTAAATGGAGATTTTTTTGTATTAACCTAGGTCAGGTATAAGTTTTTGGTGTGCCAGCTAATGCAAGTATCTAAAACATTTGAAATGGAACCTAACAATGAATACTGAGAAATACAAATTAAACAGCTAATTTATTTATTTATTGGTGGAATATTTGGAGAATTATAGTCTGAAAGAAGTAAAATTTAAAAACAAAACAAAACAATTAAACTATTAAATAAATATTTTTAAAAAATGACACTGAAAGCTGTGTTTTTCCTAATGTTAAGGGTATACAAGTCAGGTGCAGAGAAACAACAGAAATTTGGTGAGATTCTACTGAAACTACAGATAAAGAATATATGCAAGCAAAATTTGTTAGAAGCAAGTGAGATAGTTGACATGAGCCCTAGTTTAAAGGAGTGAGACCAAACCATTCCCTAGAGACATGTCTTCTTAATCAACACATGAGAACTCTTGTACCAAACTTGGTTGCATAACCCAGAATGTGCTAATTATAGTTAGCAACATTTGTCAAAAAGTAGTCTATTATGGCAGAAAGTGTTAAAAGCCCATTGAAAATTGACTTTTAATAAATCTCTTATTCCCAGAGCCTCCACAAGTCTGATACAAGTAACACAGATGACATGTGAACAGAGTAGCCAGATGTTAAATGGTACCAGATTAAGGGCAAATTGTGGACATATGTCAATGCTATGATAATGTCAACACAGGGGGTACACATGTTAAATGACATGATGTTCAGGGCACAACATGAATAGATGTTAATATACCAACAAGGGTGGACAGACATTACATGACATAACATTGAAGACACAGGGTGGAGAGATGTACTATATAAAATTGTGATTGCTCATGCAGGAAGTCACTTCCAATTGGTCCCCTCTACCCACACTGGTGTGGTGGACTATCACTTACAGTGGTTATCTTTGGTTCCAACTGAAATGTAAAGGGGCTTATAAGCAACAGGTCATTTAGTTATTGACATCATTGGTTGATGTCCCATAGCATTACTGTATGGGAAGGATTTCTTACATAAGTTTAAAGCTTTAAATATAGCACGGGATAGTCTGGGGATAAGCTTTAAATAGTTAACAAACATTTACAAAATATGTTTTGCTGAAAGGTTAAAAGCAAAAATACATCAAACCACAAAGACAAATTTGACACAACAAGAGATGAGATCTAAGCCAAAAGATAATCAACCAAGAGGATCATCTTATAATCTAAAAGTAATAGGGCAAGTGTTCTTTGGGGTAGAATAGATCATTTATATAAAAAAAAAGTACCACAGACAATGTGATCTATAGACTAGATGATGTAAAGGTCATAAGTTTCTGTACCCAATGGTTAATGAGAGTGTCATGTGGCCAGCACAATGACCAACAACATTTACTTTCTCCAACTAATATCAGATATTCATTAGTGTTGGCTGGACTCAGGTGCATCCTAAAAAATCCCTAAATTCAAAATCCCACTCTTCACAAAGATTTTAGCCTTAAACCTCTCAATAAGGAAGCCAAGTGCTTGAACTCTGAGCTACCCTGCCCCATTTATATGAAGACAAAATGTATGCATTGATTTTAACCATCTGAAACTGGTTAAGTATTATTTGAGGCTCAAGCTGAGGATATAAGCTGTATCTTTTTAATTGCTAGTTGTAGACCTACCATCAAATACTTGAGTCACATTACTAAGTTACAAAATATTTTCTTGCTACTAAAAACATCCCAGTAAACATTTGGGTCTTATAACAGACAGGTCATACCCCTTGGTTTCAGCTATGTTAACTCTATCACTAGTACACTAGTAAGATGTGACACTACTAGACTAATCTACAATCACCTCTAAATTTAACTATTAATAGAACAAAGAAACTAAATGTCACAGCTTTTGATAGTGAATCTCTCATTTAACCAATCGATGTTAACATGATATATTTTGTATTGCTCTTCAAATCAGAAACAGATTTTTTTCCCCAATCGCTCTTTAAAAATGTGTTTTCTTATTTTACGTGTTTTGGATATTCCATTTCATTTGAAGATTATTACATTCCAACCCAAACCTCCTACATGTTGAAGAGGGTTGTTGCAGGCAGGGTTTTAACATGGCACCATCAAGACAACAGTTCAGAGCACATATCACATCCTGGTCTAGGCAGTTAATTAATTTTCATTTGAGACATACTTTAACCTGTCTATGATTTGTTTACAGCCAATACAAAACATATTTCTGTGTATATCATTTACTATATTACTAGAAAACACTTTGGATTTAAATAGAGATCTAGAAGCAGTTTGCAGTAGCCAAGCCCAGATACCAGGAGATCCATGAACTGCAGTAGGCAAAAGAAATGTTAGTTTGCTTGCTATGTACAGCCTAAATAAGTTGTGTACAAATAAATAGCAGCGATAAACTTCAATGGAATAAGGAGTTTTTTTTTTTTTTTTTCTAGACTATAAAGAGACAGTAGCTCATTACCCGCCGCTTATCTAGGACATAGCTGGCAGGTTCCTGGTCATCATCTTGGTCGACCACTCTGACATTGGTTGTGGCAGCAGGTCTGCTGATATTTCTTTGGCCTTGAAGTTTGTTTTTGTCAATGTCAACTATGTGAATTTGACCTGTGATTCCGTAATCTGAGAGCTGTCTTCGTCTGTCAATGGCTAGCTGGTTGGCTTTTTCTCTTTCTTCTCTTAACCGCAAAAGTTTTTGTCTTTCTTCTTCTCTTTGTTTCCTCTCTTTTTCAGCTCTCTCCCTCTCTGCCAGCCTCCTCCTATACTCCTCTTCATATCTTCGTCTAGCCTCCAGTCTTTTTTCATTCTCCGCTAATGCTAGCCTTTGTTCTTCTTCTGCCCTCTG
This sequence comes from Biomphalaria pfeifferi, assembly GCA_030265305.1. Taxonomy (NCBI): domain Eukaryota; kingdom Metazoa; phylum Mollusca; class Gastropoda; family Planorbidae; genus Biomphalaria; species Biomphalaria pfeifferi. Next base: position 51,724 of record JASAOG010000321.1, on the reverse strand, counting down.
TCTTTCAAGCCTATCATTTTGTTCTTTCCTCTGCCTCTCCTCTTCCTCTCTCTTCCTTTCCTGCTCCACCTTCAACCTTTCCAGGTGCAGTCTCCTTTTCTCTGCCTCTTCCCTCTGCCTTTGCTCTGCCCTTTTCCGCTCTTCATCTTTGGCAGCATTTTCTTTCCTCCGAAGCTCTAGTCTAGCCCTCTCCTCTTCCTGCTTCTTCTTCTCCCACTGCAACCTCCTGATTTGTTCCTCTTGTTCTCTCCTCTTCTTTCTCTCTTCTAACTGCCTCAAGTACATCTCCTTGACAAGCCTCTCTCTATCAGCATCACTGAAACCATCATTTTCCACTGCGAGGGTGCCCTCATTTTCTCTATCGGTTTGATTCTGATCACTGTCGGGTCGCCTAGGGTACTAAGCATGCAAAAAACAGTGTCCCCACAATGAAGCGGAGGAAAAAAAGAAAGAAATCATTTTCATAATGAAACAAATCTTTTCCTACAGGATTTACAGAAAATGACTAACCCAAAAACTCTTTCAAGTAGTTTAGGCATTAAGAATTGTTGAAGGAAATAAAACCCCTGAGATGTAGATCTAGTGTGCAATGAAAAGTGAGAACAATAAACGTACAAAATTTGCCCAGACACAAAGGTAACAATAATAGGACATTTTGAAATGTAGGTTGTGAGAATATGAAAGGGGGTGGGGTGGAAAGACCAGGGAGAAGAATGTATAATTAGGGACTGGATAAAATACAAATGAGAATGAGAGAAATTGTAAATATAAAAAAAGGAGGAAAAAAAAACATATTGAAGTGACATCATGAGTCATGTGACATCTAGACACATATATCAACTACTGTACAGAATGGTAGCAAAGTTAAGATTTTGGTGCTATACACAAGATCAATCTTAATGTGGTCTAATTCACAATCTTAAAGTGGTCTAATTCACAATCTTAATGTGATCTAATTCACAATATTAATGTGGTTTAATTCACAATCTTAACATGACAGAAAATAGAGAATTTTGTTTTTCATTTAACTAAGAAAAATTCATATTTTAAATCTTTTTTTTTAAAGCATAACATAGAAAACATTAATATGTTGCAATAATTTCAACTTGCTAAATTTACTTAATCTACATAGACATAGGCATTTAAATCCAATAGTTTTATAGATTTTTAAATGTATAAATAATGCTATTGGATCCATAAGATCACTAGCACTGCAGTTAATCATACAGTCAAGTTTTTTGTATTGAAATACTCTTAGCATCATTTTTCTATCAGGTCAAATTCAAGATACAAATATGCACTTTGACTTTCAAAGTTCTAGTCCAGGATTTCATGCCATGTATGTGCCACTTTGGACCGAGATTAAATTTCTGGGTGAATGCTTTGCACTTGACTAGAAGTGACAAGTTGCTAACAATTGGACCACACAAAGTGAAGGATCGGAGTTTTAGTTTGTAATGGAATCTGTTTAATTTATCTTCAAAGTAAAATTTGTGTCAATATTCTGATTTGTGCCAACTTAATTGTCATCACCCAATCAAAATGCAAAGAAAAAAAAAACAGCATGCTGATCCAATGAGCAATTCATTCAATTAAAATTGTACAACTTTTTTGTTTCCTTTTTAAAGTATTTTTTTTTTTATTTAAAAGGAAAAAATATAAAAAATATAAAACTCCTGAAAAAAAAAAGAAATTAAAGAGAGAAATGGAAAAGAACTTGGTAAAATAACAAAAAATGAAACCACTTACAGTTGGAATAACTTCTGGAATAGAAAGAACTGAGCCAAGCTGTAGACACAACAACAGAAGTGAAATATCAGGATGGGTTCACTTAGATTTTCTATAACATTGATCTATGTATTAGTAACAGTTAATAAAAAAAAACTTGATTAATCCCAAATCAAATCAGATAATTCTTTACACCTTACCTGAATATAGCGCCATCCTGACTTGACACGAATATATAGAAGCTCTTCTTCTAACACAAAGGCCATCATACCTAGAGGCACTCGTTGGGACATTGATAACATCAAATCACGGTTTTGGTAAACTACAGCACCCTAAGGTTGAAGAGACATAAAAAAAATGTATCTATGAAAACCAATAATACAAGACTCAGAGTTGGGCATATAAGTAATAGGACGTAATCATCTTATTTTTTGAAGTAACATCTGTATTATAAAAGATAAGATAGGACTTACTCTAGATCCACCTGCTCCAACAGTACTGCCAAATCCTAATTTTTCATCACCATTTAAAGTGGTGGTCACACCTGGTGAGCCGGGAGGGCCTGGTGGACCAGGGGGGCCTTGGATCAAGCGAGCACCATTGATGACATAATCTCCTGGTGGTCCAGGTGGTCCGGGTGGGCCCCTGAGTCCAACACCTGGAGGGCCTTGTGGTCCAGGGTTGCCAGGTGGGCCTTGTGGGCCCCGTGGGCCTTCAGTTCCCATTCCTGTCAGACCTCTGGGTCCCTGGTGAACAAACATGTAAACAATTACACAACAAAGAACAATGTGAAACTATCAAATTCTGAAGAAAGTTTTTTAAAAATCTAAAACTAAGTGGAAGATCAATAAGAATGGATTTGATGTATGGTAATACCAAGTATTTGTAAAATATTTGTAAAATGTTTTTCATGTTTCGGATGTTCCTTCAGAGTTGAAGATAGTTTACTTCCTAGTCCAAACCTCCCGCAGGATGACGGGGGATGGGAGCGGGCAGGGTTTGAACCCTCGACAAATCCAAACGACAGTCCAGTGCGCAAACTGCATGACCAGGCAGCCATACATTTGATAATAGCGCTGCTGGTATTCTTACGTCAATAAGTTTTATGCCTCAACAAGGTCACTAACTCTGACTGCACATTCTACCCAGTCTACAGGCTTACTACAATTGCTGGCAATAAAATAAATATGTATACTTTATAGTTAAATATAACCTCTAAAAATTGGATGAATAAAGGAAATGGGTCTGCTATTGAAAGAGGTTCTAAGGCAAAAGACAGAAAGGCATGGAGAAAGACGGTCGACAAATCTTGCATGATGCCCCAACGGTTCAACAGACTAAGGGATAGGTAAAGATAAAAGGTAGTTACTAAGTGAAACCAACATAAAAAAACTCAGGTTCTGTTACTCATAAGATGAGCTTATAGTATTTTGGGGTTAGATGGAATGTTAAGGTATTATAGAATTTTACTTATATATGAAATAATAAATCAAACAAGGTAAAAATGATATTTAAACAATTATTTGACATCTAATTAGAACAAAGAGTTGCTACTTAAATGTAATAAGACCAATGCCGGGGCAAGAAAATTCTGTTTGGAATACTTTTATTCATGTCAACAAAAAACATAAGACAGCTCACATAGATTCCCAGTTATTGTGCTCAATACTCAAAATACTAAACAAACAAGTCCAAGGCAACTCTGGATAAGTCTAGACTCTAGAGGTTTTTCAGTTGTGTACCCTTTGCTAGGCACTGCCACACTGTGTCCTATTTTTGCAGATAGGTCAAATGGAGGTAACTCTTAAATTGCGAGATCAAATAACACAGGTGAGAGGCCAACAATAAAAGTCGATGCTGATTGCGAATATTGAGCAAGAAGTTTAATGATACTGAAGGGAACCCTCGGATGTCGTCAAGCTAAATCTCTACACTCATAAAAATTGCCTCTCAAAAGTATTCTGTTTACACAAATTTATATTTTGCTATTCGTCCTAAAATCCTTTTCTGGTTTTTACTAGTTGCGTCATTATCTGTAAGTCAAAACTTTCCCTTTCTATGAAACAAATAACTAATGCCTAATCATGCCATAACAACTTCGACTCACTTATATTGTTGGCCTTTTGCCTGTGTTATTTGATTTCACTATCTGAGAGTTACCTCCATTTGAATTATCTGAATAAGACAGCAAAGAAGTGCCTTACAACGTCCACTGCAAATTAAACTACACGACTGCTATGTTTTCGGTTGATGTCTCAAGTCAATAGGATATTTCCTTTCTAACTGCGGCGAATAATTGGTTCTAGTCACACTGCTCTTGGACTACTAAAACTCAAAAAATAGCAAGCAGTGAGTTTATTACAAGTGAATAGTCTCATTTCACAAACCTAACACCACTAGTCAACTCCCTTAACGCAGTGGCTCTCCAGGGAAGAAGATTAAAGCATAAAGTAGCTAGAAAAAAAAATAAAAAACTGAAATTGCGACTGACTGATTCATGATCCTAGAGTCAAAGAGAGAAAAAAATTAAACTTACAGGTGGACCTGGTGGGCCTTGTGGTCCAACTACTGCTACACCATCACCAAAACCTCCAGCTCCAGGTGGACCAGGAGGTCCCCTCAGACCCTAAAAGGTAAAAACATGAAGTGAACAAAGTGAATAAAGAGAACAAAGTGAACAAAGTGAATAAAGAGAACAAAGTGAATAAAGAGAAAAAAGTGAATAAAGAGAACAAAGTGAAAAAAGAGAACAAAGTGAACAAAGAGAACAAAGTGAATAAAGTGAATAATGAGAACAAAGTGAATAAAGAGAACAAATTGAATAAAGAGAACAAAGTGAATAAAGAGAACAAATTGAATAAAGAGAACAAAGTGAATAAAGAGAACAAAGTGAATAAAGAGAACAAAGTAAATAAGTGAATAAAGTGAACAAAGTGAATAAAGAGAACAAAGTGAATAAAGAGAACAAAGTGAATAAAGAGAACAAAGTGAATAAGTGAATAAAGTGAATAAAGAGAACAAAGTGAATAAAGAGAACAAAGTGAATATGATGAAACTAAATGAATTTCCCTAATACAAAACTATTTTCTATCCACTGATTCTCTAGTTGTACAGTTACACCAAGCAATACTTACTGGCTTGCCATCAATACCATCACGTCCTGGAAAGCCTTGTTCACCTTTTTCACCTTTAGGCCCTGGCAAACCTCGACCTAACAGTCAGACATTTTAACATTTTAGTAACAAGGATATTGTGATAGACTGAAGCTCTTAATTGTAGATAAACATTTCTTAATTCAGACATATATATGCTTGTGTTAAATTTGATCTCTTTAAGCCCACTTAATTAAAATTATGTAATTTTGAAAAATGCTGAAAATGTTGATCAGTAGCAAACAGAGTGATGGATTTAGGATTGAACTAAGAACAATGCTATAGTAACCTTGTGTAAGGCCAACTTCTAGATAGCTGTCCATTTGACTCACCAGTCAACATTTGCAGAGAAACCTTAACTGACTTGGACCAAATCTACTTTATTATAACTGTAAGTCAGTGCATAATAAAGACAAAGACATGGACTTTAGGGACCAGCATAAAGACACTTGAAGTTATAGCAACCTTGAACAATCAAACTATCTAACAACAACATTAAATATATTTTCTATTTTTTTAATTAATGTGAACACTGAAAATATGGTCTACTTCATTCTTTTTTCACTTTTAAAATAAAATGTAAGATGATGTTGTAGGCCTATTTGATCACCTAACAATCTGTCGCTGCGACAATCATGAAGAAATGTGAGAACAAAGTGCTATGTAATATCAAGAAGAGTTCCTTCAAACAAATGTTCTATTCAGTTTGAGAAGCAACCAGCAATTTTTATTTTTCAGCATTAACGCATTGTCTCTGGTTGTGCTAGGAACCGCAGTCCCATAGACTATATCTAGTGACCTACATTTGATAGCTAAGTGCTCGTTTTAATATAGACTGAATAATTAAGTCACTGCTGAGAACTCAGAAACAGTACTACATACCACTGTCAATAGGTAAATCTAAAACAAATTTTGCTTATTATTATTTGGAAACAGATGGCAAGCAGATAGGCAAGATGTGGGAACAGTTGGAGAGCCTCAAGCAGAACCGAAATGCATTTAAGAAACTGGTTGGTGGCCTGTGACCCATACAGGACCACAGCAGAGATGAGATATACATTAGTGTAAGCTTACAAAATCTCATGGGAAAAGAAAAATATTAAATATTAAAAGGTGGAGATTAGTATTTCCTATGCCCTGCTCATTAACACTTAAGGTGCGTATGGTAGTTAAGCCTACAAACATTCGAATTGTAATTCCATTTTGTATGCACTCATGCGCTCATCACTTTAAGGGTTAACTAAAACTAGCCACATGCATTTTAAAGCTTTACCTGTAATAGTCAAACCATCAGGGCCAGTAAAAGCTCCTGGTGGTCCTGGCAGACCTCGCTCACCCCGATCACCCTTAGGACCCTGTGGAAAAAATACAAAGCAGTCAAAAATGTGTTTGATATCAAGTTCTAAAAAGTTTAGAGAGGAATCAATGCTTGAGTGGATACAATATTGTGAATCTAAAAGTCCAATTAAAAGTCAATGATGAATGAAACTAACAAAATATTAGATAAAAAAGTCGATGACACTAACAAACCCAGAACTTATTACCACTGTTTCAGATATCTAAAAGCCGTAGGTAATAATGGTGCCATTAATTAAAACAGGTCACTATTTACTTACAGAGTCACCTTTATTTCCTTTAACCAAAACACCACTGCCAGGTAGACCAAGACCAGGTGGACCTGGCTCTCCCTTACGTCCAGGTAAACCAATGCCAATTTCACCTTTTCTTCCTCGTAAACCAGGGCGACCCTAAGAAAAAAAACACCAAAATAAAGATAAATAGAAACAAGTAACTTGAAATGGCTAGTAGTTTTAGATGAATTAGAATAATTTTGTATAAAAAATTTATGTTCAGTGACCATCCCCTTCAAAAGTATATTGAGGACATAAAGTTGCTTTAGTACAATTTACATTTCAACACAATAAAAGGAAGTAATTGTTTTTAAGACCAGAGTTTCCATCCATCTTTTTGTTACCCAGGGTCAAACTGATTTGTATTTAGGTCACAAGACTGGCTCCGTTTGTTTGATAAGATTACAGATTACTATTCAATGTAAGAGAGTTCAGCTGGAACTTGAATAAAATAACATGATAGTTTGAGTTCTTGAATCTCATTTCAATGATTATTGAGTTTCAATTAAGAAAAGTAGGCCTATTATCCGTTTAAAAAAGTGGGCTGAGAGGCTTTAATTAAATCAAAGCTGTCATAATGTCTTTGGGCAAAAGGGATTAGTTGACCTTTGTTTCCTACCCACCTAGGAAAATTGAAACCCAAACTTAGGCATCTATTATCTCACATAATGTACATTGTATAAGACATCTTAATATACCATTTAAAAATTATAAAGCTCATTTTTTTTTGTTGACATTATAAAGTGTATTAACATACAAGCTCATCTTTTTGTGAAATTTTAAAGCTTTTGAAAACGACTTGGCAAACTTTAAGCCACTGATTAACATGCATGACAAGATTGACACATGGATATGCGCAGGACATAATTATCTTCTCTTTTGAAGAAACATCTATAATTTTTTAGATAAGATAATTGGTCAATCTAAAGATAAATAATGAATGTCAACTTACCGGGAGTCCAGGGTAGCCAATTTCTCCTTTAGCTCCAGGGAATCCTCTTGGGCCTATTGGTCCAGGTGGCCCTGGGTCTCCTTTTTCTCCCTAAAAAAAAAGGGAGGCAACAAAAAACATCTTTATATTTTCAATGGTACATATTACTAATACAAATACTTAACAGGGTAAGTAGTTTGTAGAAATAAGAAATAGTTTTATTAATTGTCCTGTTATAATCTAGAACCAAAAAGGTTGGTTAGGATTTGGCAGGAAATGACAATAGAGTAGGCTTGAGAGTAATTAGTAACCATAGAGACTGACTAGAAAACAAAGAAAAAAATTTTCCCTTTTGGAGAAAATAAACACTGTTATTATAGAATTGAAGAGTTTTTTAATATTAGTGACCCAACAGCTGTGACAGCTCGCTATTGTAATGGCTGTATCAGACTGTATCTAACAATGCATTACCAAAAACAAATACTGCAGACAAGAATAGTTAATTAGGGAAACAAAAAAATAAGTCCCTATGCCTGCAATATGTCAATTGTTACAATCTACCTTCAGTCCTATTCCATCCAATTCAAGCTCACTTAGTCCTGGTCCAGGAGGTCCTTGTGGTCCTACTGGTCCTGTTAAACCTTGTTCTCCCTGGAATCAATTAAAAAAAGTGAATATTATAAATACATTATAAATACAATATCAATACATTATCTTGTAGTCATACAAAATATAATGGCAATGTCTTTGATTATTTGTCTCCAACTGATGCAGACAAAGCCATTGTCCACCAGGGGTCTATTTAAGTTTTCTTTACATCTTCTGTCTTCAATAAGGGCTTTTTGTAGGGTCTCTAATTAATGTGTCCACACAGCCTTGTGAAAGCTCTCCAACCATCTCTTTCAGAGGCCATCTTCTGCCAGTTACTTTCTTCTATGCCAGTGTGGTCAAAAAGGCACCGGAGTTGATTTTGTACAGCGCCTTTAAGCGCTATACAAAATATAATTTACAACCAAATATCGCAAAATAACCAAACTATATAGCATAAGACAATATCACACTGAAATGGTGTTCCTAATATTTCTTCCCTCTTAAACACTAGTTTGTTATTTGTGTAATACAAATATTCTACATGGTGTCAGAGTAAAACTTAAAAAGCTGTCCAGACAAAGGTTTTTATTAATTAATGGCTTCTTTTATTTTGAGCAACCAATCTTGAATTGGAATGCTAACAATCTGTATCAAGAGTTTTTAAGGTTTCAACAGCAGGTGAGCTTTTGTTTCAAAGGACTGTTAGCTGGTGCTGATAGTAAACAAAAAGCCGGATGGCTGGGAATTTGGATAGGTCAACAAGGCCATGAAGTTTACAAAACTCTAAATATTAATGATAGTGAAGAGGGAGATCCGCAATTGCTATTAAATAAAATAGAAGACTACGTAAGGCCAAGACAAAATAAAAGAGTGTCTAGATTTAGAGCACATCAGAGAAAGCAGGTAGAAGGAGAAAGTTTTGATAACTTTGTTAAAGACCTAAAGCTTCTCATTATGGACTGTAAGTATGACAACCCAGACGATATGCTTATTGATTTGATTATTAGTGGAGTCATACACAAAAAGGTAGAGTTAAGACTACTTGACCAGGGATAGAAACAGTCTCAGAAACATTAATATGACAAGATGAAAGGAGTTAAGAGTCATAATCCACTACAAGACGGATCGGCAGTCAGAAAGCAACTAAATTCTAAGTGGAAACCAGGAACAGTAGCTTCGAAGCATTCTAAGCCTAGATCATATAATGTCAAAAGCGGAAATAAGGTCTACAGAAGAAACAGAAAACACATCAGAACGTCTTCTGAGAAAGCAAACAGATTTGACAATAATTATGACTTTCCAGTTGACATCTCAGAACAACCAGAACCACAATATCTAGAGAGCCCAAGATTACAAATTACGCTAGATGTAGAACCGCCACTATCTATTTAGTTTCATAGTTAATATGTTCACAATTTAATAGCGCTGCTTTCATCAATAGGTGATGACGTCATTCATGTTATTTTGTTCTTGTGTACTAGTTGCTCTCCCCTTGTAGCTTCCGCGTAAATTTTATTTATTTTGAGGTCAAATTTTTCTTCATTGATGCTTTGATGCATTCACGCCATGTTGCTTGACTGAAGCAGGTTGTATCTTTTGAATTCCTGAATAATACTTGTGTCTTCGTTATTAGATAGCCTTATCATTGGTCTTGGTGTATATTCTTGAAGGATTATTTTGACCCCTGTTTAGGGTGAGTTTCATTTTCACATTGTAAAGTTATTCTTAATATGGATTCGTTCGTATTCGTATTTTGTAATTAGATTAGAAGGTCAGAGTATTAGAAGAATCTGTTATTTGTCTTTATATAGGGTTTTTGTATCAGGACTGAGGTTTAAGTCTCAGATTTCAGGAGTGAGATATCAAGTTTTCGTCACAGGTTTCTCGTCTGAGGTTTCAAGTTTTGGGTTGCAAGTCTGAGGTTCCAGATTTCTATATCCAGGCTTGGTGTTACATTGTGAAATGATTTGTGGTGCTGCCCTGAACTGTGGTTACCTTCATTGTTACCATGAACATTTACATATGAATCTTTGTCTTGAAATGGAATATTGACGAGGTCAATACTATTTCTTTAAAATACTATTTAAGTATTTAATTTGAACCATATCATGCTATATATATACTTGTATCCATATCATTATCATTAGTCATATGCCCTTTTCTTGTATAAATATCATTAGATTAAATTTATAGCTTTAATTTAAATCAACATACACATTGTTTATTATATTATATTATGTGTAACTGGGTGTGTATGGTGTGTCTGTTGGGCTGAATCTTGGGACTAAAAGTAATAATAAATTATAAATTAATTATAACACACACATACATTGAGAGAACTAACTCACAAATAAACTCTGCACTCTATCCAGAAGAATTGAAGAAATTAATTGTAAATGAAATAAATGAGAAATGGATGAGCTCTCATCCAAATCACAAGAAAGATGACGCTTACTATAAGCTATCCCGACAAGACCAACATCTAATCTTTCGACTCAGGACCAGACACAACAGAATGCGACAACACATGTACCAGAAGATTAAAATTGGAACCAGTGAAATCTGCCCATGTGGAGTATCACCAGCGAATGCCGACCACGTCTTCCAAAACTGCTCTCTTTACCAAGAGGCCGTACAAGACACTGGCCCCAAAACACCCCAATAGAAAGAAAACTATATGGAGAGCTCCCTGATTTGGAAACCACTGTGCAGTTCATCTCATATATTGGTCTAGTCATCTGAACGCTCCAACAAAACAATGAGAACGAAGAAGAATACATTGCAGTTAATACTACTTTTAATACCTAGAAAATTTAATATTCAGAAATTAAATCAACAAAGACCTGGACCTGACCGAGGGGGGGGGGGGGGGGGGGGGAGGAATAAAATCATTAAAAAAAACTAAAAGTTGACATATTTTTGAACACTTCAAAAATTAGTGTCTTTTGTCCATTACCTTAAATCTTTCTTCTTTTTTTTCATGTGGTTGTGAATCCAACACTAAAACTAAGAAAATTAAAATGGTGCAATTCTAGTTCTGTTCAGGGATAAGCTGATTCGACTCAAGAGACTCAAAAAACAAGAAAAAGCATAAAAAGAGCGTAAAGATTTGTCATAAGTAGTTGATATTCACAAGAGGGGAACAATTAGCAAAATATCTGAATGTGATATTAATTACTAATTAAATCATCACAACTATAAGGTATGAAAAAATGGACCACATAACAGGTCAATATGGTTTTGTTTGTTTGACATGTGTTGCATATTCCTTCAGAATTTAACTCAAACCTCAGAGCTAATGGAGGGGATGACAGCAGGCAGGGTTTAAACCCTGGACTACTGAGGTGAGGTCCAGGGTGCATACTACATGACAGACTGACATCCAATATTGTAATTTAAGAATATATTACCTTTGGACCAGCTGGACCCACAGGACCTTCAGGACCTTCATCACCTTTATCACCAGGTAGTCCTGGAAGACCCTGTACACCGGGCACTCCTTGGGGACCTGGTTCTCCTCTAGGTCCTTGAATGAACTGAAACAATTTATAAATAACATAAGTGACATTTGGAATGATGTGCTAAGTCTGAAATGCCATAAGTGACATTTGGAATGATGTGCTAAGTCTGGTGACAGGGTGTGATGCACTAAGCAGAACTAAAAAGGCAGTATTGTGTGGAACATAAAATGTTCAACAGTCCCAATGGCAAAGTAGTTGTGTGGGAGATAAGTGTGTGGCAGATGTGTGTGTGGGTGATGTGTGAGCTTAACCTGTTGAATAGATATTTAAAGCTGGGGGGGGGGGGGGGGGGGGGGGGGGTAAAGTCAACTTGATTTCTTAATTATATTTGAAACTTATTGAAATTTTCTAAATGAGAGCTTTTGAAATAGTTTCCCCTGGCAATCAAATGATTAAATAAAATTCAACTACCTGATATAAAAATCTAACAAGCAAATTTTGAGTGTGGATAGTGTGAATGTATATTTTGGTTTTCTATAGTTACAAAGTTTTGTTTGGTGCAATACACACATTGTAAGACAAATTTTCTTATGGATAATAAACATTATTATTATTATTATTATTATTATTATAGCTACAAATGAGCAACAGTTTTAATTGGTTATTGTATCTGAACCATTGACCAAATAATTTGCTTTGTTAGTGTGATGGAAGCTATTGAGACCCTGAAGAAATAAACAAGTCGACAAACTGGAAACAACTACCAATCACAAAAGGTTATCTTTCTGTTGAGGTTAAATAAGAAGTCTCTCAATTTCCATTGTCAGCATCCAAATGTGTGGAGTTGGTTAAGATATTAGCTTTTTTTTTTGTAAAATAATACATAATTTTTCTACGGCCTAGAATTAAGCCGTAGATTGATACCTTATTGTTACATAAGTCTCATATTTTTGCAAAATCTTTGAAATACGTTGTCATTTTTTATCCATTTAAAACCCTTTTACTATTGGCTTTAATAAATAAAGCGATGTTCCATTCATCTTAGTGTAGATATTTACTTAGATCTGTTTGGTTTGGTCTTCCACAAACTGAGTTTACTACCCTCATTTCAAACAGCCTTTTGATCTCCCTTTCCCTCTTTGCCTGCACTACACCTATTCACCTGGACTGGCCATGTGCAAAGTGTTTCAGATTTTTACTAGTTTCTAATTCCACCAGAATTTTCTGTCATCTCATGACATTCTGCTGTGAGTGTTAACCTAGGTTACAATTATTTTTTTTTAAGAGAAGTCTTAAGCCTAAAATACATGAAAAAAGTCCTCTTCCATTTGGTTTCAAAAGGAAGACACTTCAATATTTTAATATACATTTTTTGTTCCTTTTCTACTAGTATTATCCACATTGTAAAGAACTCATGCTTTTTTCAAGCTTAATTAAAACTTTAATTAATGTTACTTTAGAAAATAGTATAGACATCAAAACCCTTTTAAGGCTGAGAATGTTTCTGTAGATGTTAGCAATTTTTATATGTTATTAGCTAAAACATTCATATTATCTCTGAGCGAAGAAGGATTAAAATGATTATGTGACTCACTACATGTTATTAGAAGAGATATGCTGTTTGGACCAAATTTGATGTAATGTTTTACACTAAAAAAAACTGTTTCAATTTAAAAACAATTAAATGTTTTGTTTTTTTTTGGTCTACTTTGAACATTTTCATTTAGGGTAAATCTAAACCCTTGGAAGAATGACTAAGTTGAGATGTATCACACACAGACTGAATATCTACTGATAAAAATGTCATAAAGAGTTTGAAGCCAAGTTTACTTTACAATAAAGAATTTTTTGTGTGGATAACAGCCCAACTCCAGTTGAATTTAGGGACTAAATGAGTTAGGGATTGATGGTTCTCCAAGAGAAACATGAACTGTCAAAATTGTAAGAAATTTGTCAGAAATATTTTTGAACTAAAGTCTCTAGAGTGGTGTCAGACAATATTGCCATTTTTAGCTAGACCACTCCTAATACCTGGTGCAGCTACTATGCTGTGACTGTGAGAGACTAGTGATTATCACATTATAAAACATTGAGATGTATAAAATATTTAGGAGACAGAATTGCTAAGATACTGTAGTACATAACATGCTAAAAGAAACACTAAAAACACTAACAAACAAAACGAAATTTCCTAATGCCTGCACAAAAAAGGCTAAAACTGTTGAACCGACTCAAACCAGCACACTTTTTTAGAACTGTATAATATTTCAATAAAATTTGTTTACATTTTTACAGTAGCTACAATTAGTTCACACTTTCTTTATAGTCCAAAAAAAAAATATAAAAAATTCATAAGTCTAAATTTGTTTAAAAATTGAATTTCTAAAGTCTAAAACTTAGTAACAATTGAATTTCATGCCAAAAATGTCCATATAGTAGTATGTCTTGATGTCTTGTTACATAACTTGATGGAGTGTGAATGTTGTGGGTTCAATCCCCACACTAGCCAGTATTTTTTTCTCTTTTTTGCTTTTCAGTGTCATTAATATTATTATTATTATTTGAATAGAAAGAAGAGTTGGATTTAAAAAAAACAAATATTACTTCTTTTATATCTAACATATAAAATCTCATCTACAAAAAAGTGATTTAGGGTTTCTGTTTTAGTTTGGCCAGTTTTTCATTTGTAATGCTGCTGAAGGTTTCATCTATTAGAAATAGTTCCCACTAAAGTCTGTACACTTACCTCACCATCACCACTGATATCCTGAACAGTCTTGCCTGGCGGGCCTGGTGGTCCTACTGGTCCTGTATCACCTTTCTCTCCCTTGGGTCCCTCCCTTGGATATCCTGGTGGCTCTCTGGGTGCTGGCAATCCTGGCTCACCCTGTAGAAACAAATTTACTTTTTTTCATATCTGCTATTAGTTTTTAGAGCCAAGCTCACAAAGTATTGTTATATATTTCATACAACTCTTCTCCAATAACTTTTCATTCTAGCCCATCACCAATAAGCTACTTTAACTAAGTTTATAGACTGGAGTTACAGCCCATGGGGTCCCTATATAATAGCCTGTTTTCAACACATCTTTCCATTCATATCTCTCCTGGGCTTTTTGTCTCTATGCCCAAACTCTAAGCTGCTGTTAATCTGCCTTTACATTATCAAACCATCCTGATTGTAGTCTGCCTTTGGGTTGTCTGCCTCTTGGTTTTTGCTGGTACACTACTTTCGCTCCTCTGTAATCTGACATTATTTCAAAGTGACCTACCCTTACCCCAATTTATTTTTCCATCACTGTAGAGGGGTCTTCGTATAACTGATCTATCTCCTGGTTAATTTATTTTCACCATTCAGTTCCATCTTCGATAGCACCATAGATTTTTTCCAATAACTTTCTATTCAAAAGTATTGAGAAGATTTTCTGTAGTTTTCGGTGTCAAGGTTTGACTTACATAACTACTGTCTTATGATGGTTTTGTAGATAGCTTTCTTTCAGTTTTTCTTTATATTGTTTGACTTCTAAGTCTGTGCTGGCTGCTAGAGAATGCCTTGTTGCCTGCTGTTATTCAATCACCTTACAGTGTGACAGAATCTGTTTTAGATTGGAATTCCTTCTTAGTATTTGAATGTTTCTACATTTTAAAACTGGTGGTCAGTAATTTGAATATATTGTTCTTCTCTCTTATTAATATGCCAGACTTGATTTGACTGTCAAGAACTTCATGTTCAGATGCTTCTTCAGGTCCTGTTGATAAGGCAATGTCATCAAAATATGCAGAATATTGCAGAGATTGGCTGTAGATCCTTTCTATTGGTCACAGACCTTTTGTTTTCTAATGCAATTAAAGCAAACAATAAAAATAATATCAAATATATAATGATTTTTTAAAATAATAAATAGTGATGCTAATAAACATAAAGTAGAATTAAAACACTATGAAAGTATAAGACGTAGAAAAAAGAAAGGAGTTATCTCTCATACTCACCTTCTCTCCCTTTATTCCATCTCTACCTGGTGCTCCACTCTCTCCTTTAGGCCCAACAGGTCCAAAGTCTCCAGGAAGACCTGGTAATCCTGCAGCTCCTGGTGTGCCTGGGTCTCCTTGGTAACCCTGAGAAATGATGACAATCAAGAATTTAATACAAATGCGAGTATTGTTTAGGTGCAAAAAAAAGTATCCGCCAATCCCTAGTCCAGCAAATAAATTAAAAGATTCAGGAGGGTATCCACAATAAATATAACAAACAAGTAAATGATGAAATTTTTAGTCTCATAAATTAACAAAAATGGAGATATGTTACTGTTCTTCATACAGATTTGAAGATTCTTACAGCGTAACCCAAACCTCCAAGCAGCGTGACAGGAAATTGTTAAAACCATGAAGCATATATATTTGTTCATCACTAGCTCCTAGTGACTCTTTCAACTCCAGTCACTCACTAAAACTGTAATTACATAAGCATCAATAAACTAATGACAATGCTTTTGCTTTTATCTAGTAAAAAAAATAAATTCATCTAGGTTTAAAAAACGTTGGAAAAAAAAAAAGAGGAAAGTTTCCCCTTTCAGACCTTGTGATCTATAGGGCAGATGATGTAAAGGTCATCTGGTTCTGTGGCCTACGGTTAACGAGGGTATCATGCGGCCAGCACAACGACCAACCTCTTTTACTTTTCCCCAACTGATGTCAGGTACCCATTAGAGCTGGGTAGATTCAGAGGCGCCCAAGGATCCCAAAATAAAAATCCCAGTCTTCACATTGATCTAAGTTTAAAAAACTTTGATTTAAGTTTTAAAAACATTCATATCTAGGCAAGCTTTCATCTGGGTTAAACTAGCTTGGTGTAAGCGTAAGGGAAAGGACTTACAACTTAACAGTTTAAAAATAAACAGTCCTAGAATAAAACAATGTTACTCTTTCTCCTTTGTCTCCTTGTAAGCCCATGGGGCCTCTCTCTCCTTTCTCACCAGCTGGGCCTGTTGCCCCTCTTATTCCAGCAATACCTTGTGGCCCAGTGGGTCCCTGTGGTCCAGAAGGCCCAGGTGGACCAATTCGTCCAGGGCCAGTTATCATCTGTTAGATAAACAGAGGTAGAAGTTTAACAGCAAAGTATTTATAGTTGTATATAAAACACACTGTAAATAATATCTCTGTAAGCCAGTTCTGTATACACATTCTTGATATAAAAGATAGAAGAAAGTCATTACATTTCAAATATATATGAATCAATTATTACACAGTACGCAAGTAAAATAATCTATATTGAGGGAAATTGCATTAATTATTTGAAGTCCGAGAATGTAAAGTAAAAAAATGTGTACAAGATTCAAGATGGAGAGAGTTAATATTTATTTCAAGAACATTTGATTACAAGATACAGATTGTAATTATTTGTTTATATGTATGAAGACTTTAACATTTTATTTAGTTGCTTACAAACATTAAAATTATATGGTAATGGTAAAAATATAATTCTCAGTATACTGTTCTGGAGTTTCTTAAATTTATTGCTTTTTTGAATAGCGATACTCTAAGTCAAATGTGCATATTCATTGGTTATAAGAGCCACATGGCTCTAATTTGCATTACACACACATAATGTTTTTAAAAAAAAGATGGAAAAAGTTGAGCATGTCAGCTTCAATCTTATTGTATTTGACAAATGACAATCATCAGCAAAAGCAGAAGTGAAAGCAGAAGTGACAGAAGTGAAAGCAGAAGTGACAATCACTTACCTCCCCATTTCCACTGAAGCTGCCGCCTTCTTCATCAAACAAACTAACTACGTTTTTGCCAGAACCTGGAGGTCCAGGTGGTCCAGGTGGTCCTGGTGGCCCAGGAAGACCAACTGGTCCAATGCCACCTGGTATTCCGTTGATTCCATCAATACCTGGTATTCCTCTGAGTCCATTATCACCTGGAGTTCCAGGTACACCAGGATTGCCCTAATCAAAAGTTGGAAAAAAAAATGTGTAAAATATAAACAGAATTCAAATAAATGTACAGGCTTTCAGGTGATACCATAAGTCATCATGACTCTCAAAATGTTCTTACAGGGAACACTATTAAGGAAAAGATGTAGAGGCAGACAGAAAATGCAATGGGATAAAAGAATGAAGCAGTGCCTGTCATTCAAAGAGAATCTAGTCAAGGCAAAATAGAAAAGGACAAAGAATGTTGACAGATCATGTGTGGTGTCCCAATGGTCCAACAGACCAAGGAATTGTTTATCATTTTAATTCTCACATTTATGTCACAGGAACTTGTGCTAACATTATGTTTGTTAAACGCACTTTAGAAATGAAATTATTATTATTTCTATTATACGTGAAGGCAAAATGAAAAGTGAAAATCAATATAGGTTACTTATCTTCTTCTTATGTTCAAATTACAGAACTTCAAAAGAGAAATTATTAACAATAGTTCTATATATTCTAGAATCATCTGTAAATAATTTAAAATTTGTTCCAAACTAATGCAATTTAGTAGGTCATTTATGTAATGGGAAAGAGTAGTTCATAATAATAACAAGGCATTGTCTTCAAGTTCAAAGACTGAGGAAGAAATTATCATTTTAAATGGTATGTAAACCCACTTGTGAAACTATTTGTAAACTCACTTGTGAACATATTATGTCAAATCTCAGACAGATACAGCTCTTGCTGTTGGTGATAAGCAAAGTTTACATCATACATCATACAAACACTGATGTAAAAAAATATTTGTAAATTTAAGGTCCAATAATTAATCTTCACATTCAGGAAAGAGTCATAAAGTCCAACTATCAGATTTATAGTCTAAAAGCTACAAGAACTTTACAAAAGATCCCATAAATTGTTACAATAAAGAGGGCAATCTTATTTGTCAACAAGTGGGGGGAGGGGGGTATCTGGAAAAAAATTTTTGGCGCTGCTTTTAGGTGCTCAGAAAACACAACTCTACTTGAGTCGGGTGTTGAGCCTCGAGCCCCCTCCATAGGTAGCCAAGCCAAAGCCAAGTTCAAGCGTACTTAACCTTTCGACCACACATCCCACAATAGAAAATGGGAATTTGCAGTCATCAGCCAATCATAATGCAAGATTATTTAACTAGGTAATAATTATCTTAATTTCTGACAAATTATCTTATCAGATGTTACTTCAAAAAATAAAATAATTGCTATCTGAACTTATAGCTAGATTGTATTGACTGAAAACTAAATAGATTTTAATATCTCAATAGAAAGAGCTAGATTGTACTGACATATAACTAAATAGATTTTAATGCTTCAATATAAAGAGCTAGATTCTACTGACTTAAAACTAAATAGATTTTAATATCTCAATATAAAGAGCTAGATTGTACTGCCTTCTAACTAAATAGATTTTAAATCTCAATATAAAGAGCTAGATTGTACTGACATCTATAAAAAAGGTAACAAGATCCTCGAAATAAAGAATCACCCTTTGTGTCAGGATTTTGTGATTTTACCATCATAAAAAAGGTACAAGACACCGATGGCAAAGACAAACAGACACAAACACTCTTTTGTTCCCCTGGCGATCAAATCATTAAATAAGAACAATCTGATATAAACTTTGTCACATGTAAATTATGAGTGCGTCTGGTGTGAATGTACACTTTGGTTTCTTATAGTTATAATGTTTTTTGTTTGGTGTAATGCACAAATTGTAAGACAAATTTCCGTACGGACAATAAAGATTATTATTATTATTATTAAATAGATTTTAATATCTCAATAGAAAGAGCTAGATTGTACTGACCGGTTCTCCTTTAGGTCCCATTGGTCCAGTCAATCCTTGAGGACCAGGTACACCCTAGAAGTGGATAAATAATGTTCAGTCGTGGCATATTATATTATATTATTATAAATTATCTTATTCTTTTTGCATGATACAAATGAGAACATTGTCTTATTACCACACTCAATGTTTCTCACAGTATCAAAACATTTAGTTCAGTTTCCAGCAAACAAAGGCTAGATTACTAACACAGTGAAATACTAGTGATACAGGTCAGAGAGATAATAGAGGTCAGAGTTTTCAGAAGTAAAATAGAAACCTATTGGCAGACTATAGTGTGTTATTGTAAGGGTTAATTTAGTGATATTGGTTACTTTTCTAAATCTTACTTCAAACACCATTTAAGAAGAGAACAATAGAAATCAATAAATTCAATAAAAATAATTACATCCTTGTTAAGGGAAGTACTCATTGAATCTTATCTTATAAGATACAGACGTTACTTCAAAAAAGAAGATGATTACGTGCTACGTGTCATGAATTTAGTCAGGCATATTAACCAATGACCTAATCTTCGCTGGTTGCCTTGGTTATTAAAAAAAATGACCAGTCCAGATTTAGGGTTACTAAGATATTGTTGAGGCTACAAACATTAATCTTGTAAAAAAAATGTTTTACATTTATTTTCATGTGTGAAGAAGTTACATTTTAAAAAGAAATACAATTAATTAAGCACAGGTTAGGTTTTTGTTGTTAGTTTGTTTTTCCTACAGATAAAATGTAAGTTAAAATTGGAGACATTATGTCCAATTAAAAACAAAAATAAACAAAAACAAGAAGGAGGATATACAAACAAAACAATATAGAAAAGTTATTTCCCTTTTAATGCTCTCCCATCAACAAAAAAACAACAACTACTGAATTACAGACTGACTGAGCTACACACCATTTGAACTGTTAGGGGCTTCCAAGCTATGCCTAATGCAGATAAACCAAATGGAGGTCATGTTCAAATAAATGAAATCCATTAACACAGGCAAAAGGCCAACAATTTAAGTTATTCTATGCTGATTCTGAATGTCGAACAAGAAGTTTAATAATAACAAAGGGAACCGTCAAATGTCATCAAGCTAAATTTTTATGTTCTTAAAAGCCTCTCTCTCTAAAGCCATCAAAAGTAGTCTGTTGAAATCGGTTTCTTTTTTTCTAACCTTTCTCAAAACCTTGTCTAGTTTTATTGTTGCATCATTGTCTCTGAGTCAAAACTTCCCCTATTAGTGATACAAATAACTAAGTCCTAATCGTGGCATAACAAACTACAGACCTGCAGAAGTACAGATCTGCTAAACTACAGGCCAGCTGAACTACAGACCTGCTGAACTACAGACCAGTTGAACTATATATCATGGTTCGATGATGACCACTTTGTCATCCATGGGGCTGAGGGCTTTGCACTAGGGTTTTATGCCTCCTCATGTGGCTGGTGAGACCTATGTGAGCCCGGAATGTTTGGCTGCACACTGGGCAGGTTATTCCAGCTGGAGCTAGTGTCATTGACCTTGACCTGCTGAACTACAGACTCACTAAACTACAAACCCGCTGAACTACAAACCCGCTGAACTACAAACCCGCTGAACTACAAACTCGCTGAACTATAAACCCACTGAACTACAAACCCGCTGCATACAGATCAAATAAACCAGTGCCCACTAGAAAGCTCTGGTTGGGCATAAAATGAATCCATAAAACAATTATTTGTCAGAGATATTGACGAACAATCAAATCAAGAAAAACAAAGGGTTACTAAGGCAATGATAATCAAACAATTCACATAAATGCTATGTTTAGAACTTCATTAGTATTATCAATTTGAATTGCTGTCAAGGTTTTCATCCGCTAATATTGAGATATATTGAGATACTTAGATACTTCTTTTTTTTCCACATATTCTCAACTATTGTATTGTATTAATTGCTTAACAAAAAAATAGTATGTATAAAACTATAGAAATTATTATTTTTCTTGTTGTGCTACAATGTGTCATTTAACTTGCTGCTAGCATCTTCATTGAGCTGATTATTATACTCTCTCTGACTGCTAACAAAATGAAAATTACTATCTTATCTTATCTTATATAATACAGACGTTACTTCCAAAAAAGAAGATGATTACGTCCTACGCGTCATGCATTTAGTCATGCATATTAACCAATGACTTAAAATTCAGCCAAGTCACTGGTTTTCCTGGCTAGCTCAGGCAACCCATTCCATCCTCTAATAGCACTAGGGATAATACTAGCTGATAAAGAGTACACTTTTAATTCAAATAGTTCAACATCATTTTTAGTTTCTAAAATAATTTATAAAAAAAAAGAAAAATATAAAAAATAAACTAATACAAAAGCAAATATTTACCCCCCCCCCCCCCCCCCTCCTCCTTTCCCACCTACATCAAACCAGGGAGACTAACATCCACAACAAAGAGGTGAAGGAGATCACAGTAAGAAACAGAACCGCCATTTCATAATGAAAACAACTACTATTATAATTAAATACAGTATTTCACTGCAGTATTAACTTTTAGTTTCCTCTATTCAAATAATTGCTTCATTTTTTTTCAACCAATTTAAACTCAAAAGAAAATTCAATACGTATATTTAAAAGTGAAAAGATAACCCTGCCTGGTGTTTAAGCAAACCAAGAGTTACAGCACTTTGCAGAACTCATTTTTAAAAAAAAATTGAAAAGTAAAGTAAACCAAGTCAACCAAAATGAGAGTTACTCAAATGAATCAGAAAATATAGATTTTAAAGAAAATATCTACTTTAAAGAAAATAATTCTGACCAAAGGGACTAAACCATAGATTTGTTTTTCTACATAATAATTAATTTCAAATGAGACTGTGAACACATATACAAATAGAAATATGACAAGTAAATAAAATCCATGCAGCACAAATATGACAAAAAAAAATTAAACAAAATTGAAAAAAAAAATTAGTTTAATTTTTCTTTTAATTGTTACAAATAGATAAAATTAATACTTACTGACAACCCAGGCAATGGATTAATAAATGATCAATAAAATAGCATATTAATTAAAATTAAAGAAAATAATATAATTGGTGTTTGTCTTGTGTTTATTTTATGTTTTGTCAGATGCCCTTCAGGATTGAAGATTATTACATTCTAGTCCAAACTTCCTGCAGGACGAAGGGGAATGGCAGAGGGCAGGATCTGAACCCAGGACCAAAGAGACAACAGTCTGGAGCACATACCACAAGACTTTGCAGCCATCCAGTGTAGATATATGTGGCTGCTTACAGATGGGCTTGCTAACATGTTACATAAGCTGCTTTAGGAACCATTTATTAAACTAAAATGCTGAATTAAATATTGAAAAAAAAAAATTCTTGTCTTGAGACTTCATAAACTTAATTGTGGAGTATATTATTTTCAAAGATAATTCTAGACTCGAATTATTCACATGAATGGTGCCCAATGTTTTCCAGTGAATGCCCCTCAGAAGATGACTTACCGGTAAACCATTTTGTCCATCTCTTCCTGGTGGTCCAGAAGGTCCTATAGGTCCTTGAGGACCTAGTGGTCCAGTGATTAACTCCAGGTCTCCTTCAAATTTACCTGGAAGCCCTGGAGTACCAGGTGTACCATCTCTGCCAGATTCACCTTTGGACAGAAACAAACTTAGAATACAATCACTGTAGAGAAGTGATATGGATAAAAGAGTTCTGATTTAGCTTAATATCTTATTAAAATCTAAGATGTAGCCTACTTTTAATAAAGAAGATTATTAAGTCCTATTCATGTTCAGCAATTAATTTAGCCATGCATATTAATTAGGGACTTAAGCGTAGATAAAAAGTTCCCCTTTTAGACCTCGTGGTCTATAGTGCAGATGATGTAAAAGTCACGTGTTACTGTGGCATACGGTTAACATGGGTGTCATGTGGCCAGCACAACGACCAAATGCCTTTACTTTCCCCCCAACTAATGTCAGGTACCCATAAGAGTCAGAGGCGCCCAAAAATCGTGAAAGAATCTCAGTCTTCACCAGGGTTCAAACCCGGAACCCCCGGTTCGGAAGCCAAAGGCTTTACTGTTCAACCACCGCAACTTCTTAAACTTAGATAAGTCATTGTTTTTCCTTGCTGATTCAGGCAGCCCATTTTATGCTCTAATGGCACTAGGGAAGATTCAGCACTTGTAAGAATGTATCCTAGTATATGGAATCAGAAATGTGCCTATATCTTTGTTTCACTGTATAAATCTACTTATATTTCACTGATACCAATGAGATCCATAAAAAGAACATTTTTTTCACTGATCTAGTTGTCAAAGGGACACAACCTATGTAACTATGTCTTACCTTTCTCTCCTTTATCTCCCTTTGGTCCAGGCTTACCATCTTCCCCATCACCTGAGCCCACCAAGTCATCAGAAAACCTTGTAGTTCCGGCAGGTCCTGGAGGACCAGGAGGACCTGGGGGTCCTTGAAAACCTTGTAGGCCCCTTGGTCCTACATCCCCTTTTATTCCTTGAGGTCCAATGGCAGAGTCACCCTGAAAAAAACACATCATAAATGTATAACATATCAAATTGTTTGTTAGAGAGATTGTAAGAAAAACAAAAACACACATGTACATAAACACATTAAATAACAAAAAAATGAAATCTCAGCACACTGACACATTAAGTAACAAATAAATGAAATCTCAGCACATAAACACATTAAGTAACAAATAAATGAAATTGTAGCACACTGACACATTAAGTAACAAATAAATGAAATTGTAGCACACTGACACATTGAGTAACAAATAAATGAAATCTCAGCACATAAACACATTAAGTAACAAATAAATGAAATTGTAGCACACTGACACATTGAGTAACAAATAAATGAAATCTCAGCAAATAAACACATTAAGTAACCAATAAATGAAATTGTAGCACACTGACACATTAAGTAACAAATAAATGAAATCCCTGCATTCAAACACATTAAGTAACAAATGCATGGAATCTCAGATTTGATAACCATTGAAATAACAATGAGGTGAAGAGAATTATAAAATTAAAATTGTCTGGAGAATGGGGACAAAAAATGTAAAGAGTAGTCAACAAGCAAATTTTTAAATTTATTTCTTTAAGAGGCTAAGTTCAATTGTAATTCACTTAGCTTGGCTATCTATGAAGGGGGCTCGAGGTTTGACACCTGACTCAGGCAGAGTTGTGTAAACTGGACCCCTAAAGGCAGCATGAAAAACCTACTTTACTTTTTCCCCAAGTAATTTCAGGCACCCTAAAAATCCTTGAAATTTAAAATTCTACTTCACTAGGATTTGAACTATAGACCCCACAGTTCGGAAATCAATAGCTTGACAATACACCACCATGCACCCCACACTTCAAAATGAGACTTGACAGATGGAAGAAACAAATGACAAGTAAAAATTTTTAAAGTGTATAAAAATGTGACATAACAAAAAATAAGGACATAAAAAAAGTGACAACTAAAAAAAACTGACATAACCAAAAAAAGGGACTTAACAAAAAAAAAAAGGGACTTAACAAAAAGTGTGACAATGAATAATTTACCTTTGCTCCAGGTTCTCCTTTCTCTCCCCTCTCCCCTCGATCTCCTTGAGGTCCGGGTATTCCTACTCCTGGTTCTCCTGGTTCTCCCTTAGCACCAATCACAGCATCAGGTATGACATCAGAAGCTAATCCTGGAGGTCCAGGTTCACCCTTTGGTCCAGCGATAGTTAATCCAGGCAAACCCTAGTGGATAAATAGGTTATAAATAGAGTGTCTTGATTAAAAAAAAAATTCAGTTATAACTTTCATTCTTTTTATACAGCTTTACAAGTAAAATGAAAATAATTCTAAATAAAATAAAGTCTAAATCAAATCTATTACATTTTCTGGGACTGTCTCTGTGGCATTTTACGTCTCGAGAGAGACGATCTTTCCCTTTGCAACTTCTTGTGTGACTAAAAACGCCAATCCTTGATACACAGCTGCAATCGCAGGTTGGGCATATGTAATCACCAGGGGCCGTTGCATTTTCACCCTTCTTTCTGATTCTGTTGTGCATGACATCTGCAATCCGTGACCCTTCCTTTATGCTCTCTCTCCATGTGCCACCTCTTCCCAGCTGCTAGTGTCAATTTTGAAGAGCTTCATGTCGCGTTTGCATACATCCGTATAACGTAAAAGTGGGCGACCAGCGGCTCTGCTGCCTTCTATTAGATTGCCATACAGAATGTCCTGTGGAAGTCGACCAACTGGCATTCTACAAACGTGGCCAAGCCAGCCAAGACGTCTGCTGCTGATAACAGAGCGGATGTCCTGGCACTCTGCTCTTCGTAGCACTTCCTCATTGGTTATCTTATCTTGCCACCTTATTTTAAAGATCCGCCTTAGGCATCGGAGGTGGAAGACATTCAGCATTTTTTCCTGCCATGAGTAGGTTACCCATGTTTCACTTCCGTACAGCAAGGTGCTCAACACACAGGTCCAGTAGACTAGGACTTTAGTACTGTTAGTCATCACTATGTTGTCCCAGGCTATTTTCTGCAACCGTGAAATGGTGGACATTGCCTTAGCTATTACATTTTCTGGGACTGTCTACACTTGTTTCAAAAGGTTGAGCACTCCTAGCATTTAGCTTTATGTCGGTATGCTCCTTCAAAAATGAGGATTTTTACAAAGTAGCCCAAACCTCCTCATGTAGGACAGCATGAAGGTAACAGCTGTGAGGGGTGACCACACGACTATGTAACCCTGAGGCTGAACTGAAATGTTTTTAATAGAATTTTTTTAATTTATATATATTTTATAGCTGCCAATATTAGAAACTAGCCCGATAAGAACTGCGGTATGTGGTCCTTCATAAGGATATTACTGATGTACTGGATTGAATGTAGATAATATCAACGTGGAGAATGTTCCCTTGACATTTTTTAAATTTTGGTTTAACCATTCATATCCAATATAAATGTGAAAAACGGGTTACCCGATTTGTTAAAAAAGTTTCATTGTTTAACAGAGATACAATTGGGTACTTTTGTCTATTTTTATGCCCCGACAGTTGTGGGAGGGACATTAAACATACACTACGGTCTCCGCCATGATCTAAAGAACATTTATGTTAAGTTTTATCAAGATTGGTCAAACGGTTTTGATTTCTATTTGGGACATACATACATACACCTTACTTTCTGCTTTATAGTATAGTGTGATGACATGATTAGGAATTAGTTATTTGTTTCGGGAATAGGGTAAAGTTTTACTTAGCGACGATGACGTAAAGTTGGTTAAAAAACAAGAACGCTCTAGGTGACGCTAAAAGAAGACGCTTCGTATAGAGCAGTACAATAGATATACGGATTTACGGACATAGCTGACATCGGACGATTCCCCTCTTGACTATTAAATATATTTGTAAAACAACATCAGCGTCGACTACATATTTTGATTGTTTCGGCCTTTCGCCGGTGTTACTGAAGTAGTTCGAGTTCAGCATTACTTCCAGTCAGACGTAGATCTACACTAGATATATTTCCAAGAATCAACACCGCGCGGAAGCCTTAACAACGTGGCGACCCCCCCCCCCCGACTCGGAGCTTACTGGCAGCAACATCAAGAAGAATAGGAGCCCTCTGTTAGGAGGAGGCAGAAGTTAACGTCATCGGCCTAGTCTGCAGCTAGACCCTGATTATACAGCCACGTCGGCGAAGGAAAGCCAGTGAAATCCTGGACTCGTAGACCTAGGAGGTAACGAAATATATATCTAGATCTACATTTGTAATTAGTAAACGCCCATACGTTGGAGCATCGTATTGAAGCCTGTAGTTCTGTATCGAGAAGGCTACAGTTTGTGGAAGGGAAGAAAACCGTCCTGTCGAAGACGTACTGAAGAGATATCGCCTGCCCGGCATCTTGAGAACGAACGTGAAGGTCACCTCTGCAAGGCCAAGATCGACCGTTGAGGTCACGCCAAAGAACTTTTGACGTAGGAGCCATCTTACTACCTACGGCACTTAAGTACAGTAGTGCTAATTTGATATACGGCTCGGCTGAATCTGTGCTACACGTTAGATAGCCAGATAGCCGGTATTTTAGCACTGGACTTTGACTTTGTCGCTGTATCAACTGTTGGACCGTTCCAGTTTCACCTTGGATAGACGACCACCTGGAACCACTGTACCTGCTTCGGAACCAGCAACCGGAACCAGACTCTACGTCACCGACGAACCGGAGCCAGACGACAGATCACCGTGAACCAGAACCAGACGCCGTACCACCGAAAAACCGGAGCCGTTGCAGACCAGTACCGAAGGACCTTGGAGAGCCGAAACGTTCGCTGTCCTTATCTCACCGCTGGGGAAGACATCGCCCTCAGCCTTGCCGCCGGAACAGACATTAGCGTAGGAAGAGTGGACCGAGACTGACTGTGGAGTTATCGCCGCTTCTTAGACAGATAAGTCAAGTGTTATTTAACTACTTTCTCCTTATAATAATTAGAGTCTGTAGGGAAGTGACCACTCGCTAGATTATCACTACCAGGTTAAATCGTGGTGGATTGGGGATATCCTTAAAATTAGGTGTAATCTAGCAAGAGGTCCATATATATGTTTGGCTGTTAATTCGTCCTGTATGTGAATGTGAATCATTTAGTTAAGCATTTGTTAGTAACGTCATGTATTAATTGTTTGCAATACTCCCGTCTTAAGTCTTACTGTCAGACGAAAGTCTCATTCATTAGAACTAAATCTATAGTTTGGTGTTTATCGTATTTAAGTTTATTTTCATAGTTTATTTGTATGTGTTGTAAGTTATATACACTCCTGGCTGTGAAAGCAGGTAAGAAGTAACTAAGATTTAGCGTAATCTAGACTAGATCTGGGGAACAATCGAGGCGAAGCCTGATTGCCCATTTGTAATTTTAGTATTTGTAATGGTCTATTTACCGGCGATTCGTGTTGAAGAACACGTAGTCGGTTGAGTGTGCGTGTGTCGCACATCGTATTCAGTCGGGTCAGAGTGTACCCTACACACTGGTACCAAGGATGCTAAGTGTATCTTGGAAAGTACAGAAGTTATTATAAGTCGGATTTGGTAGTCTAGACGCCGAGGGTAGAATGACGAATTTAATTCATTTGAATCAAGAGATATTAGGAAGTTGCGGAGCGAGGTTACGCTCAAAAGATAATATGGCAACTACTTCAGGCTACGACCTGGAAGAATTTAGAAAAAAGCTAATTCATGAAGCCAAGACAGAACTAGAACTGCGCGGCAAAGAACTAACTGCCTATGTACAGCAGATGGTGGCGGCAGAAGCAGAGCGCTTGGAGAAGGAGAGAATTAGAGAAGCAGAGCGCTTGGAGAGAGAGAAAGCTAGAGGCTGAGAAAAAGAAAAAGAAGAAGCAGATCGCATAGAGCGGGAGAAAGTTAGAGAGACAGAAAATTTGGAGAGGGAAAATGTTAGAGAGGCAGAAAAGTTGGAGAGGGAAAAGGTTAGAGAGGCGGAACGTGTGGAGAGGGAGAAGAAAGAAGAGGAGGACAGAAAAGTGAGAATTCAAATTGAACAGATGAGGATAGAGGCTGGTGTAAGTGTGCCCACCGAAGGGAACAGCAACAATAGCGCCAACATAGAAAGCCATAGTAGCGCCGCATGGATGAAAAAGAAAATACAACCTTTTGCGGAAGACAAGGACGACATCGGCGACTATCTGAAACGCTTTGAAATCAAGTTAGCGAAGTTTAACGTCCTAGAGAAGGAGTGGTCCGAAATATTGTTGGACTTCGTACATGGGAAAGCCCTCACGATTTGCCAAAACCACGACCACTCGATGCAAAACAGCTATCAGGTGCTAAAGAAGGAACTGCTAAACACATACGGGCACAACGCGGCAACATTCCGAAAGAAGTATTACGAAAACACTCCATCCAGCCAAGTTGATCCACTAACAACTATCAACTCAGAAAAGGACTTCTTCACTAAATGGCTCGGATTCGAGAATGTGGAGAACACCTACGAGGGGTTGAGGAACTTTATTCTGATTGATAATTTTCTCAATAAATGCGATCTCCAGCTACAGTCCTATGTAAAGGAAAGAAACCCTAAGTTAATTGAAGACTTGGTAGAAATCATTAGGATCTTTAAAAACGCGTACCCAAACAACCCACTTTCAGTTAGAGACCACAAAAAAGTTATTGACCTGGTAAATTATGTAAAGAGAAATGATGGTAATGATAGGGATTATGGTAGAAGAAATGATAGGTGCAGGGAACGTGGGAACAATGGTCGGGATAGTTATGATGGCATAAAGGATAGATCCTGGGAAAATGAAAACAATGGCAGGGAAAGTTATGATAGGAGAATAGATAGACCTAAAGCGGGTGATAGAAACCTCAGTGAAGTGACATGCTTTAACTGTCAGGAAAAGGGACACATGGCATACCAGTGTAGGAAACATAGAGGGAATGGAGCTGGCAATGGGAATACACAGGATAATAGTGGCACTAGTGATAGGAGAGGTAAGCAAGGAAACCGTAGACAAGAGAGGGATAATCGGCCACCAGATAGGGTTAATTTTGTAAGGAGCATGCAAGGTAGGGATTGTGATAGTGAAGATGGTGAACCAGATGCAGAAATTAACCACGTTCATTGTGGGGAAGATAGATTTAAATTATATCCGGGTATGATAAATAATAAACAGGTAAATGTGATCCGGGACACAGCTAGCAGTACACTCGCGGTTCGAGGAGGATTAGTTAAATCTAAGGATTATTTAGGCTATACCAAATCAGTCAGATTGGCAGACGGCGCAGTTAAGAGGTTCGAAGCATGCAAAGTGTTCCTTCGATCTCCATTGTACACAGGGTATTGTGAAGGGGTAGCCATGCCGAGGTTATCTAGAGATGTTTTACTTGGAAATGTAGCAGGTGTAAGAGCCGCTTCTGATAAACAGGTTAGAAGTTGGAAAAGCAGGTATGGCAACATGAGGCGAAACAAACCTAGAAAGTACAGAATTTTTTTTAACTGCCATAAACATGGGCACATCGCTAAAGACTGTTGGAGTAGGGCAGAACAGTCTGAACAGAAGATTGCGAGTTCGGATAGGAGGCACAAGTCTGTACCCGACAGTGACTATAGAAGAGAGGCCTGTGGTAGCGGTAATCGCAAGTCATACCGAGGTAGAAGGCCACACGCGGGCTATAGTGGTGTAAGAAGAGATGACTGCGGTAGCGATAATCGCAAGCCATACCGAGGTAGAAGGCCACACGCGGGCTATAGTGGTGTAAGAAGAGATGTTAACTCCAGTTGGAGAGAACAAATGTATGGGTCGTGTAGATAGCCTGTGAAACATAGCACTAAGCGATCGTAGTGTGTAAATAAGTTGGATTTTATTTAAATTGTTTATTCTTAATTAATTGACTTAACTAGTAGTCATAACTAGACGGGTATTAGGTTGTTTTAAGGTATCTTGGAATAGTATATTTATGTTATAATATACATGTAATTTGGTTATTATTAGATTGGCTCAGTTTGGTTATTTATTTTGGGCAATGTGTATGAATTGTATGTTTGGATGTATGAATAGATAGGGCATTTATAAGGCGACGATGTAGTTACATCACGAAAAAGTAAGTTTTATAATTTTTTTTGTCGTTGTTGATCATGATCATACATCAGTAAAGAGTTAAGTCGTGCTGGGACAAGTAAGTGGAGAGAGGAAATAAAATACACTTGTAAATGCCCGAACGAACGTTAGGTGTATAGTGGGAGAACGAGTATTGATAAATGTCAATTTGTCATATTAGGTAAAATGTCTGTCCTAACGGGTGAGGGAAAGCGGTGTAACCTCTGGAACGTGATGTGATGAAATATAGATAGACACACCTATAGTGTCAGTGCAAACGAACTATGTCTGCGGTCACCTATGGCACATCACATTGGACAATATCACTTAGTGACACTTGAGGGAAATATGTATTCAGAGGAACTTGATTGTGGACACAGGAAGAGAAGTTGAAATCACAATCAAGACTCAAGTTGTGTTGTCTTTTATGTTTCCCTACATTTTGGCCCTTGCACATTATGAGACTAAGACAGTAGATTAAAAAATTGACAGCCAATTTTTTTTAGCGGGAGGGGGAGGAGTTGTTATAACATGATTAGGAATTAGTTATTTGTTTCGGGAATAGGGTAAAGTTTTACTTAGCGACGATGACGTAAAGTTGGTAAAAAAACAAGAACGCTCTAAGTGACGCTAAAAAGAAGACGCTTCGTGGAGAGCAATACAATAGATATACGGATTTACGGACATAGCTGACATCGGACGATTCCCCTATTAAATATATTTGTAAAACAACATCAGCGTCGACTACATATTTTGATTGTTTCGGCCTTTCGCCGGTGTTACTGAAGTAGTTCGAGTTCAGCATTACTTCCAGTCAGACGTAGATCTACACTAGATATATTTCCAAGAATCAACACCGCGCGGAAGCCTTAACAATAGATAGTCAAATTTGAAGCAAATTTGAAGTGTAAAACCAGTTCTGACCTGTTCTCCTTTCTCCCCTTTCTCTCCCTTCTGCCCCTCAAAGCCCGCTTCTCCCAATGCTCCTTTCTCTCCCTTTTCTCCTTTCTGTCCAACATAGCCTGGTGTGCCAATCTCTCCAGGTGTGCCTCGATCACCTTTGTCACCTGAGACATAACAGACAAAATGATCATTCAGACTGGTGCCAACAAGTAAATGTTTGCATAAAAAAAAATGAAAAATACTACAAGAAACACAGGTATAGGTACAGATACCATCATCTAGATACAAATATTTGTGAGAGTAATATCAAATCATCATCTAGATAGAAATATGTGTGAGAGTAATATCAAATTATCATCTAGGTACAGATATCTGTACGAAAAATATCAAATCATCATCTTTTTTGTTTTAGAATTTGTAATACATAAGCTATTATATAAAAATCTGTTAAAAAGGTGGTTTTTTTTTTTTTACTGTTTTATATATTTTAAAGTTCTTTGTATTAAGATGTTCTATGTATTCTAATGTTCCACTTTGAAAAGTTGTCATTAAACATTTCATCTATATGTGAAGCAAAAAAAAAAGGGGGGGGGGAGGAGCTTAATCCTGACCTTACGATCTCAAACCTGGATTTAAGCCTGGATGTTCTGTTTTGATGACTTTGAAAAAAACAAAGGGGTTACATTAACCTCACAAAAGTTTATTTTTGCTCAAAAAAAAAAGAATACTTTTTTTTAATGAACATCAAGTTGAAAAGTTCATGCCTGTACCTGTCTACCTGTTTAGAAACTTGCTTTAATGAGTGCAGTGCAGTCTTTGACACACACACTCGTCTTCGACACCCACACTCACCTTTGTCACCACGAAGCCCATCAAGATCTGGTGGAGGTGGCGTTATCAGTGGAGGTCTCTCTAGTCCAGGGATACCAGGTGGACCTTGGTCACCTTTATCTCCTTTCAATCCTTGATCCCCTTTCTCACCTTTGGTTGTTTTTGTTGTTACCTGGGGAACAGAAGAGGTCATTTGTTAGCGAAGCCAAATTTTATCTTGTATTATTGAAGAGCTAGTAAGTACTATCTTAAGTGAATGAGAATGTATTAGCATATAGACTAACTTTAGGCCCTACTTACAGTATGCTTCTCCACTTCAGTGTCATCTGTATCTGACTCTCCACCATCTCCTGACCCACTGATTATCTACAAGAAGAAAATAACAAATGAAGCTACGCTCCTTTGAGTTAAAATGACCACTTGTTAAACACAGCAAAACCATGCACAGACCAAGACAATAAGTTTATTGTTATTGTCATCTTAAAAATAAAAATTGGAACTAAATGAGATGTAGTAGATCGGTATCTATGGCTTATGCCAAATACTGCAACTGTGTAGGGTTTACTTTTTAGCACTATTATGAAAAACCCCCACAAAACTTGGCCATAAATATATGTATCTGACAATGTATTCATGAACATTAGACATTTTTATAACCACATGTTCAAATGAACATGAACTTGGCCATAAATATAAGTAAAGTCCTCATGAACTTTTATGTTTTTATGAACCATAAATGACAATGTTTTTATGAATCGTAGACAACATCTTTATGAACCATAGACAATGTTTTTATGAATCATAGACAACATCTTTATGAACCAAATGTTCAAATGAACTTACGTCATCACAATCCTCGTCCTCAGCCAGGGCGCTGTTTGCACTCACTCTTAGGTCCATTAAGGCTCCCTGGGGTAGAATTTTAAACAGTCATATATCAAGTATCTATAGGCTACTTATTAGAGGCAACACAAAAATCATCTAGTAAAAAAAGGGTCTTAATACCCCCCCCCCCCAGTCTATTGTAACAAAAACACATACCCTGAATTTGGGCAAAGTATTCAGTTGTGGCCCTGCTTGCCCTAAATATAAAATCGAGCCTTGTTCAAAGTTCAGACTGGACACTCTTCTGGTCCATGCAATGTCATCCTGGCTCTTACAGTTCA
The DNA here is from genome assembly GCA_030265305.1 of Biomphalaria pfeifferi. Classification (NCBI taxonomy): domain Eukaryota; kingdom Metazoa; phylum Mollusca; class Gastropoda; family Planorbidae; genus Biomphalaria; species Biomphalaria pfeifferi. Next base: position 17,912 of record JASAOG010000321.1, on the reverse strand, counting down.
AATACAAGGAGATTGTATTAGTGTCCACCTTCAGGTTCATCTGTGTCCATCTGTTCTTCATGCTGTCCACGGTAAAGTTGGCAATGACCTCAGAAACAGTTTTCGTGCTAGGGCTGGGCGTGTAGTACAGGACAATGTCCTGCTTTCCCTTGCCGGCGTCACGGACACCAAGACCAAACTGGATGATGGTCTGGTAAGGATTGACCACAGCGAAGAGGATGCCAGCGTCGTTTTCGTATGGCTTGAAGAGAACCTTGATGGCGAAGGTCTCATACAGAGGCTTTCGGAACACTACTTGGGCAGGAACTTTCACATTGTGTACCCTTTTGCGCTTTTCATTATCATCAAATTCATAAGAAGGGAATCCTGAGGTGCCTTTCGTAAAGTCCACACCTGGCATCTTGGCGCCCGGTACACTGAGAAGATCCACGTCTTCTGTCGATGTAGCATCTGATGGAATAGATAAACAATTGGATCATTGTACTACTTCAGAAAAATTTGTGAAGATTATGTGACATAGTGTGAGAGTGATTTATAAAGATTATGTGGGTCAGGGTTGGTAGGCCTTTATAAATTATAATTTTAACAAGTGTCTTAAGCCTTTGTCAATCTACACTTGTAATTAATTAATCATAAATAAAGACAAGTATGAAAAAACAACAACAACGTCACAAATCAAAATGTTGATTCTTGTAATCTATCTAGAAATGTCAATTTAATCTATTTCATCGATGACTTGGAATTATGGCTATTTTTAGTGTCTTTTAAAAATAGTTTCAGTTTAGTGTGTTTTATTTAATAGATGTGTGTGTAAGTGTAGACTGGTACGTCATCATAAAAACACATTAGTTCACACAAACCGTTTACTTAATGCTGACGTCAGGAAATACTGAAACTTTGCGCATTCCCCGCCCCCCTCCTTTCCTTTTGAAAACAACCAGCAGATAACATACACTTACTGTAAGTCTTTTTTTAAGTTGGTTTACTCAACAAATGCCCCCGCCCCCGCTCCAGTTCTAGCTATCCTAAGTTAGTGGGCTGTACTGACAACTCCCTTCCCCCCAGGCCAGACTTTCACCCCAGCCTCTTGTTACGTCATCAGCTCGGATGAGAAAGATTTCTGAACGATAAGATTGTCATAGAGATTCAACTTCAGTGCCAGGGTACTCGTGACCCAGTGACCTAGTTAAATACCGATTGAAGGATTACCGTTGATTGCCCTCGTTTAAAGACATCTCGCGGAAATAAAAACTTGTTACCAATATATTTCTGCTACAGAACTTGGCCTGGTAGCGTCCTGTTCAGGAGGGCGCATCAGATGTTCTGGCGAGAGTCTTCAAAATGTCAGGTCACGGACGAATCTAGGAGAGTTCACGAGACTAAAGTCAGCCGAGGGGCGAGAGTCAAGCGAGTGGCGACTCAACGGGGTGGCGAGTCAAGCAAGTGGCGACTCAACGGGGTGGCGAGAGTCAAGCGAGTTGCGACTCGACGGGGTGGCGAGAGTCAAGCGAGTGGCGACTCGACGGGGTGGCGAGAGTCAAGCGAGTGGCGACTCAACGGGGTGGCGAGAGTCAAGCGAGTGGCGACTCGACGGGGTGGCGAGAGTCAAGCGAGTGGCGACTCGACGGGGTGGCGAGAGTCAACCAAGAGTTAACCGGGTGACAGGATAATAGTGAGACAAAGGAAAATGAAAATAAACAAGTCCGAATTTGAGGAAAGTCATTAGACTTGAAGGAATGATTGACCAACGCATAATTTTTCGACTCAGAACCGGACACAACAGAATGAGACAACATGTGTTCCGGAAGCTTAAAGTCGGGACGAGCGAAACCTGCCCAAGTGGGGCATCAGCAGAGAACGCTGACCACGTCCTTCAAAGCTGCATACTATATCGAGTGGCCCGAACAAGACTCTGGCCCCAAAACACACTTATAGAACAAAAACTATACGGAGAACTGCCTGATCTGGAAACCACTGCGCGATTCATCTCAGATATAGCATTACTGATCTGAACCCTACGACATGTAAAATCAAAACACACATTATATAAAAAAAATTGTCAAAACCATCGGAGTTTAAAACATATAGGCCAGTGCAACTAACACATTAGAGCAGCGTTTCCGAAACTGTGTTCCGCGAGATCTGAATAGGTTTTCCATGAACTACTGAAATAATTAAGGTGCGGGCCACCAATTGAATGCAAAGTGTTCCGCTTAATATTCAGAATGTGCGAAGTGCTTCGTTATGGAGTTGGAGTAACACTGGCATTAGAATGTTAATACATACAGGCCAGTGCAACTAAAACAATGTTAATCTAAGCAAAGTAAAAACATCTAGATCTAGTTGTCATACCACGTTCTTAGATGTAATATTCACGAATAGGCACAATGGAAGACGGTGTGTGTAAAGGAGGGAGGGGCATTACATCACAGGGGGATATCAAACATGATCTCAAGAGGTAAAGCAATTTACAATTCGGAGCAGGTGTAAACGGAATTCCTGGCTAATGACAATATGCACAACTATGGCAAGACTATTCGCAGGAATAGTCAGAATACAGAAGACAAAGGGCCGAAAGGAACTCGTGAGCTGAGTGTGTAAATAGATAAAAGCGTGTAAAGAGTTATAGTGTGTAAAGAGTTAAAAGCGTGTAAAGAGTTACAGTGGTGTAAAGACGACTAGGATGTAAAGAGTTAAAAGCGTGTGAAAAGTTACAGGGTGTCTAGGGTGTAAAGAGTTAAAGCGTGTAATGAGTTACAGTGTGTAAAGACGTCTAGGGTGTAAAGATGTTGTAAAGCGCGACTAGAAGTATTTGAGAAGCATACGTTTACCTTAGTTCTACCATTCCCCCCCTCCCTTTCCTGCTAGGATAATAAAACACTTCTCCGCATAATTATTTGTGACAGGTCTAAGGTCGGACCTATTGTGTAACGGCAAAGGTCTTGAGAACTGAGAGCGTCTACGTCAACTTTCTACCGATATCAGTTTCTGTATCTCCTGGGTTCGTATCTGATGTAACACTAGTCAGTGATTTTGGCACATCAAGTTCTCCAGAAGCACCTGTCCATCAACCTCCCCCCCCCCTTTTCCTCTTTTTTTTTTCCAACCATACCTGGTGTTCAGATGAATAGGAAATGGAATTTTAATGGCTCGAGAGAAATGTAAGCCGATGTCGCAAAGTGAGATTCCAGACTAGCTACCAGATGACAGCTCATGTGACCAGGTTATAGAGTAACAATATTAACTTAAGAACTGGCCCCGGGGGGAGGGGGAAAAATGTGTGAATTTCTAGATTTAATGCAAACATTTTGACTAACAAGAGATGGTAAAAAATGAAAATTAAAGTTTACTAAAATGTTTAATTAATATAGTAAACTAAGTAGTTTCCCTTTCAGACCTAGCGATCTATGGGTCAGATGATGGAAAGGTCATCAGTTTCTGTGGCCCAAGGTCAACAAGTGTGTCAGGTGGCCAACACGATGACCAACCGCCTTTACTTTTCCCCAACTAATGTCAGGTACCCATTAGAGCTGGGTGGACTCAGAGGCGCCATAACGATCAAGTCTTCACCAGTATTCGAACCCGCGACCCAGCACTTTACCACTCAGCCACCGCGCCTCATAGTAAACTAAACATTCATATTTTATTTGTCATTTAATATAAAAAAAAAGGCCAGTATGGGGATGGAACCCACGACATTCGCGTTATTCCAAATACTGTTTTTAAAAGCAAAACATCTCCATAATATGTCTCCGTCCTTTAGTATTCCTTATTGTATTGAACACACTCCACTAGTTCTTCTCTATGTGCATATAATGGCCACATATTTCTTCTATATGTCCAGTATTCGCCGATAATAAGAACAATAAGTACATATTTAGCATCTTCTCTTTCTATTTCTCTTGTTATCATTCTGTCTCTCTCCCTATCTCTGTCTCTCTCTCCCTCTCTTTCTCTCTGTCTGTCTCTCTCTCTCTCTCTCTATATCTCTCTGTCTGTCTCTCTCTCTCTGTTTCTCACGTTCTGTGTAGGTTTCTCTCGTTTACTTGTATGTTAAAATTAATCCGCCATTTAACCCCTTCTTAAAGTTGATGTAATTACTAAAGTTGATGTCTTGTATAAAAATGATGTTTTGTCTAAAGTTGATGTCTTGTATAAAAACGATATTTTGTAGTTAATGCCTTGTATAAAAACGATGTTTTGTAGTTAATGTCTTGTATAAATACGATGTTGTGCCTATAGTTGATGTCTTGTCTAAAGTAATGTAGCTCCAACGTTTCAAGACCTCGTTCAATGAGCTCAGTTTAAGATGAGAAGTTCCCATTGATCAAAATATACACGAGCCCGCTACGTCACAGACAATGTTCTACACCAGACACTGAACACATTAGTTAGTGGCATGGTTTCACGTTCTCATTGTCCTCCAGCGCAGACACGACGACCCATTAGTATCTTCACACTAATCAGTTATTTCTAGTGAGGTCTCAGTGTCATGGTAATGGTCAGTTTCAAGATACACAGCTCAGTTATCTTCGTGATGAAGGTCAGTTGCGGGACAGCGGTGAGCTTAGGATGATTTAAATGTATTTCAATTTTAGTTCAAAGACAGTAATTAGTTAAATGGAGATGGTTAATTTCCGATAATTTCAAAGTAATATTATTTCGACGATACTGGTCAGTTTCATGTCAACAATGCGTTTAGTGATAGTGGTCAGCCATGGTCATTTCATTGTACAAGATTTGCAAATAAGTAAAATAAAAATCTATTTATTACACTCATTAGTTGCTTTAGACGTGATGAACTGATCAGACTAGTAAAGACAAATACTCAGACACATTTGTTGGAGATGTCAGAGAGAGAGAGAGAGAAAACGGGGCAGGGGATTTTTAAATTAAAATGGAAAGAGGGAAAGAAGGAGACAACCAAGAGACAACCAAGAGACATCTGTGGAAAGAGAGTAAGATGGAGTTTGCCCTTACCTACTTGAAACTAGCTCTCGTGACTTAATGGCATTCAGAAGACGAGGAGTCGTACTCCCACACAGAGGGCAAATATTTGATGCCACTACCTACACCTTGCTACTCTTCACTCTTCCGGTAGAATTCTCCTCGTGCCTTGCAGTCTTTTCTCTCTACATCACTCAACCTCTTTCTCTCTCTATCTCCCTGTGTCTCACTTAATCTGTCTCTTTGTCACTCTGTCTCTCTCGCCCCTCTGTTTCTCATCATAGGTTCTGTTAAGGACCATTTTGTCCATAACTTTGTAACTTAATGAATGACTTGTGGTTAAATAAAATTATAACCTCTAACACCGGATGTGGAAGGCGCGGTAGGGAAATGGAGTAATGGACTTTCTGACAACACACACACACATGCACACCACCGGGGACTTAAAACATTGGATTCAACTGTTAATAAATCTATTTTTAGAATAGCCCAATTGGCTTGACACACACACACACAGTGATTAATTGTTACAGACGAAGACGCAAGTTTTTTTTTTTTTTTTTTTTTAGAAAACGTGACATAGAGCATGCAAGATTGGAAGACGGAGAACACACGACCACATCGCCTCTAAAAGAAAAGAAATAGAAATAGCTCATTGGTACCGAGCCTAAGAATGCACTTTGTTCAGAAGTTTAGAGTGACCGGAAATGTCGCGCGGGCCGAAGGATGGGCCTCAGTTATAGATGGTCTGTTAGCTGACAATTTCGTAAAATTTTAACATGGGATGACGGACGAACTGCCAGACAGACCTCACAAAACTATCTATTGGAGGCCGCTAAAAATGAAATTGAGCTAACATATTTTGATAACATTTCAAGTTGACATTGCGATATTTTATGATCTGTTCAAACCACGGTGTTTTAAATCAAGAGTAGCATTTTGTTACAGGGTACTAAAAATAGTCCAATTTGTATTTATATCAGCAAATGTCAAAAAGGCCACTAATGGATGCGTATGAAAGAACGACCTATGACCTAAAAAAAATAAAGACAGAAAAAGGTGAGACAACGTATGTAGCCAAACCTTAAATCACAGTGCCCGCTCAAGCATTGGAGACACCCACCTGTGACTTCCGTCTTACAATTCTGTCAGCCTACATCAAGGAGGAGGAGCATGATGGGACACTTCATACTCAGGTGTGATACCGGGAGGGGGAGGATAAGAGAGTAAGGGGGGGGGGCGTTCAATGTATTATCCCCTGGTGTGAATAAAGCTCTTAATTAGACAGCCAAGGAGCGCGTTGTAGATAAAAAAAAACAACACTTTTAAAAATCAGTGACACCCGTTTGAGAACCTCTGAATACTCGTGCAGTCACATTGGAGTGATAACTTACGACATTAAGAGTTAAGGGAGCGGGTGAGACGTGTGGGGGTGTGTGTGTGGACCTCTAACGGGGCGTTGAAAACTTGCACCTACTTAGTACTAGTGTGTTGAGTCTTGTCTCTGAAGGATCATTCACCCAGCATGTCTAGCCAAGCAAGTGCAAAGGTGTGTGTGCGTGCGGGGGGGGGGGGTAGTGGTTGGTGGCTCAGCGGAGTATCGAGTTCAAACCTGGGCAAGGGAGTAACTCAATGGAATCAAACACATCTGAGCTAACAAGTGGACGGCTCTCCCCAGAGATTCTTTTAATTGATATTGTGTCTAAAAAGAAGGGGGGAGGGTGTACTTTTTCATTAGTTGATGCCGTCGCGCTTTGGTATTGTCTTAATAGAGAGAGAGAGAGAGAGAGAGAGAGAGAGAGAGAGAGAGAGAGAGAGAGAGAGAGAGAGAGAGAGAGAGGATAAAAGAGCAAAGAGGAAAGACAGAAAAGTTTAAAAAGAAAAGGGGCGATAATGTGAGAGAAAGAGGAGACGGAGATTAAATATAAGAGAAACATGAAAGACGACTAAAAAAAAACAAAAAAAAAAAAAAAAAAAAAAAATAAAATAAAAAAAAAAAACTGAACAAAAAAAAAAGCGTATATTAAGTATACTTATTGTAATTAGTTTGGATAAGTTGCATGTGATAAATGGAGGCATGATAAATCTTTGCGATTAGAAATACTATTACCAATTGTTCTTGTTTAGCTTTTAGCTTTCTCAATGCGCTATGATCGCATCACTTGTCTGGACCAGTTGTGAAATGGGGAGGGAAGAAGGGGGTATCTTCGTGAATGTTTACATGATCGTTTTTTTTAAAAATGAATTTAAAAATGTTGACACATGTTAAGTACGATTTCTTTCCCTTGTTCAATATACCAAACAAAGTAGTTAATTAACAATAGTTAATTAACAAATTGGTTATTTTTTTAAAATGTATTCTTGTGTTGTCAGGTAAAAATAATTGCGCAAATTTTCAGCTTAATCCGAGAATGGGTGTGTTAGAAGTAACTTTTCACCATACAGACAGACAGAGTGAGTTGATATAAGCTTTGTAAAAAGAGAGAAGAGAGAAACGAATGAGAAAACGAGGGATGAGAAAAAAAAAGAGATAAAGAATATATCTTTATGAAGAGAGAAGAATGGAATGCTAATTAAAAATGACAAAAAATGATAAAGACAATTAAATATCACTTAAAATTTAATCTTTCAAATTCTAGCAAAATAAAAAAAAAGCCAGACTTGTTATCATTCACTGTGGATATCAAGTGACAAGAAATGTATTCCTATTTAATAAGCCATTACATTTGGGCACATGTAGAACTTAAATACCTTATAGGTTCAAGGGGAGTTAATTTTTAATGCTGAGTGGTTCCTATGAGCGAGCAGGGGGAGATAATATTCTGCACCGTTACGTTTAATGTTCATTGGTGTCTTAAGTTACACCAATGAAATCGTCTGTCAATTGTAATATTACGCCTGGGAATAATAAAATTATGCTATATATATATATTTTAAACAGGCTCTCAAGTACTCAATTTGAAACAGAATCATAAAGGCCGAGCTTCTTCTGGTGAGATAATTCAGGACCCACCACACATACTCCTCTGCCACTTCCAAGTCCCTGATTTATATCTACACTGGTATTTCAAGCCGCCTCCTCTGTTGAAACAGAATCTCACTATTATTTAATTTAAGCTTTACAGACTCTGAAGAGTCCCCCCCCCCCCCCTTTTTTTTTTTTCGCCCACATCTTTCTCGTCAATGTCTACACAAAGTGTAACTTAAAGAATTTCAGAATGAAATACAGTCAACAAAATGCCAGGTAACTCGGCCATCTGTTGGGCATAGAGCAGCGGTTCTCAACCTTTTAGGCTCGGCGACCCCTTTTTACAACCCACCCCCAACTCTGCCGCGACCCCCCCCCCTCCACATACACACACAGCAATAGAAGAATGGAAAAAAACAATTCATTTTTTCGATAGTCTTAGGCGACCCCTGGCAAATCGTCAATCGACCCCCAATGGGGTCGCGACCCACAGGTTGAGAACCACTGGCCTAGAGACACAGACAAGGGCGACGATGACAAGATTCTCAATGATCAATGGTTCTCACGTCACAGCACACTCAGGGGACCTTAGACATTCAAGACATAACTTGAGAAATAGAAGCTTCTTCGGCGTTCTAGGAGGCGCGGTGGCTTAGCGGTAAAGCGCTTGGCTTCTGAACAGTGGGTCCCGGGTTTGAATCCTGGTGAGGACTGAGATTTTCAATTTCGGGATCTTTGGGCACCTCTGAGTCCACCTAGCTCTAATGGGTACCTGACTTTAGTTGGGGAAAAGTAAAGGCGGTTGGTCGTTGTACTGGCCACATGGCACGCTCGTTAACCGTAAGCCACCGAAACAGATGACCTATAGATCACAAGGTCTGAAAGGAAAACTTTTACTTTTTCTTCTATGTTCTAAGTTTTATGTTTGGGGGGGGGGGGGGGGGTTCAGATAACTAGTCATATATCAGCGATAAACTACGAAGTGGTTTCTAGATCAGGGAGCTCTCCAGATAGTTCTACAGAGGTGCTTTAAGAGAAAGTGCCTCTCGATAAAGCATACAGCTTTGGATGGCATGGTCACCATTATCTGGTGACACTCCACAGGGGCAAACTTCTCCAATGCAAATTTTCAGCTTCCGGAACATGTCGCATTATAATGTTGTGTCCAGTTCGGGGACCATCCAAACTGGGAAAAAATATTTAACAAAATGTTGAGAACCACTGAACCTAATCATTGAGTGACAAGACAGTTATTGTGCGGAGAGGGGGTGGAGGCGTTTGAAAAGCAGCCGGTGTCCGGAGAAAAGGGACTGTGTTGGGACTTCATTCATTCAGACTTCAACTCATTCATTCTTTATGCATAGATCAGCCACTTGTCGTTTACTACCCACTTTAAGACGATACATTTAACATTGAAGAAAAAAAAGAAAAGGAAGAAATGAAGAGAGAGGGGGGGGGGGGGAAGAGGAGTGGGGGAGTTGTCTAGGGGGGAGGAGTGGAGCGTCAGGCGCTAAATATCTTAGTTTGTGAAATATTCCTCCACAGCGTTGTCTCCTTTTAACACTCTATTCATACAACTGACTTAATCTGCTTCCATTCCCCCCCCCCATTTCTTACCTGTTAAGTTGGAATATTTAGGTCAGCAAAGGTATGCAGTTTAGGTCCAAATATTTTGATATGTTTGAAAGAGTGAAGAGCAGACGTCTGGTGTCTGCTTTACCAAGCATCACCAACTGAAGTGTTTAACATTGGGGGGAGGGGGGGAGGAAAAGACAGGTGAAAGGAGAGACGATTTCATTTAGAATGGGATGGGAGGGATTTTTATGAGTAGAACAAGAAACTGTGCACCAGATCGCGCATTTAATATTTGCTCTTTGTCCAGGCATTGGGCATCTTGTCACACATTCTCTCTTAGGTATCTAGTCAAACATTTATGGTCCATATAGGTTTCTAGTCAAATATCTATTTAGATTTCTAGTCTAATATCTATTTAGATTTATAGTCTAACATTGAGTATGCTAGTATAAATTACAGTTGGTGAAGACTACAGTAAGCTTATAATGATTAATACTCATTTTAACAGGCAATAATAACAGTCCTGTTACACTTAGGAAACTTCCGGTGTAAGACTCGTGTCCACCCGACACTTTCGATATGTGGTCACGGAGGTCATTGTCCACCAGTCCTGGGAAGTGGAGGACATGAAGTCGTATGGGGCGGTGTTATATTGGAGTAATGGCCATTGGTTGTTGGACATGATTCGGAGGTTCCTTCAGATTTGAAGATAATGACAACCAGCAAACCTGATGCCACGTTAGGTAAACCTCAACAAGTGGTCGAGTTCCAGTTTGGCATAGTGTTTCTTTGTTTGTGGCCCGATCTCTGTAACAGACAATTATTTGGCCTTTATTTACAAGAGTCGACCAAATTATCGAATATTTCGGTGTATTTCATAATAGAGGTCATTGCTTAAGGTCAGTATGATCTGACCCAATTCAAGCAAAAAAAAATTAATCAAGATAAGAAGAAACATTCAAGGCCACGTCTTCCATAACCTTTGGTCGCAAGACTTTTTTTTTTTTTTTCAAATGGACGCAATAATGCCTTCTGCGCCTTTGCTGAAAGGGAAACAACTCACAAACAAAACTATCTGCACTACAGGCACATCCTGGTGTCGGAGCAGATTTGGGGGGCAGATAACTCTTTCTTTATACACCCAGAAAACTGTAAGTTTTCTCCTTTCAATTTCTTAGTTATGAACTGACAAGCCACTTTCAAATGCAAGAAGTGAAACAGATTGCCTTCCCCTTGTCTATTCCCCCCCCCCCCCCCCCCCCCAGCTGCAAGACGTGCAGAGATACAAAAACAAACTAAAAAAAAAATAAAAGAAAAAAAAAAATCAAAATGTCAGTTTTTTTTCCAATTTTCATCAGACCTCACACGCTCGTAGCCCTCGTATGCACATATATATCCACCCCTTTTATTCCTTGAAAAACAGCATATAATATTTAAAAGACATAAGGACGATTCAGTTGCCGACGGAGATATACAAGTAGTAATGTAAACATTAGATCAGAGGATGAGAAAGACAGAGGAGTGAATGACATATCGTCTGGCTGTTGATCTTTGTAGTCTGTTAAAGAATAAACATCAAACTTTGATGAGCTTGTAGTGTCCTTGCATTAATGCTGACTCCAGAGATATTAGCTTTATACGAATGTTTGAATTGGCGTTTTAGAAAACACCATGACCTGAACAGAAATCATTATTTGTGTACATACATACATTAATCAAAATTTGCTAACCTACTATACATTAAAAAAGTTTTCAATTTATATTCACTAATTCCAAAAAAAGAAAGTAAGGCATATGTATGTCCCTAATACAATCAAAACCCGATTGACCAATCTTGATAAAACTTAGCACTAATGTTCCTTAAATCAGAGCGGAAACCGTAGTGTTTGTTTAATGTCCCTTTCCACAATCGGAGAGCCCTAAAAACAAACAAAAAGTAAGACCTACCTAATTGTATCTCTATTAAAAAACTTTTTAACAAATCGGGCAAACCCGTTTTCATAGTATTTCATATTTGATATGAAAAGTTGGCTGAACGGGTAAATCCATTTTCACGCTCTACTTATACTTTCGTGGCAAACGTTAAGAGAACATTCTCCTTGTTTGACATCGGTCTAAATCCAATCCAGTTGATCAGCAATACCCAGACTTAGGCAGGAAGCGCGTCATATCCGTCTAGTTCTACATAAATGAAATTTAACATTCAATTTGTATTTGTATCAGCGAGAATGAGAAATAAAGAGAATTAGCTGTAGTGAAATAGAATACGAAAGAAAGAGGGGTTGGCTGGGGGAAAAATGTTAATAAATACAAACAAAATTATATATAAAAGAAAGACGGATTGCTTTCATGGTTTACGTTCAAGGGTACACTTTCTTGAAGACCAAGGTTGTCTTACTTAAAGGCAACGTTCAAAGGTCATTTCCGGCTTTTTGTTTGTGTTTACATTTAACCTAGATTTTTGCATTGCGGTTCATTCATTCATCAATCTTACACATTTAGATTTACAGATTTCATTTTTTAAGCCCGTGACAACTTGGCAAACATTGAATACAAGCAGTGCTACACAAGATAGACGTCAGTCATATATATAAAAGTGCAATATTAATCACACACCTTGATGTTGAATCTTGTATAGTTTCTTATCATCGTGTCTTATAAAGTACAGACGTTTACTTTAAAAAAAGATGATTACGTCCTAAGTGTATTCCTTGGTCAATCTAGTCATGCATGTAAACCAATGACTTAAATTCTGCCAATTCACTGGTTTTCCTGGCTGGCTCAGTCAACCCATTCCATGCCCTAATAGCACTAGGGAAGAAGGAGCTTTTGTACAAATTTGCCCTAGCATATGGAACAAGGAATGTGCCTTTATCTTTGCGTCTTTCTGAGTATTTTATAAGGTTTCGTTTTAGTATTTGAAGATTATATTTAAGTGAAACCAGTCAGGTAACAAAAACGCCTGGAACGACAACTTTCCTAAAGCCATCTTATTGTCTACAGCAACTTCTCAATATGAAGAGCAAGGTACAAATCTCTGATTCCATGACGACTACTGTATCCCAACAAATTTCCAGAACTGATTTTGCAGAATGAGGCTTAACTTTTTTTCCTTTTCCCTAATTGACGATACCGTCGTTGATTTGAGCTCATTAAATTTAATTCGTTTCATTTTTATAAACTTTATGTTATTTTATAGTTTAAAAAAGCTTGCATTTCACTTTAATTCTAGACCAAATGAAACACTTTCTGATAACAAATGAAAACGTTATTGAAGCTTAATCATAACAGGGTGGTGAAATACTAAAATGAATGATTCCGTCGGAACGTGAAAAATAATTACGGAGAGAAAGAGTTAATGTGTCCAAAAAGGAGAACATCTTGACAGGAACTTGTAAGGTTCTTTAAAGTTGGTTTTTTTTTTCCCTTGACCCCAAACTCTAAACTTAGTAACCAAATCAAAAGACCAAATGGATGTACAGGGATCATTCAGAACTATAAATCCTCCCCCCCCCCTCATAGCCCAGTTATCGTACCTTGACTCACGGTGTCACATCCGCAAGGAGGAAGAGGAAAGATAGTCGAGTAGTATGCCTATCGAACTATCGTCTTGGTGGTCGAACCCTGCCCACTGCCACCCCACGAATTCCTGCTTAAGCTTTGGACTTAAATGTAACTATCTTCAGATCTGAAAGAACATTTGAAAGATGTAAAACAAGAAAGTCAACATACTTCATACAGAGGCGTAGCGAGCAAAACGTGTAAGAATTTTTATTGCCCCCCACCACCATTTTCTATGAACATCACATAGAAATAGAGGCTTATAAATAAAAGTATTTATAATAATATAATACAAATAACCTTAGAATGTATTACCTAACTAAAATATCTACAATAATTTATATTTCTGAAAAAGTCGCCCGGGCATCTTGCCCCCCCCCTTCTCCCCTCTCACTACGCCTATGACGTTACATTCTTTTTACTAACTGCAGAAATTTGTTTGGACAGGTCTGTGTGACCTGTATGTTTGCATACGTGCATTATGCACAACAACTCATACCCAAATGGAGTTTGATAATGATGATGAATAAATGAAGAATTAAATACAGTGCCTTCTCACTGTCTATACGTCTTGCTCAGCAAACATCTGCGTCTGCTGCAGTCTAGTCAGGTGTTGATGTAAACATTCTTACAGTGGGTAAACAGCTATAAACAACGAAACACAACCAGTATCAAACAAACAAGCAGACGACGCCACGCTCGCGGAAAGCCTTCAAGAGAATTTGTCCTTACTAGAGTAAAACGAAACCCACAACTGCCACTTTCAAACTAGTAATTAAACTAAAAACAAGAACAACAACAAAATAACACTTTTAAATCAAAGCTTATACTGAATAAAGGGAGAGGACCGTCCAGAAACTGTCGTGTCTCTCATTATTGCAAGGTTTATCTCCCCTTTCTATATAGAAAATAAAATAAATTAATTACCACAAATTTTATAAATAATTGTATATTTGTTGGATTGATTCGTGTGTTGTTATCGACAATAATTACGTGTACAATGGGAAAGGGGAGATAATTCACCCAGACAAAGTAAGCAGGGGCGTAGCTAGGAATTTTCCATCGTTTGGAGGCCAGGGATGCCTGACTCTTTGGGGACCTCTGTATTTTGCGTAACATTTAATTTTTAATGAAAACGAATGGGGGGGGGGGGGGGGCACCTCAAGTGAAGGCCCTGTGGGATTTTCGAATTTTCACCCCCTCCCCCCCTAGCTACGCCACTGAAAGTTAGCTGAAATAAGTATAAGCTCTGTAAATAAAAAATTAAGTTAAGTTCGGCATGTGCGCGTTCAATATTAAAATTTTTCATGGGCGTAGAATAATATTCAGAATGGGAGTTGATCAATATTAAATTAGTCTTAGTGAAACAAAAATCACAATGTGGTAAGGAATTCGAGAACAAATGTTAAGGATTCCCAGAATTCTCTGTGAGAGAAGATATTTTTAGTAACTGCCTCTTAAGACGCATATTTGAAGGAAAAAAAAGTCTGTATATTTAGAAAGCAATTTGCTAGCCCACTGAAAAACATGTTTATTGTGATTTAAAGAGTATGCGCTCTAGAACTTAGAGAGTATTTCGTTTAACTTAAGCAGACGACAAGTTTTATTTCTGTACTAGACATAAAATTGAGGGCGGGAGTGGGTGGGTAGTGAATCGGAAAAGGTTCTACTGAAAGAAAAATGATCCGAAAAAAAAAAAGGCTTATGGGAAGTAGAGTTCCCTTTTTGGCATGAAGTGGGGTACACCTCTGTTGCCCTAGGGTAGGGTTAGGAGCAGACGAGAGTTCCCAAGTGCAAGACTATTATTGAACGGAAGTGGCCACAACCGAATCTTCGCAAGGGGAAACAACAGATGCGCAGAAAAATTGCGTAAGCCGGAGACGGAAAAACTACAAAATGGCGTTGAACGGTTGCGAGAAATGAGATGTGGTCAATGTTTCTACGCATTTATGATAGAGAGAGTGTGGGAGAAAGTGACAGAAGAGAAGAAACTGACTAAAGAGGCACCAGTTTATAATTGTGATTTCGCTAGTAGAATCGTGTGATTGGGAAAGTATGCGTTACAATGTGACTCAGACTATATATTGTGATATTATTATATGTTACGAGCTTGTGGTCGAGGCAACGAAAAAGCGAGTCAAAGGTTAACCAGGTCGGTACTATCCGCGCGAACTTTCTAGATCTGGTTGGACGTAACATGTGCATGACCTAGCAAACACACACACACACATAAGGTAACATGTGTACACATAAACTCACCCCCCCCCCTTTTTCATGTGACTGAGATAAAAATGCTTCCATTCCGAAGTACTTCGCATCTCTACCGTAAGATTATCTCCTAAAGAAAAGGGGACACAAAAAGATGGTTCCGGGGAGGGCTGTGTTTACATGTAGAGCGGGGGCCTGATTAAAGCAGGACCGTACGGTAGGAAGGTGTGAGAAACCACGTACCACATCTAACTAGGACGAGATGAGAGCGACGCTAATCAAAGCCCGATGCCATAGCGAGTGCCTGTAAGTCTGGAGTGACTCTAGAGTCCACGTGACAATGTTCTGGCTAGAGAGAAATCGGGTTTTCATTCTCGCGATGGCATTTGGACAGGTTCGAGGAAGAGAAGGTGGGCGCAAGGTGAATCATTCCCTGGTAATTGGAGGGAAATCAACACTTATTATCACCACTCAATTCACGCCCTCCTCCACCCTACATCTGGGCACAAAAAGAATTCACAGGCGCCCCTTTACTATATATAGAGCTTTTTTTAACCTTAGACGGTCGGGGGGGGGGGGCGAATGATGCAATCGAGCCAGGCCCCGCGCCTTAAGGGGCCCGGCGATAAAGGGAAACTTTTGTCACAGTCATCTTACAAATAAATATTCGTGACCCTGATATGTTATGATACTCGGCCAGGACCTCGTGAACTGATTAGGCCGCCTATGTTTTTACTTTTCAACATTCCGAAATAAGAATAATTACCTTCGAGTCTAAACATCCTGCAGGATGGCATAGGGTGGCAGAGAGCAGGATTCGAACTGGGGACTATCGTGATGATAGTGTGAAGCGCATTCCACACGACCAGACATCCAAGGCAAGGGTGTCATGACAGCAATAGTGTGATGTCTGGATTACATCTAGCTACTCAACATCGCACGATGGCCAATGAAATTCCGTCCCAAGTCAGTATTATCTTATATTATCTTATACCTTACAGACGTTATTTCAAAAAACAAAAAAAGAAGATAATTACTTCCTATGCATTTCATGTGTTAATCTAGTCATGCATATTAATAAATGACTTAAGCTCTGCCAAATCGTTGGTTTTCCTGGCTGATTCAGGCAACCCATTGCATTTGTACTTGTAACTTTGAAAAAAACTCGTTAGTTTGGTTTTAAATAAAAATAAATAAAAGAGACTTAGCTATAGTGTGTCGACATATAAACAAGTATTCTGGGTTGTATTGATGCTGTTATAATTGGTTATGACTTATAATGGCCTGGTTTCATAAAACATGGGTCCGTATCTATTCCTTGCAATAAATCCAAATCTATTTCTGTAATCTGTAAGTTTTCTTTTATTTTGATGTGTGTGAAAAAAAACAAAACAACAAAAACAAACACAGTGCATTGTTATATTATCTTTCCAACGCCCTAGCGGGGCGCCGAGTCTTTTCTCTTCAGATTTCACTTTTTTTTTTTAGTACATGAGTATATAAGACCACACAAAATGTGAGACAGGGCGTCTTTTTTTTTTCCAGGGGCGTTAAGTTTAGAAGGCCAGGAAGAAGGGCTTCCAGATGTACCCTCGGGACTGTCGGGTTCTTGGCGCCCCGTCATTAAAGTTGAACCATTTTATTTTGCCGCAGGCCAATTTTAATCTTTAAAAAAAAATGGCTAAAAAAAAAAAACGGGCGGAAAAGGAGGGGGGGGGGGCGGAGAGGAGAGTTAGATTTCACAAAAAGCTCAACGCAACAGTAGCGCCCTAGGGCAGGGAGGGGCTGTGAGGGAGTTGTTGGCCTCTTAATGTGTTTGATTGTTTGTATGTAAACGGGCTGAAGAAGGGAAACTTTTTTTGGTTGTTATAAAAAAGAAAAAAAAAATTCAGTGAATGAATCACAGAGAACGGGTTTGAATTCTGCGAAATTTTATTGAATTCAAAAGACGAGAAGTCAATGTGGAACAATTGTATCCAAATGGTCGTATCATTACGTATCATTACTCTTATTAACTCAAGTCCCCATATTTTTATTTCTTTATCCCTGTTAATGTGAATATTTAATGACGCCGTTAAAAAGAAAGACGGTCAATCAACAGTCAGTGTGGATAACAGCTTTTTAGAATGTAGGTCAGTGAGAGTGGATTAAGCAGACGGTAGAAATAGTCACCGGAGAAACCTGCACAGAGGTGGGTGAGTTGAGGAAGCAGTACACTCCCATTTTTTTTTTAATGAAAAAAAGTGTGTGTGTGTGGGGGGGGGGGGTTGACTTTGAAACATTTTCTCCGATAGATTAAAAAAAACAAAACCAAACAAACATGTTTTATAATGTAGGCTCTCAAGTTGGCTGGCGTTTTATTTCTTCTCCTCCCGAGTCTAAAACATGGCTTGTTGGAATCTCTCGCTTTAAGAGGTAAATAGATAAAGAGAGCTTTAAATTTTTGGCGGGAAAGAATCGTGTATGCTGATTTCATATCGAATAAAAATATATTAAAGAATTTTTTTTAAAGATAAAGTTAGCACCTTTTTAAAATCTTTATAATAACTTTTCTTTCTATGACACACACACACTGAGTTTATTTAGTTAATGTCCAGTCAAAACAAACCAATGTAATTTTGGTCACTAGTGAACATTTTAGCAGGTCGCCGAG